>CM021100.1:625347587-625530003 GCA_007115665.2 Sequoiadendron giganteum
GTAGAAGAGGTTACTAGAATTATTTAATGGTGAAGCATGTGGTGGAAATTTTTCTGTCTCTATAACAGCTTTCAAGATCCCACATCATAGATTTTATTAGTCAGGTATGTTTAAAGATGCTTATGAGTGGGTATCAAAATGTGAGAAGTGTTTGAGATTCACTGGTAGGCCACAATTTTTTGCTTTACCTTTGAAGCTTGTGGTGATAGATGAACCTTTTCAAAAATGGGGCCTGGATTTCATTGGTCCAATTAATCCAAGTTCTAGTGTAGGGCATACACATAGCCTAACTGCTATAGACTATTTGACCAAACAGGTTGAAGTTGCTATTCTAGTCAAGCATACTGCTATAGAGGTCGTATGTGATTTTCTAAAAGAGAATATTTTGGTGAGGTTTGGGGTACCCAAGAAAATTTTCACAAATAATGCTAGCTCATTCTCATATAAAGAGATTAATCCTTTTTGTTATGAGTATGGTATCAGCCTTACTCATTCATCTGATTACTATCTATAAGGAAATGGGCAAGCCAAGTCCAGTAATAAAAATATGATTTCCATTATCAAGAAGTTGGCGGATGAGAACTAGAGGGGATGGCACAAGAAGTTATATAACACTCTATGGGCTGATAGAGTAACTTGAAAAAGAGCTATTGGAATGTCTCCCTTTTATTTAGTAAATGACATTGATAGTACCTTACCAACACCCTTGGATATTTCAGCACTTAATTTGTAGAAAGCCATAGAAGATGATCAATTTCAGACTGCACTGGAAAAATGAATTATGTATCTAAACAAGTTGGAAGAGAAAAGAGAGCTAGTTGTGGATAATTTTTCCAAGCATCAACAAATGGTAAAGAGAGTTTTTGATAAAAGGGCTAGGCAAAGATATTTTGTAGTTGGTGATTCAGTTCTTCTCTGGGATAGAAGAAGGGAGCCAAAGGGGGCACATAAGAAATTTGACTCTATCTTGAGAGGGCCTTTCCTGATCAAGGAAATAGTTGGTGATCATGCTTTCCTATTGGCCTATCTTGATGGCACTTTTCTACCTCTTTCCTATAATGGAAAAGATCTAAAACTTCTCGAGTAACTGAGTTGTTGGGTCCATCCTTGTACATAGTTTCCTGCTTGTTTTGTTTGGACTTGGTTTGTCTAGTTTTGACTCTGTTTGCCCCATGAATAAGGCTTCATGCCATGTTTTTTTGATTCTCTGCATCCTGTCAGTTCTTGTCCCCATTTGGAGCCAATGTTACCCTTAGGTATACATGTACTATTCTATTTTGAAATTTTATTTTCTTGGGTCTTAGTTTCTTCATCTTGTTTGGGTTTGATGTCTTTTACCTTTGTCATGAATTTCTCCAAGTTCCTAACCTCTTGTTATGGTCTCTTTGAGTTTTATAACATAATTCATTGGCATCCAATATTTCCTATTCTTGTCATAGAGTTCATGAGTTTTCTAAATTCCTGATATTTCGACTTGGTTCCTTTCCTTGCATCAAGTGTGTTGATGAGATAGTCCATATTTTGTAGTCATAAAGTCAGAAGTTTATGTAACCTCAAAACTCTCGACTTTGGTTCTAAAGTTTCAATATTATGTGACAAGGTGACATAGTGTTCTTTCTGCTTCTTTCGAAGTGTCACCAATTCATTTAAAGATGTGTATGGTACAATCTTGAGATGTCTTTTCAAGAGTTTTCAAAACGTGCACAAATATTTGGGTTTCTTTTATAAAGGATTAAATTAAAGTACCATATTAATGTGGCACCAAATGCATGTCTTGTCGATAGCATAACTTGAGGTGGCAAAAATTTTGCTAAGTTTTTCAGTTGCATTTCCTTCTTCTAGAACTACTTCTCCTAGTGTATGTGTGCTTCTTTATATGCTAAGATCTCATGCAGTATGGAATTATAAATTATTGGCTCGGTGTAAGGGATACTAAGCTTAGACCTTGTAATTTGGAGGAATACTAGGCACGTATAAAGAGTAACAAAATATTTGAGGTGGATGTAAAGTTGTTGGAGAGTGGGATAGCTCGTGCAGGAGGATTTCCAGAAGCTGTGTTAAGTGTGGACCTGATAGGTGCATGTGCAAGAAGGTACATTTCGGAAATACAAGAAATTAAAGCCACAAACGAAACATATATGCAAAAAATTCTTTTGAAGCTATTTCTCATGCACTGGGAATTCTGGAAAAGGAACCTATTGAAGATATGTTAGTGGTTGTGGTGGGTGAATTCTTCAAAATGAATGAAGACTAGTAAAAAAAATTTATGGCCAAAACCTGGTTGAAATAAAAAAAGAGAGGTAAGTTGCATCTGCCGACAAAACTTAAAAGAATGCATTTCAAAGAGGAAATTGTAGATGCTATTGGTTTATTGCACTGTGTTTTTGGAAATGCACAAATTGAGTCTTTTGAAGATTGGATGTGTCGGTTTATCCTGACAATATGTGATGAGGATGTTTTCATTAACTGGGCTGAAATTATTTGCTTCCATTTGAATGATAAATTAATCAACTTTAATAAGATTGCTACTTTCCACATGTGTTCTTGCCTGATATATGTTGTAGCTAGTCAGAGGTCTTTCTAGCCTAGATTAGAACCATAAATACCCCAAACTTCAAGTATTCCTATGTATAGAATTTTTCTGTAGTTCACGAAAAAAAATTCATTGGGGGATTTTTGTCGTGTTAATGATGCATTTTTATCTCGAGTCAATTTCTCTAGTATCAAAGTTTGGGAGTTTTTATTTTCATTTTGATCAATTTTCCTATCTGAGAATAGGGGGTTTTGAGAAATCCCCATTGAAACTACCATGGTATCCTGAAGATTTACTAGTATTCTTGGAATTTTGTCACCAAATGGCCACAGTTAATGTTAAGTATGTAAACATGAGAAAAAGAGGGTATATCTTCCCATTAACGACTCCTTTTGTGTAAAAAACTATTCAGATGGCCAAGGGAGTTGATGGAAACCTTAATGAATATAATCTCCAATATTTGTCTATGAGATCCAATTTTGACAGAAAGGGTTTTGTGAAGTGAAATTTGTATGGAGGGAACTCTTATCAGCACCACCCCTCTATCGAGGATTTCTAAGAAGATTGTGTCAATGAAAATGAGGTCTTGAGAAGGGATTATATGAGATTAACCCTAAAGAAGATACAGGGCTTTGGTCTTTCATTTCAAATTCCTGAAAGTGTGACTGAGGATTCGGTGGTCATAGACCTCGAATATGAAAAATTTCCCAATAAGTCTCACCCTAAGGTTGATTGGAGTAAGAATGAGGTTATTGATATGAGATTGTGTGTCACTCCAGTGCTTAAAATAACTTGGGACTAGTTGGATAGAAAATGGTGGCAAGTTGTCAACCCTACTCAAGAGCCTAGGTCATCACAAAAGAATGAACAGGCGTCTACACAAAAATATGATGTGAGTGTATCATTAGGGATACCGGTTGCTAGGTCTTCTAGTGAAAATTCATAGTCAAGATTGGTGATGGCGAGAAGCCAGGAGAAAAAAGTAAGTTGAAGTCTGTCTGTGAGCAAGAAAACATGCCCTCTCCAACCCCTAAGAAAAAGGTCAGTCAAATAAAACATGTGCCTGTAGATTTCGAGGCTATCTTTCAGCAAATTGTTGAAGATAATACCTTTCCTTCTTTATTTGAAGTGCCTGCTTCTCCTATTGAGAATTTACTTGTTACCCTTGGTAACCCTCAAGAGACTATCAGTGAGAATAAATATTTTGGTTTGGTATTATCTTCCCCAAGATGACTGAAGAATGCAGTAGAGAAGAAGATAAAGTATACTCCCACGGTGACAGTTGGAGTTGATACTGTTGCAAAGTTGCTACAAGGTTTTGTGAGACCTAAGAAAGCCAAAGAATGCCTAGGATGTTGATTGATGCTACTTTTGGAAATCAAGTGCTAGAAATTGTTGATCCTATGAAGGATTTAGGTGATACTAAAATAACAGAGGCAGACTACAAGATTACAAATGTTGATATGGCACCTCCAACACTTGAAGGTGATGTATACCATGCTAACTATTAAGTCAATTCCTTTATTAAGAGAGTGAAGGAAGAGAGAAAAGAAAAAGTAAAGCTACAGTCTCAAGTTCTCACTTTGAGTAACTTCATTTATTCCATGGTCACTCCTCCTACACTTGAGGAAGCCTCGAGTTCTTAGGTAGAGTGTATTGATGCACTTACTATGTAGTAAATTAGAAAGAATTTGAGCTATTCTAGAACAACCAGTGAGTGGATTGACAAGATCTCTTAGGAGGCTATCTTCCTTTTTACTATATATGTGATCTTTTACACTCAATTTTCTAACAAGAGAAAGGAGTTAGTAGAAGAAATTTAGCAAGTAAGAAAAGATCAAACCAGTATTTATGTGCTCTCTCAAGAAATGAAAAAACTTATTTCTATGGATCAGGCAACATTAATTGGTGAGAAAATTGTGAGTGATCCTAAGGAGCTACACTCTTCCTAGTCTGATTCATTAGAAAGGAAATTGAATATGTATGATAATATAGTGAAAGAAATCAATAAAGCACTTGAGCTATACTTTTAAATGTTAGTTGAAATTAAAGAGGGCTGTCATAATCTAGAGGTAGAAATTACTGATGAATTTGATGAAAATATTTTAGATGTGAAAGAGGTCTCTCTGAAATTCAGGGAGATATTTAATAAGCGGATAGTTGATCCTACCATAGTGATGTGGGAATCCTTTTCAAAGTTAGGTAGATTGTAGATCCACCTGAATTCTTATAAATCTGTAGAAGGTAGGAGGTCTATGATGTTGGTCGAGTCTGATGTTGCTTTGGCCAAATGGAGAAACAGACTATAGATTACTAAAATTCCAGGGAGTAAAGATATATTTGCAATTGTCACTAGGTATCATGATTACAAGTCTAGGATGAGGATCCAGGAAAAATTTTTGGAGCAAGGAGCGGTTGGATATCTGGGAGATGAAGAAGATGAAATGGAATAAGATGATGCATAGTTATTTTTAGTATTTCATGATACTTTCTTTAATTTTGGCTCTTTTAAGTTACAAAATATTTTTATTATGGGGTACGGTTGTTCTCAAGAAATTGTTAACAAAGACAATCGGTTTATGCTTTAAATATGGGCTTGGTAGATGCAGTTAGGATCTTTTGGGCAAAACTTTGATTTTCCTCATTAGAGAAAACTCTTTATGTTTTTCAAGTTTTACAGTTATCTCTCAATATAGAAAACTCATATGGTGAAGTTCATTTAGGCATAATCTTTGATTTTTGGTGTATGGATTTATTTTGTTTATCCTAGATATGTTGCCAATGATTATCTACATTGATTTTGTGAACGTTTGATATATTGTGTTGCTATTGGATGTTTATCTTTGAATGAATGTTTATGGCAATGGTTTGAGTTGAGTTGAGGAAGTTTTATAGGTTCTGAAAGTGATTCAAGTCTTTGTACTTTGGGTTTATATTTAAATATTAATATTCCTTTTAAAGCTTTCTAGTTAAAAGAAACACCTTTCTTTTCTTTATGGTTAAAAGCGGTCTGAATTTTTATTCATTGAATATCTTAGAAGGTAGCTGCCACATTTTAAAATAAGTAAAGAATCAAAATGAAATCTCATGATATTGGTTCAATTGTTGTTACACTTTTCATATCCATGGACGATAGAATATAGAGTTAGATGACAAATTTTTTAACCAACAAATAGAAGTATCCAACTCATTGCATTGATGGTCTCTTCAATCAACTTAAGCGGGGTAGTTTTTCACTACAAATTTGGTACAACCAAGCTACCATTGAGTCATTACATGTGTGAAATAATACCTTAAAATCTAAATGGATTTTTAAAATGGATAAATTATTTCTTTGAAATTGAGGTTGATGCCTTTAAATATGCATTTAGAGTAGTTTTGGTCCTCAATGTGGTCATCTAATTTCCTTACATGTAGTGATATTTTATTGAATGCTATGTATAGACACCCCAGGTATTACAAGGAGTTAAATACATTATTCAAGCCTACAAATAACATGGAATTAATGTATCTTGGGGAAATACATTGCTATTCACATAGATCATAAGCCTCTTAAATTTATATAAATATAATAAATTTAATATAATGATCAACATCAAAGATGGTCTAGTTACCTCAAATATTTTCATCTCAACATTTTTCATAAGAAGGAAGAACAAATAAAGTTGAAAACTAATTGGGTTGGCTTCGAATGAATAATTGTGATAACTATGTTGGAATCATGTGAACACTACACAAAATATTATCTTCAATTATATATAATATTAATCCTAGTTTTTGATATCTATCCACCAAAGACTCAAATGATAGATTTAAGACGTTTATTACTATATGTAAGATATATTTCCTCTATCACAGAATGCACATATATGTCCCTATATACACCTTCAACCTTATACCCTCCACCATAAACCCTATAGCCTTGACCCTATACCCAATAACCTCAATCCTAAACCCTAATCTCTATACTCTAGACCCTCAACCCTAAACACTATCCCTCAACTCTAGAATCTAAATCTTATACACTAAAACCTCAACCATAAAATCCATGCCCTTTACCCTATACCCTCAACCCTATACATTATACCCTAACTTGTAAACCTTATACACTTGACACTATACCTTCAACCCTCAAACCTCAACTCTCAACCCTCAACCCTCAACTATATACCCTAAACCCTAAATCCTATACCCTATACCTTATACCCTCAATCGTAAACCCATACCTTCAACCATAAAACCTACACTCTCATCCCTATACCTTATACCCCCCATCGTAAAACTTACACCCTCAACCTTATACCCAATACCCTAAACCCTCACTAACTTATTTGATTGCAAAATCCGACAAAAAATTCCGACGAAAGCTATATAATCAGATGTATCATCGGGTACTTGTGCAAAATTATCATTTTTTTATAATTTTATCCCCGTCGTTTGTCAGAATTTTGACAAACCTTATTTTTTGTTGAAGTTTCAATGAATAGTTTTCTCCGAAATTTTGATGGACTTGCAAAGTTAAATTGTGGCCGACATAAATAAAAATGAGCTCGACTATTTATTGCGACAGTGTTTTTCTCGACAATTTTCTTGAGAAAAATAAGAAAAAACTCAAGAAGATATCGCCAGGTTGAGGGTAGTCATTTTCTTTTTCCAAAATTCATTTGTGAAGTTAGATTTGTACTTCCAAGTTTGAAAATCATATTTTAAAGCAAAATCTCATCAGATTTCATTTTTAGTCTTGTGCATTTTCAGAATTTCATTTCCAGAGTTTAGACCTGACTTCACAAATTATTTATAAGGGAATTGTTTATAACTGATGGAAAATTCTTGATGGATTTGGAAAAATATTATATTTGCAAGGTTTCAATTTTAAGCCTAAAGATCAATTTTCAATAGATTTGGGAGCCATAACTAGATAATATCAAAGGCATAGGGATAGATACAGAGTGAAATAGTTGTCAAGATTCAGGCCTAGAGGGTTGAACAAAGAATTGGGAATGTTTGATAATGGATATTTAGAGCCATTTAGCTATGAAATTTTTGAAGACTGCTTTATAAAGATGTATTTTTCCCTTTGCCAAGTATCATAAATAGATTTGAGACTTTAGATGCCAGTGTCTTATAAAAGTAGTTATGGTATATCTGTTACCTGAAGTTCTTGAATTCATCTTGACTCTATACAAATGTATCTATTTTTTATTTGAACAAGAAAGAAAGAAAGCAACCAATTTGTAAATATTGTGAGATATTTAGAGCAAAAAACTAAAAAATGAAAAAATGAAAGTCAAGGCCTCTCTATTTTTCTCAGTTCACTTAAACTTCTTAGATGCTGCCAAAAATCTAGCAAACTATAACTATCATGCAAATTATATGATTTCTATTTTTTTTGTACTTTGGAATAGTTTACAAGATGAAATTGTCTCCTCATGTAGAAGTATAAGCTACCAAATTCCTTCATAAGTTGAATCAAAAGATGAACCTGTCAAATTGGAAACCAAACTTTTTGTGGTAAGAAGAGTTGATTTTGACATGAATGGTATGTTATAACAGCTTTATTAAGTAATACAATTTATTTAGTTATTTGACAATTTGGTGATTTGTGTGTAGATATGCCACCATATGAAATTGAGTGGAAAAGAGAACTCCTTACATTATCAAGTAATATCTAGGTAAGATGTTATTAAAAATAACTTGTGCTTCTAGTGAAGCTGGTCAACCTACTCATGATTTTCCATGCTTATTTTTTTCCTTTTGGATTGACCTACTTATGATAAATTTTTAACTTTCCTTGCAAACTATGTATTACCCTCTCAAGTTTTTAACTGGTTAAAATAAATCTCTTATAAAGGATATAAAATTCCTTAGTACTTTAGATTGTCCTTTATGTTAAGGGAGGCATCTGACTATTGTTTATATAATTCAACTTTATTTGAGAGTATGCAAATTTAATCTTTATGTGGTAGATTTAGACACTAAAAGAAAGTATTTGACCTTATTAGAAAAAATAAAGCAAAAAACATAAAAGTGCATCACATCTCTATTGAAAGTGATCCCATATACTTTGTGATACCTACCCTCTAGCAACTTGACTATCCTTTGTCTTTTAGGTTATGCATGAGTTTATTCATTTGATTTCAATGGCCTTGCATAACACTTGAAGAAATTAATTGTGGTAGCTCCTTGAGATATTGTCCATGCACTCCTTAATACACTTGTAGGTTGTCCTCTTTTGAAACTTTGTGAGATGGAAATATTTATTAGTTTACCATACTGCTATGAAGAAAATGAACCCTTGACAAGATTTATGATGTTTTAAAATCCCTCTTGACTGCTCAGTTACTTTTCTTTATGTATCTTTTAAAGTTCGTCATACTACCCTATCATTGTTATTATTAATTTCAATGGCCCCTTCATGGTTATTCCATGGAATAATCATTGTTTATTTGAATAGTCATGACTGTGATCTCCTTTTGGGAATCTATAGTAAAGTGTCATGCCTTTCTTTGAAGTCCATTTTCTTAAATCTTTTCTCTTTGCTCGTTGCTCCTTACCTCTATAGTATCCCTATATTGCATATACATAATAATAAAAATTATGGTGATAACTAGTGGACATAGGTATAACATCAATCATCATACAAATGTAGTTTATATCTACATATATAATACCTTGAGATACTAATATTGTAGCACTAATCAAAGAATCATCATCAAACTATATTTGTTGATCAAATACAATGAAAAATAAAATATATTAAAATATAAAACAATGATCTTTTCTATCTACTACACTATAAATAATAAAGACTTTCAACACTCAAATTGGAAGAAAATTTCTATAGTCTTTATCATTTACAGTGGAGTAGATAGAAAAGATCATGGTTTTATATTTTACTATATTTTATTTTGCAAATAGCATTGGATAGTAAACTGGCCAATACACCATCAAACATAATGATTGGACCTTATGAATATATATGTTATTGATCTTTAATCAGTTCACATGAGAAATCATACTAACCAATAGTATCAGTGTAACCTTATTATTATATAAATAAACAAAAAAATAGTAAGAGTAGGAACCCCAAATATCATGTTCATTGTCTATGTGAATATGTGTGGAATAGAGTGACCCCTTATCTATTTCAATTGATGATAAGGTTATGGTTTATTATTATTCTCCTTTGCATAGTATAAGCTCTAACCAATTTTTAATATTTAGCTTAAAAGTCAATATAGTATTCCATATTGATTCTATGTCAATAGGAGGGAGGAAGTTGTATATGGATTCTAGAATAAAAATTGTAACCAAAGACATGAATTACATGGATGGAAGAAAATTCAATACAAATGGCAATAGATTTGACATATAAAACCAGAGGATGGCCCTATGATATTTTGAAGCACTATTGTAATGGTGAAGTCAATTTAGATAGAGGCTTGCTTCATAAGTAGATGGAAGTGTACGAGACATTTGAAGTTGTTTGTGTGAACAAGATTTAGATTAACCTACAAAACTAGGGAAATGAATTATTTTCCTTACAAAACAATTTTGTCGAGAGGGTGGAAGTGAAGGTCTATACAAGATTGTTTGTATGTATTGTATTCAACATAAATATGTTATGATCGGTCTCAACAATCATTTTAGTCTTTCAAAATGATATCATCCTTATTCAACCATACACTAATTTTTGTCTGATGGTTGTAATAATTAAGGAAGACCCTTTCATTATTCCCTTAATGGATTGAACTTTCAAGGAGACCATCTAATGGTGTTGTCTATTGATATCCAAAGCAAGGATGTGAATAAGATTGATGACTATGTAGGCTATATTGTAGATAAAATTCATAGATCTTTTAACTTTATCAAGGCATATAATAGGGTGGTCCACTTCAAATGAAACTCTTTATTATGCCATCCTATTTTATTTCCAGAATTCATTTGTGAAATTAGATTTGTACTTCTAGGTTTGAAAATAATATTTTAAAGCAACATCTCATCAGATTTCATTTTTAGACTTGTGCATTTTCAGAATTTCATTTTCAAATTTTGTTGTGTAAGTTCAATATTATGATTTTAGGAGTCTAACGGTTGGAAATCATAGTAAAATAAAAATTTAATAATTTATGGAATTAGCATTTTAAAGTGTTTTTTGGGGTCATTAACTTTAGACTATCTTGTCTTTTGTAGGGGTGGTTGCATGCCAAATTTTTTGGGTGTAAAATATCAAAATTATTATATTTTGTTACCTATCTATGATTAAAAATTATTGGAGTGTGATTTTGATATTTTTTGAAGATCTAAATATTCAAGCTTGGTAAAGAAAAATCATGTTAGATAATATTAGTCCAGAACAAAATCAAGAGTAACTTGATAGATTGTGGGCTAGATTGGAAAGAAAGGGTGATGGGAAATGTTATTGTCCTTGCAATAATTGCAAGGGCTTAAAGATGAGAAGACTTTTAATCACAATAGCTGAGAAACATTGTAGGTAGCATGGTCACGTTGAAGGGGGGCATGATTACTGTCCATTGGTAATTTTTTCATTATATGTGTTTATATTGATTGAATTTGTAAATGTTTATATTGTTTTAACATTTTATATATATAAAACATCACTTGATCATGATCATGGTTTATTTGTGTCTATCATTATTATAAAAGTGGGGCACCCTAGGGCACATGATATAGATTATCATGGCCCAGAGAATGTGGTTTTGCAAGTGGAGGAACATGAAGCTGTGAATATCGAAGATGAAGTTAATGATCCTATGGAAGAAGATGATCATGTGCTAGAAAACATAGTTGAAGATGATGGTACAAATATTGTGATCCATGACACATTTAGTGGCATAGCTGCTCATGTTGATCGAGATGACTTTGATGATGTTCATGATCTACCTATACTTGAGAAGGCATATGAGCCCTTTTATGAAGGCTCCCAAATAACTCTTCTCTCTGTTGTATTGTTGCTGGTGAACTTGAAGGTTATGAATGGTTTATCCAACATATAAATCTCACAGATGTTAAGGTATGTCATGTATGTCATCTTTTTTCATCTATTTTAATTGTTGTTAGTTCATCACTAGTACATAAAGGATGAAATATGTACCATTAATATTATATATATTAACAAATTATTTTTTATTGTAGATTGATTAGTGAGTTTTTGTTACCACCATAAAATATTTTACCTCACTCATACTGAGATTTATCTGGCATTATGAGAGATATTGGAATGGAGTATCAAGCAATAGATGCATGTCCCAATGATCATATCATATATCATAAACAACATGAATTTGCAATAGAATTCCTAGAATGTCATATCAATAGATATCGAACAGATCAACTAACAAAAAAGGTGTCTCGCAAGGTTCTTCGTTATATTCTCATTATTCCACATATGCAACAATTATTTAGGTGCGAAAGCTTAGCACAATTTATGGATTACCATGCATGAAATAGAAGTGGAGATGAAATTATTCAAATGTCTACAGATGGTTCTGCATTTAGGGACATGGAGGAAAAATGGCCACACTTTAAAGAAGAACCTCGTAATCTTAGGCTTTCATTGGCAGCGAACGGTGTCAATCCATTTGGAGAGCTGAGATCTATTTACTCGATGTGGCCTATTTTTGTTATCAACAATAACATTCCTCCATGGATGTCAATAAAGAGGGAGCACATAATTTTGGCAATGATTGTTCCAGGTATTTGTTTACATCAATTTTCTTTAATGTAGAAGCATCTCATTTGTATTATTTGTTACATAATGACTTATATTTTTTTCATTTAATAGTCATGTACATTAATTTATATATATTGCAGTAAAATGGTTATAATAATTATGTAATGTTTATGTTCATTCAACTACATAAGTACCAAGTTAAAGATATGAAAGTATACATCGAACCTCTTATCGATGAGTTACTAAAGTTATGGAATGACATCACTATGTATGACGTATCTAGACCAATAGGACAAAGACAATTTCAATTCCATGCAATGCTTGTATGGACAATTCATGATGCCCCAGGGCTAACACATTTTTGTGGTATGTTATAATGTTCGACTGCATGACTTTAACAATATTTAATTTTATGAAGTAGATATCATGCATGTTTTTTAAATAATATATTCATTATATATAATTATAAAAATTGACATATTTAATCCAATTATATATGATTTGTAGGTCTTCAAACAAAGGGAAAATTTGCATGTCCAATTTGTGGTCCAAAGATGAAATCTCGTCGTTCAACAATTTTAGGAAAGCAAGTGTTTGATGAGTATAGGCACTTCCTCCACATAAATCATAAGTATCGAACTACTAAAAATTATCTTTTCAATGGCAAAGAAGAGACTACATCAAAACCACGAAGAATGACACCTCGCCTATGGAAGTTGGAATATAATAGAATTAATTGTCAAGGTTATACATCAGATCAAATGTTTTACCTATCATATATGATATTTTTTGAATTTATATTTTTATATTGTGTTGTGTTTACTCATGTTGTAATTGACAATGATTTTTGTTGTTAATTTGTTTAACTTATATGCTTCATGAAGGTCATCAAGGTATTAATAGTCGGCTTCCACAGGGACTAAAAATTTATCCCAGAAAATTTAGTAGGTTGTCCTACTATGAGCAGCTACAAATTATGCATTTGTTTGATACAATGCATATCAGAAAGAATATGACATAAATGTTATGAAAAATATTGGATGGAAGGCATGACAAAGAAAAAATTGTCAAAGTTTGTAGTGACATTCAAGAAGCCAATCATGCAATGTATAATCTCATTCAATTAAATAGCGATGGAGACCAAATTAATATAAGTGCCCTTCCTTGGTTATTAACAGAGCAACAAAGCAATGATATAAAAGAAGTCATATGAAAAATTCAATTTCCCACAAGATTTTCTGTGAACATAAACAATATCATAACAAAGAAAGGTGAATTTGGGTCAGGGATGAAAACACATAATTGGCATACCTTCATTAAGGTAATTATTCTGGTATATATATATATATATATATATATTTGTATACTGCATGTAATTTTTAGTGTATTATGTTTAAGATCATTTTATAATTGTTGCAGTACGTTCTACCTCTATCTCTCCTAGACAGCTTCAACAACAATGTCAAGCAAGTTATATGTGATATTGGAAAATGCATGAGGTAAGTAATGATATTTGTTCAATTCATTGTATAGATATTATAATTTCCATTTGTTTTACTTATTATGTAATATATTATATATTTTTGTTAAATCTCGTTAATATATTTGTGCCTTGAATCACTTGTAGATGACTCATCTAAAGGAATCCATAAAAAAGATATAAATTATTGGAAGAGAAAAATTCCTTGACTAATGTGTGAAATACAAAAGTGTCTACCTTTGAAATCAAGAATACTACCTCATACACCAAGTTGAGGAGATTGAATTGTGTGGACCTGTACACACAAGGTTAATGTGGATGGTTGAGAGGCACTTGAAATTTTTGAAGGATTTGGTTAGACAAAGAGCACATCCTGAGGGCTCTATGGTGGAGGGATATATGGTATACCAAACCATGGTGTACATTACTGAATATCTTCCTAAGTTTGCAGCAAAGATCCATGTAGATCGCATTTTGGATCCCAACTCCATTAACAAATTCGAAGGGGAGTACTTGATGGGGAAAGGTAGATTGAGGAAAGTGACAGGTAATTATAAGATGGTCATGGAGATTAATTAGAATACATTTTACATTTGGTTTTTATGTATATTGTACTTATTTAATTATTAATCTTCAATATACATCAATTATAAATTAAGATCATATACCATGGTAATTAACTAATTATATGTCATTTGTGAATTTCAATTTTTTTTGATACACTTGGTCGAGAATGGGATGCACTACATTTGTACGTCACAAAAAATCTTGATTGGATGACGGTATGGATTGAATGATGTCAACAATTTGGTCATGCATTAACATGGGAAGGTGTGGCTTCATTGGTTAAAGAAGTTCATCATAATGGAGATTCCAATGTTACACCAAGGTATATTGATTTAGCATATGGTTTATGAGATAAATAGGTATCTATAAATATATTAATCACTCATATTATTTAATTATTTTCAATTATATTGATGTATATATATGTTGAGATTTTTTTCTTTGCATACATTCAGCCAAGAATAAATATTTTTATCAACTGACGATATTGTAATAATTTTTACATGTTTGACATATTGCAGGTGAAACACCACAAGGCTATGTGGTGCAATGGTCATAAATTTTGAATCAAAAAAGCTGGATGACACAAAGAAAACTTGTGATTATGGGATAAGTGCAGTCTTTCAGGTGACTAATGTTTCATCTAGAAGCGACATACATCTAGAAGTCTCAAAAAATCAATACTATGGAATTTTGGATGATATACTTGAGTGTGGCTTTAAGTCCTTCAAATTAGTTATGTTCATCGTCCTATGGTACAGGCTACAATTGAATAAAAATGATACCGATAAAAATGTTATTGAACATGATAATGGATTTACCATGGTTAATACAAGGTATTTTGAGCGAGTTGGAAATAAGCCCTATGTTCTTCCAAGCCAATGTGAGCAGGTATTTTACTCAGAGGTTCCAAGTAAACCGAGTTGGTCATATGTTGTTAGATATGATCCAAGAGGAAGGCTGGTAAAGTTTAATGTGATGGAAGAAGAAGATAACAAAGAACTAGAAGATGATGTAGATGATGATTAGGATCAACAGTTAGTTGATGATGTGCCTAACGAAGATGCCGAAGAGGAGGAACTAGATCATGATGATGTAGGAGTTAATGTTCATGAAGATGATATCCGTGGGGATGATGAAATTATCAAAACTGATATCAATGATGATGATGATATGACCAATCCTTACAATGTCAAATTTGGATCAGATGATACAGACAAAGAGTTGGATGGAGAAGAAGATCAATGACATTGAAATGTATGAGTTATGCAATTGTATTATCTATTTGATATTAATTTCATGATAGAATTATATTTGACTTATGTGGTTACATAATAATTCATGATATTTTTAATTTTTATGCCATTACATAATTAATTCATGATGTACTTTTTAATGTTTAATTTTAAGTCATGATGTTACAACAATTGTAGCTCTCCTAGAAATTTCCATATGATCATAATGAATAGTGTTTTGGGAAATTTCGTGAAACATGAAACATTGATTGTAGTAGTGAAATAATTGCAAAGTCATTTAGATTTTTTAGACCAATCACCCTTTGTAATGTCATTTTTAGGATCATCTCCAATTTGATTACTAGGACACATAAGGTAAGATTTGATTGGCTTATCTTGGACGAACATTGTGGCTTTGTGTAATGTGAGAAAATTTTGGATGGGGTAGTGGTGCAGGAGCACCTACACCTCATAAAGTGATCATTGTAAAGGTTGTTGATGGTTGAGGATTTAAAATACAAGCTCTTGACATTCCAAAGTCTATGTTTTTCTTCAAAATTTCTGTATTTTTCCTGTTTTGCAGCATTGTACGATCACATACAGCCATATTTTAATGTGAAATGAATTCCATGTCATGAATATATGTGTTATCTTAGAATTGAATCTGATTTGAGGGCTTAAGGCATTGATTTGAGTTAGAAATCTTCATTTCTTTGCATACAGCCTGGTTACCTTGTTTTTGAGGGTTTTGTAGTCCAAACATGATATAAAGGGGCTCTTACACTTTTTGTGATTACTGTAGCCTGTGTAAGAGGCCCCATGGATATTGTTTTAATTTTAGTATGCATGAATAGGGCGTAGGATGAGAAATAAAGAAGGTATAGCTGTTGTCCTCAAGAGTTTTGTGAAGAAAAGCATGTGAAATGAGAGGTTCAAGCCTAAGTTTCAACAAAATATGTGTGGGAGATCTGATTTTATGAATTTTTATCCATGTACAAACCTAATAGGTTGTGTCTGAGTTGGTTTTGAGGTCTGGGAGGTTGTGGAAGTAGAAGATTCAATAAACCCTCATGATTTTGGTCTAAAACAAGGGTTTTGGGTTTGGCAAGAATTTGGCCATACAAGTGGAATCTTTTTGTGGATTTGGAGGTTTGGAGGCTGTTAGCTCTCAAAAAATCAGGTAAGCATACCTCAAGAGGTTTCCAATCTCTTGATACATTTTAGGGTAACAAACATGGCCAAATGATTTGAACCTTCTTCTCTTTAGGTGTTTCCAAACCTAGGTGGGTCTATCTTTGCGAACTGAGCAAACTTAAGTGATGTGATTTTTTTTACAACAATCTATTAACAATGGAAATCTTACAGTGAACAAATATAATCCTAATAAAGTGTATGTGTAATATTAGAATATATTCAATTAACAGATGTAAAAAAAAAATGGACAAACAACTTTTCAGATTTAACTATATGTATATATAACTTTAAGTTATTTTTATTTTAACTAAAAGCACTGAAGTTACAACATACAAATTAAATGATATTTATGATTGTAAATTTTATGATTAAATATATCTCTTAGAATCCTTTTTGTCCCAAATTAAAAATAATTATATATTATAGAATATATTTTTTTAAATTTTAAGATGAAAATAGCAAGGAAAAATCAAACAAATATCTTTATGAAAGAAGTATATTGGCATGAAATTAAATTTGATTTTTATTTTAATGTAAAAACTACAAAGAATGGAAACAATTCTTTCAACACATAAACTATTATGTAGTAGTCAATTAAAATGATCTAAATAGTCTAATAATTTGACCATTAGCATATAGTGATTTCTATAGAGTTGTAGATCTCTTCCATTTCAAAAACACAAAACAATATTAGCTAGATAATAAGAAATATTTCATTTCTACAGTGACTTATTTATCCTAGAGTAACTAGTATATAGTATACAAAGAAAACCGAAGAACCCACAAATATCCCTATTTTGAAGGAGTTTAGTTTTCCCCCCTTCCTGATCTCCCTAATATTGTCTAATTATTTTAAAGATACCAAAGGTCATAACACAACTTTATTCATCCCACTAAATAGCTTGGTTAATGAAACTTGAAAAAAGCAACAAAAAAATTGCTACATTTGGCATTGAAACTAGATTTTGTTTACATCAATCTATTCACAATGGCAATCTTATAGTGAACAAATATAATCCTAATAAAGTGTATGTTTAATATTAGAATATGTTCAGTTAATAGATGTAAAAAATAAAATGGATAAACTAAAAGATGAAAGCATGAGACCAATTCCTTGTTGGGTGTATGGAGTCTAATGAAGATCTAGAAAAGTGTAATCTATGATGGAAATAATTCAAACTATTTGGCACACAAATGTAGTTTATAACTTGTATAAACATGCAAGTAAATGACTGAAAAACTCTACTTGAGATAGAATGACAATCCTAGTTATGTGATTCTTCTTATTGATCCAATTAATACTCTTTAGTTACTGTGATTGACTAGAAGGGTTTAATGTTTACTTGAAAGGACCAAATAATCAAATCACACAAATACAACAAATGTGTATCGGTAAACTGAATATATGCTTGATATATCAATTTAAACAACATAAACGCATCAAAATGGAGACAACCAGATAACTGTATAATTCCACAAATAGTTGATACCAAGATTAAGCCACAAGTTCAAGCATCTTCATTAACCTCATAAAAATTCATACATGCATCTAAGTCTTTTAAAGGAAAGTTTCATTGCAAACTATCTACTGTATCTTTCTCCTATCTGCCTATATTTGTTTTACATTATGAAACAGATATAAATATATCAAAATTATGAAAGGGTGCGTCCTTTCAGAAATTTCTTTTGGTTAACAACAATAACAAACTAGAAATTAAGCTCTATTAAGCCATAAATAGATGTTTGATAGATAATCTCAGTAAGTTGGCCACTTGTGTGTATCAACATCGTCTAGCACATTCCTTATGGCTATCTCCATTTCAAACATCTTCTCATTCTATTCGCATGCCCCATCCATTGTTAAATCATTTCCTGTGGCTATCTCTAGAATTTTTTGCATCATCGTCTCATATTCCATGATCCATCTGTCTTTTCCCTTTAGTTCCCCTCCATCTTCTAACAACATTGGCACTCCCTTTTTCTATGACATTGATCATCCCCTACTAATCACCTTGCAATTCATCATGGAAGTCTTTATGTTTTTTCATAAAATGGTTTCTAGTATCAATAGCTATGTTATCAGGAGCATCCCTTTGGTTTATTTCCTAGAACTTCTCTTGGATCCTACTATCTATCCTCTTATGTTCTTGTAGTGCAGTAAAATTATGTGAATGTGTTCCCCAGAGCTTACTCAACCAAGTCATTAAATTGGTCTGCATCTTCCTTATTTTTGCAGTGAGTGCATCACATTTACCTTGTGAGTGCGCATTTGATTCTTCCCACTGGTCTCTTTCCTGGGAGCTTTCACCATGATTCAATTGCTTTGTTAATCCTAGTGTGATTCCCATCATGTCCTTCAAGTGATCATTTTGTTTGAGTAGTCTCCCATTATTAATCTCATACATTTCTTTTTCCTTGATTAGCTTTTGCATTTGGGCTTTATTTAATTTGGCCACATTAATGCCAATTTTTGGTGTAGCTATTGGATCAACCTCAACAACTTTTAACATCATTACATGTCCAAAATCCTTTTCAGCATCGATTACAACATATTTCTTGTGTGGAGGATACAAAGCCCATATCATAAGTGATCCCCCATCTGGGTTATACTTAGATCCTGCATAAATATTTGTTACCCCCTCAGGTGTGAGTTTATGTGTGGCATTACTATTCTTTAGAACACTATCAAAAACCAAAGAAGAGTTTAAATCCAACCCAGGAAAGATCATGACACCTACATCTTCTAATAATTTCCTTCCTTTCTCAGGGGTCATGCTCTTCATTTCTTCTTCCACACTTGATTTTAAGTTATTTAGCAGTTGTTCCTCATTACTTGGTGTAATATTCTCCACTGATTCCCTTATTGATTTTCCTTTTAATTTGCACAAAAAGGTTTTAAAATTTGAGGTTTTAATGAATTCATCATCAACCAAAAATGATTTATATGCTATCTGCCTTGTGTCAGTATCTACACTCTCTTCAACATTTGGTTCCCTAGGAACATACTTGTAGTCTTGAGTTCTCAATTTGGAGATTTTATCAATTGTACTGCTAGGCCTACCATCACCTGATGCCTCTTCATCAGAAGATAATAGTTTTGTATCTTGCAATCCTTTGTTATACTCATCAAGAACTTTTTTGGCTTCCATTTCTTCCAAATTCCTGATCAAGTCATCATATAGATAGGGTATGTGATTGTATCCTCCCAAGTTCATTTTATTTTTGGAAAAATCAATATACCCTTCTGGATCAAATCCTTTTCACGGTGGACCCTTCTTCATGTTGTATTGCAGCAATTTGTTGAGAACCATGTCATATCCATCCCTAGGTAATACAGTAAAATCACCGAAGCATAATGTACTAGGCATAAATGTCTACTTTCCGAAAGAACTTAGATTCATATCATCTGAAAAGTCCAATTGCCTTGCAATCTCCAAATATGCAATCCTATGGGGCACCATCTTTGGAAGAATGAAGGGTCCATCTTCAAATCCATATACTCTTATCATGGCCGCATCTTCTAGATAGTACCAGTCTCCCCAATTATGGTTGACAGGTCCATTGAAATCCTTAGGCATTAAAAACCTTTTTATTTCATCAGACAATGAGTATTCACAATGATGATTGTAAAATTTGTATAGTGGTTTCACAAAAAACTCTTCAAAATGTAGATAACAAGAATTAGAAAATTTGCAATCCTAGGTGGTAGTCCAGAGTTGTACTGGTAATAACCTTCCTTCCTTATAAAATTGTACAACCCTCAGTTTTTCAGGCCACATCTACAATTCTTGTCCATAATAAAGTATCATATGCATTAGGATTGAATAAGCATCCAAGTGCAAGATAGGAGCTCCACTTTTTATGCCATCATTCCCGAATCAAGTACTTTAAAGATGTGTGAAGCATAATAAAAAAACCTTGAATTGTGACATTGGATGTCTGCTACAATTACCATGGGTACAATTGACATGTGCTTAGGGGCCTCCATTCCCAACACATGACACACTGAAAAATATGTGTACCTCATGTGAACAAATCAACATGGAATGGGGGACCATCACTGTTATTCAGTGGGACTAAAACACCATCTTTCTTAGACTTGTATAGTGGCAACCTCCAACCCTTGTACAAAGTATCCATCCTCTAGAATTCCTTTTCCATCTCTTCAGGTACAATTTTTTCACCACACACTCCCTCTCGGTTAAAAACCTCATAGATGGCAGCTTCAGATACATGTATAAATGGTTTTCCTAATGGATCACAAATAGCTTTACATTTTGGATTATAATAGGCAACTAGCATCTTCACCAATTCTACATTTACAAATACATTGGAGCAGACTAGTTTCCCTAGGTTTAACTTCCAAGGATTGCACACTGGTTTGTATCAACTCCTTCATTGGTAATGAAAAATAAACAGCTCATATCCCCTAATTGGGGTCCATATGTCTTGTATATGCTTGCATTTATCCTCTAACTTTTCCACTTCTACCCTAAGTTGTGCAGATCACTTGGCCTTAGGTCCCGAGCTAAGAAATTGATCAATTAAGTTATGGTTTAACTTCCTCTCAGCTACCCCTGGTTCCTTCTCTGCTTCAATTTTTTTCTCTTTTCCTCTAGGGTTATTACTCTCACTCTGTTTCCTACCTTTTTATTTTCCTAAGCTAGTGCTTTCCATTTTATGAATCATAAAACCAAAAATTTAATTGCAGGGAACTTACAAGTTTATTTAGAATTCTTTGACCACAAGATCCTTTACCCCTTCATTTGTTCCTCTACTGCTAACTTTGCAAAATTCGCCTTCAATTACTTTTCTCAATTCAGGAAATCATCGACACATTTGGTAGTAATACTACCATTAATGTCCTAGCTTTGAACACGAGCATAGTTGATCTTCGAATTTACCCACTGTCACATCAAATATTCTATCAGCAAGACAATTGAAACTTTGGGCGATCCTTTTATTCAGGGTTGACTAACTTTCATTAAACATTCTTTTTATCAGGGAGACATTAGGCCAATATCACATAATCTATCCATCTAATTCATATAAATGTTGCCAAGAGTCACCTCGACAACTATCTTGATCTGTTTGTGTCTTCATCAGCAAGACATGGTGTATCGCTAAGACATTCAGTAATTTTGTTGATGTTATAGGTCTCCCCGATGATTATTCCTTCGATCTCAAGTATGTCACCAAGACTCCTGCCAATTTAATCTTATTGGCATGACATAGTGGCCCGGGAGGAAATTTTGAACTCATTCTGATAGCATTTGTCTTGGCAATAGTATGTTTCTTTGTTTTGTTGGCAAGACAAGATGAGTGTTTCGACGATGATATTTCATCAACGAGACAAATGCACTTGGGCTGACTTAGGGATCTTACTCCGATGGAATTGGTCTAGCCAATACAACTCCTTATGCTTTGATCAGTGAGACAAGATAGGTTTCTTGCCGATGGAACTTCATCGGTGCGACCTATATGCTCGGTATGAACTTTTCATTTCACCTCGATGGAACTTGTCTTGCCAATGATATGGGTTATTTGAATACTAGATTTTGGAGGTTTTTCATGATATCAAATGGTCAAGAATGATGTGATCATATGTGACTATGATGGATTATACTCAATTCAGGAAATCATTGACACATTTGGTAGTAATATTACCATTAATGTCCTAGCTTTGAACATGAGCGTAGTTGATCTTCAAATTTACCCACTGTCACATTAAATGTTCTATCGACAAGACAATTGAAACTTTGGGCAATCCTTTTATTCAGGCCTGACTAACGTTCATTAAAATTTTTTTTTTCTGGGAGACATTACACCGATATCACATAATCTATCCATTTGATTCATATAAATATCGCCAAGAGTCACCCCGACAACTATCTTGATCTCTTTGTGTCTTCATCGGCAACACGTCCTGTATCACTAAGACATTCGGTAATTTTTCCAATTTTATAAGTCTCCCCAATGATTATTCCTTCGATCTCAAGTATGTCACCAAGACTCCTGCTGATGTAATCTTATCGGTATGACATAGTGGGTCGGGAGGACATTTTGAACTCATTTTGATAGCGTTTGTCTTGGCAATATTATGTTTCTTTGTTTTGTTGGCAAGACAAGATGACTATTTCGGTGATAATATTTCATCGGTGAGACAAATGCACTCAGGCTAACTCAAGGATCTTACTCCGATGGCATTGGTCTGGTCGATACAACTCCTTGTGCTTTGATCGGTGAGACAAGACAGGTTTCTTGCTGATGGAACTTCATCAGTGAGACCTTTTCATTTCACCCTGATGGAACTTGTCTTGCCGATGATATGGATTATTTGAATACTAGATTTTGGAGGTTTTTCATGATATCAAATGGTCAAGAATGATGTGATCATATGTGACTATGATGGATTATACTCAAGATAAGGTTTTCTTTAGGGAATCAACAAGTGTAAAATCACTGTAAAGGCTAGTTCCTTTGTGATGAATGTTCTATTGTGGGCCTCTAGCCTATCCTAGGGCTTTGTAGTAGTTTTTCTTATTCTTTTTTATTAGTTTTTCAATGTTCTATACAACAACCAAGTTTCTATTTGCAATTTGATTTAAGTTGGTCATTCAAAAGAGATATATGGTTTGTTTCCTTATAAAAATAATGCATTTATAAAATTCATGTGTTTTTCAATTAAAATAGTGGCATTTGGTAATAATAAGAAGGAAGTGTGAAGTTTGAAAAGTCATATTTTCAAATTTATATTTTTGTTTTTTTTGAAACAATTAAATAAGTTTGATGCATAAGAGGATTCAATAAGTTGTTTAGAATAGTAAAATGCTGTCAATGTTTGTGATAGAGTGGTTCAAAACTGGTTACAAGGTTTGAAAGGGATGTTTAAGTTGTACTTTTTAGAGTGATAAGGTTGACATTAAACTTTTGAAATATTTTTAGTTCATATTTTTAAGATAAAGATTCTTTTAAACAAAAGAAAATTGTTTTAAATTTCATACTTGGAAAACAAAAATGCAAATGCAATAAATGAATAATAGAGAATCATGCATGGGAACAAAACACCACCTACAAATGCAAATAAGTTATTGGAATGACATAAAATATATGATAAATTCAAATATATTATTGGTCTTTCCCATTCTAACATTAAATTTTATTATATAGATTTAGATAAATCATCATAGGAAATTTGGGATAAATTCAATAAAATATTTAGATAAAAAATAGTTAATGTGAAGTTTTTCCTAGAACTTCAACTATTTAGATTCAAAATGAGAGATATAATCACTATGTCTAATCACATAAGAAATTTGAGATCTCTCATTAGACAATTGGTAGAATTCAAGGCTCTATTAGATGGTGAAGATGCTAAGGATATTTTGTTAAATAGTTTAAAAATACAACAATGTTATTTCTATGCTTAGTCCAATATCTTTTCAAACACAAGAAGATGTGATTTTGGCCCTATTAGGAGAAGAAAAAAGAACAATGGAAAAGATTTAAAAGTTGATTCTCAACATGAGAATATATTATACTCATGAGGTAATAATAATCACAAAAAAAAATGAATTTTATTATTGTAAGAAAAAGGATCACACAGTGTGGACTTGTATAACTCAAGCCAATGATGTTCTTGAGGGAGAACTTAAAGAAAAATCAAATGATGCTAGCTTAGCCTATATATATTTGTTTGTTTCAATCAACATGTTTTGTTGTGTGGAATGTAAAACTTAAGGGAGGGTGTTGGAATATTAAGATTAGCATTAATAAATTCACCTTACTAACTTGTTTATTTTTGTTATTAAATAATTAGTTATATTCTTGTAAGATAGTAGTTCAAATGGGGAGGTATATTTGAAAGGCTTTGTAAAAGCCATATTGTAATATATTCCCAAATGAACTATATGATATAATTATTATTTTGAGTGATTTTATGTGTAGATATAAGTTCTCTTGACTTTTCCAATATATTTTGTATGCTATATTAGCCATGATTTCATGATTAATTTTCCACTTTCGACACTACTTCTTACTAACTTTGCCATCCAAATTTTGCTCTTAGACTAAATATTTCATATAGGTGCATTTAAATTTTCTTACTATCACCTTTGGCTGAATTTTTAAATTGGTTCAACCATGAAAAAAGTGTGGTTACTTTTAATTATTTCCACTTAAATGTTGGTTACAATTTTCTAATTTTATTTCCATTTAGCTAGTCACAATTTCATACTAGCATTACTACTTGAAAATGGTAGTTTACTTCTACTTAAAACTTGTGGTAATTTCATTAATCTCTTGCTACCTCTGGTGTTGAATTGGAATAGTTATGTCATCTAGGATTTGTTCCTCATTTTTTTGTACTTTTTTCTAAAAAAAATCATGATGGTTATACTTGTATTACCATGAATAGACATAAATTTGAGGATTTTGGGTGTTTTCATTCAATTTTTCATGTTTTCCCCTTAGCTCCTACTTTATATGTTTTTTTTATGGAAGCCTTTGGATATCTTTTGGCTAATAGTATTTCATGGAACCTTATTAAAGGTGCTACTTTTCCTAACTCTATAGCCCAACTATTCAATGGTCATTTTTCTAATGACTCCTTTCTCACTCTCTTGGAGGACAAACGTGACATTATTTAGGATATTCAATGCCTAGATATTTTATTGAAAGCTTTAAGGTCAAATATATAGTGGCATAAAACTCAATGTTATAGGAAATCATTCTTAGCCAAGCCCAATTGGTTCAATTCCTATGGATAGAAGGGGGTTGATCATAAGGAAGTGCTGAGATTCCTAAGCATCTCTTTTTCCTTTTAGGTTTCTCCTTCCTCTTTAAGGAAACATATCATTTCTAGAGCCAAGAAAAATTATCATATTAAATTATGAAGCCCCTTTATTTGGCAAGGAGATTCCATGTGTGTTCAAAAATTCTTGTTGGACACATTTCCATTACTCATCTTGCTAAGAACCTTGCGAATCCTCATATTTGAAGATTTAAAAAATCCAAAGGTATATTTTATGGCCTCCCTTTAACCAAGGAAAATGGTTTCACAAAGTATCTTAGGAGTTTTATTATTTCCCTAATGACTATAATAGGCTTGGCTTGCTTTATATTCACTACACTAAATGACACCTTAATTTTAAATTTAATTAACCTACTCTAAAAACTAAGGAAACCAAGTTGTAGCTCATCAAATTGGAGAAGTGAAAGGTCAATACCAATGCTGAGGAAGAGTTTCGAGTGAAAACAAGGTCAATACCAGTGCCGAGGAAGAGTTTGGAGTTAAAAAATGGTCAATACCTATGCCGATGAAGAGTTTGGAGGAGTGAAAACAAGGTCAATACCAATGTCGAGGAAGAGTATGGAGGAGTGAAAATAAGGTCAATACTAGCGCCGAGGATGAGGTTGAGGGAACTCAAGGAAAATCAACAACAAGGGGAGAATGAGTACTATAATTTTGGCACCCCCATTCTCTTTAACCTACAATTTTCATGCCTAGTTTCCAAAGATCTTCTCGTACATTGGCACCCCATTCTCATAAAATGGTATAATATAAGATAGAAAAAATAAAATAGCTTAGTCTTTCACATTTTTATCGACTAGCCTTAGGTCTTGGAAAAACTCCCTTAATCTACCCACATCTTGGTTGTTGGTGGGAACATGTTATTCTTTGTTGTATGACCTACCTCAAATCTTATGTCCACAAAGTGGCTAAAAACATAAAACAATAAGAAAAAAATCGAAGGTACAACTAAAAAGGGGTTATTTCCTTTTGGCCTCCTCTATCTCTTATATTTCAACATAGCATGGAACTACGCTTACATAACATAAAATCAAACAAATGGAAGTTTATAGGGGAAAAGGAGCCCAAGTATATGCTAGGTTAAGCTAGATCTAATGAATGGAAATAGAGGCATACAATTCTTCTTTAATACCTCCACCACAAACATATGCAAGGAAAGGTCTCCTCCCTTCTTGGTAGTGATAACCTCTTCCACACACAAACTTTAAAAATTATGAATAGAGGAATATAATATTTGAAGAACTCAAAGTTGATTCTCTCCTACCTGATGTAATTAGTCATTTTATCCTTACAAACATTTATAGTGATTACTAGAGGCACATAGACCAATTCTTCATAATAGAAGAATTTGATCATACTTTTCCAATGATGGCATTATGAGAAAACCTTAGGTTAAATGAATAATTCATAGCTAAGTTATTTAAATCATGTCCAACCATATAAGAGAAGACCATTGCTATGTGTACTTGGATACCATGGAGAAAGGCTCTTTGGGCTCTTTCACCAATCAAGGTATTGTTAAATTTTAACACCTAAAAGTGAGAATGAAGAATCTTTCCTATGATGGTGGCCAATTATGCTTCTCAACACTTAGATTACAAAAAATTTCTCAATATAATTTCCATCACAATTAAACCTATTGCTTGAGATATAGTCATACAGATAAAAAAATTGGATTTCTTGATAGTAGATACATTCTAGACAATTCAATCCTTGCATCGAAGATTGTTGAATGGACCCAACAAACTACTCATGATGCCCTTACTATTAAGTTAAAAGTTTGACAAGGCATATGATTCCATCAAATGTCCTTTCATTTATAAAAGGCTCAAATGGATTTATTTTTAATCCTAAATTATTATCAAACATTCAAAATTACAAAATACCAGTTGAATGAAAAACCTTCATTTGAAGGTGATGTCGTCATGACCTTTGAATGGAGAACCTTCATTCAAAAATGATGCCATGTCAAGAATTTCAAATGAAGGTATTTTTAATTTTAAATATTTCATGTCCAAAATGCTTTATAAAAGGAACCTTTGCATGAAGGACCTTAAAATGAAGACCTTAATTCAAAGGTCCTTCATTAGAAGATCCTTCATATGAAGGTTCCTTTAATGCCATCCCATTATAGATCTTAGAGTTGTTAGAGATATTTTTCTTTCAAAGTAGAGATTGGACCATAAAATAGTGTCACCATGACTCTACCAAGATATCCATCAAATTGATAAACCCTAACTTAACAACCACCAATTCACAAGAAAATTGCCCTTGTCAGCCCTAGGGAATCAATTCAATGCCAAGTTTCTTGCTTTAACAGACCCCTAAAATAAATGAACCTCTATCATACCATGTTTCACACCAATCCACCAAGTTATAGTTCCAAGAGAGTGGATGGATTAGTGGATGTCCTTTCTATTTAGCCCTAAAACCCTTACATAGGCAAAACAAGGCAGTCCCTGTATTTGATTGTTTTCTCCAACAAAATAGTGATTGAGCACTTCAAAACAAATTCAAATGAAAGGGAACACATATATTTATCTAAACCAATGTTCTCATAGCATTTCAAGCTTGTATGGATCCATACAACAAAAAAGAACTTTAGAAAATTAGTAAAAACACATAAAATTGCTTCAAGAATGTGGTATTTGATATGAAATTTTGGTATCAACTCCTCCAACAATTGCAATGGCATGGGAATACAATATGATAGAAGTGGGATAATAAATGCATAATTTGAAGCATCAAACCAATATGCAAAAATGAAAGAAAGTGTTAACCCCTTAAACTGAAAAAGTTTCTTTTAAATTTAAGTTTGTTGAGTAGCCAATTCTTTTAAGTTATCAAATCCTACCATCATACATAATCAAAATTTTGTTGTTTCAAATGACTATAAGCACTAAATTTCACTATTTGAAGATGTTGAAACCTTGTCATAGAGAATTATAACATTGATGCAACCACTCACCCTACCTTAAAACATACCAAAAGTCTCCTACAAATTAGACATAGGAAGATTTAAGATAACTTAAACAATTTTTATTGCCAAAGCATAAAATTATGATGACTTTACCAGGCCTAGTACACACTCCCTCCCCATTAACCACTTAGACATATGGAAATTAAATGTAAAATTTGTTTCTATTTTTAGTCATGTAGGTGTCCAATAAACCACTTGGTGGTGTTTTTGTTCAAGTTTATTTACTTGAATGAAGAGCAAAAGTCCTTTGATTATAATTAGAGAATACATTTGAGGCCTTGGTTGTGTAACTGGTAGACCATAGTCACATTTAACACTTGTTACAAATTTTGGGAGTTAAAATGTTAAGTAGATTTGATTTGTGATGGACACATTTGGACAGTAGTAACGATAACTTGCAATCTATCAAGACTTGATTACCTTATAACCTATCAAATTCTAGCGATGAAATGATAGATTAATCATAATGTCACCTTGGGATCACATCACCATGAAAGAACTTCATCCAACATCCTTATGAGTGAAGGTACCACCAAATAGGTATTTGTTAGATCTATCTTCCTCAAGCGAGGGAAATTCAAGAAGAGAAGAGGAAAGTGAGACATATAGTAGGTCTAAAAGAGGGAGATCAACTAGAGGTCAAAAGATTAGAAGAAAATTTTGTAAACGGATGGAATTTTTTCTTGCTGAAGGAGGGTCATGTTCTTATGATGATGAGAGCATAGGCGACATCAAGGTGCCCTTGTGGTACAAAAATCTACGGAAACAATGGGTACCCAAGGAAATTCCTCCAATAAACACTGATTTTTGTGTCAACGAGAGGATATATCGCATAACACCATCGTCATTACATGGTTTGGGACTATTTTGCATGGACGACATAAAGGTCTGTTATGAAAAAGTTACCGAATTGATGGAGTATGTTGGACCCTATTACAGTTACAAATATTAGATGTAGCTGGTTCGATATACACAAAGTATGTGTAGGTATGCACTGTCAACAAATTATATACAACTAAAAGATAAGGATCAAAATAAAGGAGTGGCTAGGTACATTGACGAAAGGCCAAAAGCATAAGAGAATATTGCAGGGTTTATAAATAGTACATGACCCAGGTCAACAAATAAGCAATCCAATTGCATATTCAAGGCGCGAGAGGGAAACCGTGTATTCGTATGTGTGATAAAATCAATAACTACAAGGGAAGAGTTGCTAATCGACTACAATTTGAATCGCTTAGATACAAAAATAGTTACTATGGGGGTGGTATGTTCTATATACCATTTAATTATTATTATTATTTTCGTAAGTCTACTAGTTTCATTTCGGTAATGTTTTTTTATATTTAATTTTTGTCATCGCGGAACATTGATCATACGTGGAAGGCTTCGGTCCAAAGTACAGATCACAATCCATCTTTAGGCGCTTCTACCCGATAGGTTTACCTCATTGTAATTGTACAAATTAGATATGAAAAAAATGTTTTAATATTATGTTTTTTTCATGAGTTTATTGGGTTAATTTTGATAATGTTTTTAATATTCTTGTTGCAGTCAGCTGATTGGGGAAAGGCACCAACAGTAGAGGAGAGCATCTATATGGAGGTGTAGTCACTATTATGCGATGATGACATCACATTTTTCCCAAACCTTGTGGATATGATGAGGAAGGCCCAAAAAAAATGCAATGAAGAAATCCTTAAGTTGGTATTCATAGTGCCTCAAAGAAATGAGATAAGAGAAAGGGTTAAAATATTGACTGAGAGAGAAAAAAACTTGCAAGTAAGCTATCATGAGATCTTTAATTATAACATAAGTTCATTCATGGTTTAATATTTTGTACTCTCTTATGTCATGAACTAAAATATGTGTTGTTTTTACAGGATTATTTGCATCCTCATGATGCGGCTGGCCATGATCAAGGTACTGCAAGTGTTTCCTGGGGAGTAGGGGTTGGTACAAGTGTGAATCTTGATCTAAGATCTTCCTACGCATACATCACATCATCCGACCCCATCATCTGTGCCTATATTGTCGATTGAAATTTCAGCAACATATACCATGCAGGCATCTGATAGTGCACCCTCTAGTAGCGAACACATGCAAGAACATGTGTTAAGATATGTACCCAGGGATGTAGAGGCCACTAGTACTGGTGATGTTTTAGCAACATTTCCTGGATCTTCCCATACTACTAGTACAAAAACATTTTCGGTCACATTTGTGGTGACTGAGGATTTCATTCCCATAAATATAGAGAAGGTTTCGGGTACTTTAAAATGTTTTAATTATTATTATATATAATCCAATTGAAATTTACTTATTGATCAATCTTTATAGACTAATTATCCCATGATGATTTTGCAAGAAATGATGTTTTTTATAAACATCTAAGTGATATTACATTGGAGATTTTCGGGCCCACCATACATCCATGGTGGAATCCCCAAAATCAAGATTTAAAAGATGAACTCATTAACCACTTAGTTGTGTTTTTCAGTGATAAAACATTCAACCGAACCAAGGTCCTTAAGAAATATGGTACCTATCTAAAGTATGCGAGGGACCAATATAGGTCACATTTAGAGAAGAACAAAAAGTACGAGCATCCCCCCATGATTTCGGAGAGGGAGTGGAAGGACCTAGTGTCAGATGGAAAGGAGAAGGCTGAAAAGAAAAAAGGAAAGACACCACCAAGAAAAGTAAGGTATATTATACTATCAACAATGTAATTATATAATGATTACTCTTTCTTTTTACATAATCTAACATATTTCAAATTTTTCATAGGTTGGCCGACACATCGACAGAAACAAAGGCAAGACTAGAAAAACATAGGCAACACAAACTTGGCTCTGGTGGTTATATGAAATTAGCCACATGAATTGTAAGTATCAATAAATGTAATATTGCATCCAAATAATAAATTGCAAACAATTTTAGTTTTATCACAACATAGAAGCAAAATTCATGATCTTATGCAAAAATGCAGGGCTCTGATTTCAACAGAGTGCCCATAGAAGAGGACTTGAATATTTCCTTCCAGCAAGGCTATGGAGCCCTAGCTGAACACCTAAGAGTCTTGACTGGGCAAACACAATCTTCCACTGCATCCAACATGCAGGTAAATAAACTCAATAAAGTTTATTTAAAATTGAATACTTGTGCAATCTATTCAATATTAATTTCTACCATAATAATGTTCCTATTTGTTTTAAATAGAAAAGAAATGATAATACTACACATGACATTGGAACACAGCCTGGTGAGGGTGGAGCATAACCTGTGCAGATGAAGGCTAGGGTGTGCATCTCGGTACTGGATGTATTCATGTGCTATACAAAACGTAGTATGGATTAATACAATTAAACATTTTTAATTGCATTTGGTGTATTAATTAATGTAACCTTTCATGTTTCAAATTTAGAGCATATAGAGCGTGATCAACATGTTGAGCATGATCAGGCTTGACAAGATCAGGAACATGATGTGGCCCCATTAGGTAAAGAGGACCACTCTAATGTTCTTTTAAACATATTTAATTTCAATTGGTGTATTAATTAATGTAACCTTTCATGTTTCAACTCTAGATCAGGATTTAGAGTGTGTTCAATATGTTGAGCATGAGGCTATAAGACAAGATCGAGAACATGATGTGGCCCCATTAGGTAAAGAGAACCACTCTAATGTTCTTTTAATTAATGAAATATTTGTAACAATAATAATAAAACATATCAATTTAACATTTCTTTGCTATTGCAGCAGACCCCCCCTTGCAGCGGCGTCCACGTTGTGAGTACACAACTAGGCATACATTAAGATCATGCATAGAGCTCAAAACAATTGAAGGGGGGACAAATGATTTAGAAAATGATAATCCACTTCAACTTTTTTTAGCTGGAAAAAAAAAACAAAAAAAGAAGTGATTGTAATCATATTATGACAACCATATTTTTGATAATATGTAAAAACTGAAAAAATGAATGTTATAAGTTAATGAATGAATGTGAATATGTTAATGAATGAATTTTATATGTTAATGAATGAATTTTATATGTTATTAATGGATGAATGAATGAATTTTATATGTTATTAATGGATGAATGAATGAACGTTATATGTTATTAATGGATGAATGAATGAATGTGAATATGTTAATGAATGAATGTTATATGTTATTAATGGATGAACGAATGATTATTGTTATATGATTGGGTATGGGGAATTGACAGTGATGTGCAGAGGGGGAGGGTCCAAATGAGCTTCCACCTTCACATGGTTGGCCTTGTTAAGTAGAGAATATTAAACTATTCTCAAAACATAGAGAAGCTCAATAAGGTAATGCACTTTTCAATATAAGAAATGCATCATTTGAAGCATCAAACCAATATGCAAAGATGAAAGAAAGTGCTAACTTTTCACTATGAACATTGTGTTGTGTGTGGATTTGGTTTCAAAGCTCCATTTTTTTTTTTTTTTAGTGGTCTCTAAAATTTGACTTTTGTGCATAATAGGTTAGTGGAAAATTTGATAGCTCTGAAGGGTTTAGAGGCTCAATTGAGATAGATACACGGATATTTGGATCTTGTTGTTGATGGGAGGCTACCACTTAACCATGAAATTTTGTACCAGCTGCAGGTATGCAAAAATTTCTCTACTTACATTCATTCAACTTACTATAATATAATATCTGACAAAAATCTCCTTTTCATTATACTTAGATTGATTTTCATGCCCTGTTCCAAATAACATGTTTTAGAATAGGCAAGAAGGATGCTGGCAAGGGTTAAGGAATTTGGCTTTACACCAACCAATTACATAGTTTACTCCATTCATCTAGCATATTGCCAATGTGTTTCACAATTGTTGGAATCATATCCTATAATTACAAAACTAGTAAAATTAAAATATGTAAGTTTCAAATATGGCATTACATATATTTCTATAAATTTTTGAAATAAAATATCAAAATGGAGAAGTATTAACAAAATAATCTGCATAATTTATAAGAGATCAGGGATTTTTTTTTGTAGAGTTATCTTGAATATATTTAAGACAAAAGTAACTTATAGAGATTGAAGCAGAATATCGGTGGTCTAAAATCACTAGTCAACACATCTTAGTAGTATCTCAATTCAAGAGAACTAGGTCCACTATCCATTAGTTAGTAAAACAAATAAAATCAATTCATAAGATTATTTTGCTCTAATAGGGTTGACTGGTTGCTTGTTTCTTTTTGATTGTCAGGAAGTCATCAATATACACTTGGTTTTCCTACCTTCTCTTGCCTCATGGCCAAAGAGTTTCTGTAGAAGGCATCAAAGTAACCTTCAAGATTGACAATGGAAATGAGTACAAGGTCAGTATAACTTAATGCTAATTGGGTATGATTTTATTTCTTCAAGACCAGTTTAGACTCATTTTCTGTTCGCACTACTTTTATTTACATTTATGTTTTGCTAATATCCATTTTCCTTTACATTCATATTCTTCTATACATATTGTGTTTCAAATAATGTTTCCCTTAATTTAATCCAGGGGAGAGGACCCAGTACCTGAGAATGTTTCAATAGTTATGATAGTAGTGGTTTATATAGTGCCTAACCCTAATTATTTGATTCTTCTTACTAATCCAATTAATACTTTCTAGTTACTATGATTGATTATAAGGATTTAATCTTTACTTGATTGTTATAAACTTAGATTTTTGGGCATGTCTTACATGTGCTTGTTTAGATGGGTGAGGATTGTTTCTTGTGCTAAGAATATTTTTATTTTTTAATGCTAAACTTACATAGTTGAATCAAGGGGTAGAGGTTTTCCTCTTCAAATGGAATAAGGAGGAGACTCAGAAGTGGAAGATTAGTCCCATCTATAAGTTTCGTGTGTAAATGCATTGTATGGAATTATTTTTCTTAGGTTTACTTAAATTTAAAATTTTGATTATCTGGTAGAAGTGATGTTTCCATAGAGGGTTTGGAGGCTTCATCTCAAAATTCAGATTGCACGTGTCACTGTGTTTTTCTATTCAATATGATATGTATCTCAAGGAGGATATGGATTTGGTTCTTCATACCATCAACTTAATGAAGAGGAGCCTCAATTTCATGTTAGGATTTATTGTGAAGCTAATCCAAAGTTTTCCATTGCTGCTCGAGGCCATATTGCAATGCTTTCTCTAGGAAGCCCACATGATCCCCATCAGGTATCTTCTTTTTGTAGTCTCTAAATTTCTTAGAAGAAATCAACAACTAGTTTGTCTAAATGTGGCTCCTTTTTTACACATTAATATCTCTTTTGGCAGCAATGGATCAAAGTGGATTCGTGGGGTCTTAAAGAGAAGGCTCTGAAAGATGGAGATCAAGAGTGGGACTAGGTAAAACCGTTCATAATCATGCTCATATTGTTTTATTGACTGTCTAAGAGCTAAGTATCCAGGATAACATTATGTATTTTTCTATTGAATTTCCAGAGTGAGAATAATTTTGGGTTTGCAATCCTATTTTTTAGTACACTAGCTAAGTATCCAAGATGCACTGCAGGGACTTTTTCTCACCAAATTTCTCATTTTCCACAAAATTAGATTCTAGTGTGTAGTTTAATATTCACTAGTTTGATTTTTTCTTTTTTAGCAAAATTAGAATCCAGTTCGTAGGTTGTGCTTGCTGTGCAAATTTGTAAGATGGTTTTTTTGTATTCAGCTGCATAGTACTTTCCTTTTTCAATAAAATTTTATGCAATGGAGTACAGATATTAGGATTAGGTTACTAGTTTCTCTTTGAGTAATAATTTAAAACCTTATTCATTGTCCCTTACAATGTATATGACTATCTTGCAAACTGTCCTCTTATATTCATGATTTTCTTTCAACTTATCAAAGGATGATTGTGTCTTGATTAATGTAACACCCCTTTGTTTTGCTTTCTGGACTAGACAACGTGTCCTTGTTTTGCTTTGATTTATGTTTCTAGGTATTTGGATACTTTGTCTTGTATGTGTATTTGATCGCTATTTATAGAGCGACGAACTATTTTATGTGATGTGATGTGGTGTATCTTATCTGATCTTTATTTTACATGTTTTAATTGGTGTAATAATGTTAGTTGATATAACATGTGATTTTATATGAGATTATTGAATAAGATGCAAATTTCAATTTTTGATGAGTGTATTGGTGAAGGGGACGGATTCATATCACTCGCTTGTGAGTGCCCTGTGATTCCGTGATTTCCTCTTCATGGTGTGTATTTTATGTTGTTATATTTTATGATGTTGGTTACTATGTTTTCAGGTTTGCAAGTACATGACATCGACTCCACCTGGTTTCACAGGTTTGAGTGTATCGAACCAACGGTTAAGTTGAACGGGAGATAGTAGCTAGGTAACTTGTGTCAAGTATACACCCTAGCCATAGTGTGTCATTAGTTGTGTTTGTGTCGAGTCATTGCTTGTCATGCTTTAATGTTATTTAATTCTGAAGGGATTCTTGATTTGGAAATAATTATTTAGAATGATTGCATGAAATCATGTTGATGGTTATTTAATTTAAATTATGCAATGTGGATAGAAGTTTATATTTAAATTAATTAATTAAATTAAATTTATTCAATTAATTCAATTTAATCCAAAGGGTTGAAATTAGTTATTAAATAATTTAATTATTTAATTAAATGTCTGATTGAGAAAATTAAAAGAAAGAAAATAATTAAAATTAATTTTGGGATTTTATTTCAATTAAGTGGGAAATAAATTAGAATTTGGAATTAAATTTGTATTTGGGGAAATTAATTTCAATTTTGGAGTTAACTTATTATATTTAATAAATTAAATGCAAATTAGATTTGGTTGTTGAAGATATTTTTTATTTATGCCACAAGTGCAAGTTTAATTAATGAGAAGAGTTTGTTGCAAATTCATTCACGGAGAGAATTTTGGAGAGGAAAATCTTCTTCAAGTTTGAGAGGATATTTTTGGAAAAATTGCATAGAGAATGGTTTGAAGAAATTTTTGGTTGTGGAATCGAAATTGAAAATTTTTGTTGATGTTGGTTGTGCTTCTGGATTGTTTGTTTGCTTGGATTTACTGCACAGTTGAGGAGAAATTGTGAGATCTTTGAAGGAGACTCTGCATCAAAAGTCTTCTTTTCCTATAGCTTCAACACCAGGTTTTATTCTGTGGTTTATTGTTCTTGAATTGTTTAAATTAAATTGGTAGTGATTAAAGAATTGCTTGTCAAATTCAATCAGGAAAAGAGTTTGATATTTGAGGAAAGAAATTAATTAATTAAATTTAGAAGCTTTTGTTAGTCCCATGAAATTGTGAAAACCTCTGTAGAATTTAATTTATTTGAGGAAATTGTTTTCTTCTTTATTGAATCAAACTTAAGGGTAAAACAACACTTAGATTTGTTTTAGGAAATTTCAATCACTGTAGAAAAATGAATTTATTTCCAAAAACCTTTATAGAAATTGGGTGGAGAAACCTAGAGGATTTAAAAACTTCTCATTTTAATTTAGATCCTTTTAGTTTTATTGTTCTTTTATTGTTAATGAATTCAAGAAAATGGATTAAGAGAATCAGTGTTGAAACTCTGTGAAATTTGGTTGTTCTCTGGAAAAATTTGCATAATTTTACCTGTAGGTGAATGTTTTCACAAAATTTCCCCAATTTATTTATTATGTAAAATCCGTTTTATATATATAGATATGAGTTATATATATATATATATATATATATATATATATAATATATATTATATATATAGTTTATATGTTAGTAATAGACTGGTTTATATTTTAATTTCGTCGTCCGTACGATGGACAAGATTTCTTAAATATGTAGTGAGACTTATGAAAAATGCATATCTTGGAAAGTGAATTGTTCAATTGTTTTGTTAAGTTGGGGGTTTAGTTTTTTTTAGGGGAGATGGGGGATGAGCTTCCTCCCCATCATTGCCCCCATATGGGAGTGGCTGTGTGGAGGGAGACCCCCCTACACAGCCCCTCTTTTATTACCGCTACCCGCACCCAATGTGTTTGGGAAGAGGGTCGGCTGGGTTTACCCAGCCGCCCCTCCCCCAAATACTTTAGAGCGGGTTTGGCATTGACTATTCATCATACGAATTTTGAACCAGGGAAAGATCCATCTACCATAAGGATTTTTACAGTTTTGCGAATATTAAATTGATATTTATAAAAAAAATGTGTATTTGATTTTTAATTACAATGGAAATTTAATAATATTTAATATATAGATATTAAATATATATAGTTAATAAAATGAGTAATAATTATAGTGTGTGAATTTGTATATTTAGAAAAGATGTATTAAAACATTTTATTTTTATTAAAATGTCTAAATATCATAAGCATTTGGGAAATTATTTATGGAATATTAATTTATTTTATTAAATAATGTATTTGTTTAGTAAAATATACTAATATATGTTTGATGTATATATTACATGACTAATTTCAAATAGGTGTATATTTAATATTCTTTTTATTTTTACAAATTGCATGTAATCTAGTTTTGGACATAGATTTTAAAAAGATAAGATTTGAATGCATGGTTAAATATATAAGGAAAAAGATATTTTTATACATTGAAGAAATTGCATGGTTTTAAATGGAAAATTGAAAGAAATATAGAATTTAGTTAAGGAAATTGAAAGGATTTACATGTATGGATTTATGTTGTTTTTAAAAATAAATTTAGGAATTGATTATATTGATGAGGCAATTAATTATTTTATTTATTAATTTCTATTAGAGCAATTACATCATTGTGATTGGAATATGAAAGAGATATGGATTTAGAATATCCAAAAATAGTAATTTCCTCGTGATTTCCTTTTAGATTTATTTTCTTCGTATTTCGCAAAGGGATTTGAATTTGAATTGTTTAAGGTTTTCTATAATGGAAATGGAAAAAGGATTATATGATTATTTGAGTTAACCCTATTATCGTGCCTTTGACTTTGTCAATGTTACCTATTGATTGAGGATGGATTTAAGAAATCCAAATATTAGATTTGATTAATGACTTGAATGCCTTTTGTAGCTTTTTCATCAAGTTGTGTTTTGGGAAATGGGTTAAGTGTTAGTTCTTAATTGTAAGTCTTCCAGAAGATCTTAGAGGATGAGGGTTGTCAATTTCTTTATGTCAACCAGTTGTTTTTCCCTTGGGTAGTGCATGGTATTTTTTCAGTATTTACCCAGTTTCCATGAACGGGGATGTTTTGTACCTCCTTTGGAAGGAGTGGACTATGTGTTTTGTTGCCTCCATTTGTTGGAGAGAGTTCTATTATTTGTCCTCCTTGAGATGGAGTGGTTTTGATACCTAGGTTGTATGCACTTGTGATTTCCTTGGGGATTAGTTTGTTTGTGTGTTGTCAAATTTGAAGAGTGGCTTCCATTAGGGGTAGAGCCCATAAGAGGTAAGATTTGGGTAATCTTTGGAAGTAGTTTAATCAAGTGATAACTAAAATTGTAATGAAAATTTGGGGAGTACTACACACTAAAAATATAAGTTCTAGCCTCACTCATAGTCACAAGTGCTAGTTAAGGCTTGGAGTGAGTGGGAAGGCCTGAAATGGCAAGGTCATTTATCTTGTTAGTATGAGAGGTATTTGATTTTGCACTAGTAAGTATGAGGGCCGAGGGTCGATAGAGGCCACCAGGAACACCGAAGCCTATGAAGATCCACTGAGGGTAACTTATTATGAGCTGTGTGATGACACTCTGTCTAGGACAACAGTTGGTATTTGTTTTATGTGTATGGTTCTCTGAACATACTTGATCTATTTTATGTCTAGAAGCAAAGTGACCTATGTCAGTGATGTGCGAGTTGTACTTGTTTGGTTGTGTCAGTATGAGTCAGTATGAGTCTGCCTATGGTTAGAGGTTGTATATATTTGTCCATGTTATGTGGTTACTATCTCCTAGCATGGGGGGTGGGCCTTTGGGTACCACTTGGTTGGTTGGAACATGCACCATACACTGTTGGGTCCCCATTTATCTTCAATACTTGGTAGCGAGACATCTAGATGGACAACTCACAGTTCTTGTTTTAAATTCAAGCTTTGTAATATTTCTATTTGTATAAGTTATTTTACCCCTCTTATGTTTGTGAGGTGGAGTTATGTAATTGTAATACATTTGTACTATTGCCTCATTCTTGGAATGAGAGATGTAACTATTGTTTAAGATTAATGAATTTATATCTTGGAAGTTTATCTCATTATTGTAGGTTGTATTTGTATGTTGTATAAATGCTTATTGCTTAAAGTAATTTAATGCTATGGTTATATGTAAGATGTAAGTGTGGTTTTAAGTAATCCCAACCTTATAGCCTTATAGGTTGTTGTTAATTAGTAAGTGAATGTGTATGTTAATTACACTTTAAAAAAAAAATTAGTTCGCTTCTAGTGTGAATTGAAACCTCCTCTAGGGTTGCGTAGCGGGGCACTACACATGGTATCAGAGCCTAAGTTTAAACACTAGGTGCTCTGGGATTATGATGTACCCATTAGGCTTAGTTGCGTAGGGTTCCAAGTGTACCTTGTCTAAAACCTTTTTATGTCTATGTAGGAGTATGCCTCCTAGACGTAGACGAGGGAGAGGATGAGGATGTGGTCGGGTAGGCAGTCGTGAGGGGAGTCAACATGACTCACCACCTCATGTTACACTTATACCAGAGCAGGAGGAACAACAGGCCTTGCAGAATCATCCAGGAGGTGGTGGTAGACAGTTAGACCCTCCAAGGGTCGAAGCTGCATGTAGAGCTTTCGAGGAGGCTTTGGCATTATTGGGTCTGAGATAGGCAGTACCAGAGGTTAACCCTAGGGTGAGGATAGTTACAACACAGTCGGAGATGTTAGCATCTTCCTATATGAGGGATTTGATTTGGTCACAACCACCTCAGTTTGAAGGAGTAGGCACCGGTTTAGAGGCTGAGATTTGGCTGATAGGTCTTGATCGATGTTTTTCTATGCATCCATTTGATAGTAGTACTAAAGCGTGGTGTGTTGTTATGCACCTACAGGGGTTTGCGGCCACTTGGTGGAGACTTGAGGAGTAGAAGCTCCACATTGATATGAGTATTGTGTCCTGGGAGATATTCCTTGAGTGGTTTAGAGCCCTCTTTCTTTCTAACAATTGGCGTTAGCGCAGGGGTGATGAGTTTCATGCCCTACAACAGTTAGCCTTGATCGTAAATCAGTATGAGAGATATTTCTATGAACTTAAACGGTTCACAAGAATAGGAGATGATGAGAGGATGCTCATGCAACATTTCATCAAGGGTTTGAATGCCCGTATTAGTGGTGGTGTGTGGGTCTTTAAACCCAAATATATGGAGACAGTTATGGAGAAGGAATGGCTTGTGGAGGAGAACTTAGCTTTGGCACTAGGAGGTCATTTGGGTGTGCAGATTGGCAATGGTTATGTAGTTGGGTCTAGTGCACGATGGGATTAGACTCAGGGAGTTGGATCACCGATGACTCTGAAGGAGCCTACTCAGAGTGGGCAGCAGTAGAGTGCACTTGGAAAGTGTAAGGACACACAAACGGATTAGGATGATGGTGGTTCTTCACCTAGAAAGAACCAAAACTAGTGGCACAGTAAGTGCAATTGACAGGTACAGCCAGCCTAGAGTTCACAAACTGTAGCTGATTGGGGTAGTATGCAGCAGTCTACTGCACCGATAGGAGGTAGTGGGTTTGGTCATAACATTAGGTGTTACTCTTGTGGTCAGTAGGGCCACCTTGCTAGGAATTGTCTGCATCGAAGCACTTCTGGATTTGGTCAAGGACCAGCAATTTCAGAGCCAACACTAGGGGATGCAAGTAGGTCTCATCGTGCTTATGTTGTGGTTGATAACCATCAGCCTGGATATCAGGGTGCTGTATTTGACACTCCTGGAGTTGGTTGTCCAGTGCAGGGTACTCGTCCTTAGGGGTCGATGTTTTAATTTGATGTAGTTTGTTTGAGGGAGTTATATCCCTACGTGTGTGCAGACTTCCAAGAGTAAGCCTAACCCTTGGGGGGGAGAATGTAACACCCCTCTATTTTGCTTTCTGGACTAGACAGTGTGTCCTTGTTTTAATTTGATTTATGTTTCTGGATATTTGGATACTTTGTCTTGTATGTGTATTTGATCGCTATTTATAGAGTGATGAACTATTTTATGTGATGTGATGTGGTGTATCTTATCTGATCTTTATTTTACATGTTTTAATTAGTGTAATGATGTTAGTTGATATAACATGTGATTTTATATGAGATTATTGAATAAGATGGAAATGTAAGTTTTGATGAGTATATTGGTGAAGGGGATGGATTTGCATCACTCGCCTGTGAGCGCCCTACGATTCCGTGATTTCCTCTTCATGGTGTGTATTTTATGTTGTTATATTTTATGATGTTGGTTACTATGTTTTCAGGTTTGCAGGTACACGGCATCAACTCCACCTAGTTTCATAAGTTTGAGCATGTCGATCCAACGGTTAAGTTGAACGGGAGATAGTAGCTAGGTAACTTGTGTCAAGTCTACACCCTAGCCATAGTGTATCATTAGTTGTGTTTGTGTCGAGTCATTGTTTGTCATGCTTTAATGTTATTTAATTCTGAAGGGATTCTTGATTTGGAAATAATTATTTAGAATGATTGCATGAAATCATGTTGATGGTTATTTAATTTAAATTATGCAATGTGGATAGAAGTTTATATTTAAATTAATTAATTAAATTAAATTTATTCAATTAATTCAATTTAATCCAAAGGGTTGAATTTAGTTATTAAATAATTTAATTATTTAATTAAATGTGTGATTGAGAAAATTAAAAGAAAGAAAATAATTAAAATTAATTTTGGGATTTTATTTCAATTAAGTGGGAAATAAATTAGAATTTGGAATTAAATTTGTATTTGGGGAAATTAGTTTCAATTTTGGAGTTAATTTATTATATTTAATAAATTAAATGCAAATTAGATTTGGTTGTTGAAGATATTTTTTATTTATGCCACAAGTGCATGTTTAATCAATGAGAAGAGTTTGTTGCAAATTCATTCACGGAGAGAATTTTGGAGAGGAAAATCTTCTTCAAGTTTGAGAGGATATTTTTGGAAAAATTGCATAGAGAATGGTTTGAAGAAATTTTTGGCTATGGAATTGAAATTGAAAAATTCTGTTGATGTTGGTTGTGCTTCTGGATTGTTTGCTTGCTTGGATTTACTGCATGGTTGAGGAGAAATTGTGAGATCTTTGAGACTCTGCATCAAAAATCTTCTTTTCCTGTAGCTTCAACACCAAGTTTTATTCTGTGGTTTATTGTTCTTGAATTGTTTAAATTAAATTGGTAGTGATTAAATAATTGCTTGTCAAATTCAATCAGGAAAAGAGTTCGATATTTGAGGAAAGAAATTAATTAATTAAATTTAGAAGTTTTTGTTATTCTCTTGAAATTGTGAAAACCTATGTAGAATTTAATTTATTTGAGGAAATTGTTTGTTTCTTTATTCAATCAAACTTATGGGTAAAATAACACTTAGATTTATTTTAGGAAATTTCAATCACTGTAGAAAAATGAATTTATTTCCAAAAACCTCTGTAGAAATTGGGTGGAGAAACCTAGAGGATTTAAAAATTTCTCGTTTTAATTTAGATCCTTTTAGTTTTATTGTTCTTTTATTGTTAATGAATTCAAGAAAATGGATTAAGAGAATCAGTGTTGAAACTCTATGAAATTTGGTTGTTCTCTAGAAAAATTTGCATAATTTTACCTGTAGGTGAATGTTTTCACAAAATTTCCCCAATTTATTTATTATGTAAAATCCGTTTTATATATATATATATATGAGTTATATATATATAATATATATTATATATATAGTTTATATGTTAGTAATATACTGGTTTATATTTTAATTCCATCGTCCGTATGATGGACGAGATTTCTGAAATATGTAGTGAGACTTATGAAAAATGCATATCTTGGAAAGCGAATTATTTGTTGGTTTTATTAAGTCGGGGGTTTAGTTTTGTTTAGGAGAGATGGGGGAGGAGCTTCCTCCCCACCGCCGCCTCCATATGGGAGCGGCTGTGTGGAGGGAGACCCCCCTCCACAACCCCTCTTTTATTATCGCCGCCCGTGCCCAATGTGTTTGGGAAGAGGGTCGATTTGGTTTACCCAGCCGCCCCTCTCCCAAATACTTTGGAGCGGGTTTGGGCATTGACTGTTCATCATACGGATTTCGAACCAGGGCATGATCCGTCTGCCATAATGATTTTTAGGGTTTCACAAATATTAAATTGATATTTATAAAAAAGATGTGTATTTGATTTTTAATTGCAATGGAAATTTAATAATATTTAATATATAGATATTAAATATATATAGTTAATAAAATGAGTAATAATTATAGTGTGTGAATTTGTATATTTAGAAAGGATGTATTAAAACATTTTAGTTTTATATAAATGTCTGAATAGCATAAGAATTTGGGAAATTATTTATGGAATATTAATTTATTTTATTAAATAATGTATTTGTTTAGTAAAATATACTAATATATGTTTGATGTATATATTACATGACTAATTTCAAATAGCTGTATATTTAATATTCTTTTTATTTTTACAAATTGCATGTAATCTAGTTTTGGACAGAGATTTTAAAAATATAAGATTTGAATGCATGGTTAAATAGATAAGGAAAAAGATATTTTTATACATTGAAGAAATTGCATGGTTTTAAATGGAAAATTGAAAGAAATATAGAATTTAGTTAAGGAAATTGAAAGGATTTACATGTATGGATTTATGTTGTTTTTAAAAATAAATTTAGGAATTGATTATATTGATGAGGCAATTAATTATTTTATTTATTAATTTCTATTAGAGCAATTACATCATTGTGATTGGAATATGAAAGAGATATGGATTTAGAATATCCAAAAATAGTAATTTCCTCATGATTTCCTTTTAGATTTATTTTCTTCGTATTTCGCAAAGGGATGTGAATTTGAATTGTTTAAGGTTTTCTATAATGAAAATAGAAAAAGGGTTATATGATTATTTGAGTTTACCCTATTATCGTGCCTTTGACTTTGTCAATGTTACATATTGATTGATGATGGATTTAAGAGATCCAAATATTAGATTTGATTAATGACTTGAATGATTTTTGTAACTTTTCATCAAGTTGTGTTTTGGGAAATGGGTTAAGTGTTAGTTCTTAATTGTAAGTCTTCCAAAAGATCTTAGAGGATGAGGGTTGTCAATTTCTTTATGTCAACCAGTTGTTTTACCCTTGGGTAGTGCATGGTGTCTTTTCAGTATTTACCCAATTTCCACGAACGAGACTATTTTGTACCTCCTTTGGAAGGAGTGGACTATGTGTTTTGTTGCCTCCATTTGTTGAAGAGAGTTCTATTATTTATCCTCCTTGAGATGGAGTGGTTTTGATACCTAGGTTGTATGCACTTGTGATTTCCTTGGGGATTAGTTTGTTTGTGTGTTGTCAAATAGAAGAGTGGCTTCCATTAGGGGCCAAAGCTAGTAAGAGGTAAGATTTGGGTAATCTTTGGAGGTAGTTTGATCAAGTGATAACTAAAATTGTAATGAAAATTTAGGGAGTACTACACACTAAAAAGATAAGTTCTAGCCTCACTCATAGTCGCAAGTGCTAGTTAACGCTTGGAGTGAGTGGGAAGGCCTGAAATGGAAAGGTCATTTATCTTGTCAGTACGAGAGGTATTTGATTCTGCACTAGTAAGTATGAGGGCCGAGGGTCGGTAGAGGCCACTAGGAACACTAGAGCCTATGAAGATCCACTGAGGGTAAATTATTATTTATCGGCGTGACATAGCAGGTCAGGTAGACATTCAAAACTTACTTCAATGGTATATGTCTTACCGATATGCTTCTATCATGCTTCATCGATGAGACAAGATGAGTATCTCACCGATGAAACTTCATTGCTAAGACCATAGGCCAGTCCTCCCGATATATCTTCTCAGGAAATTTTGATCGTTGTAACAATCTTGATCTCTCACCGATATTTGCAATACGTCAAAACTTTCGTTGTAATTGCGATGAACTTCTATTGTTGATCTGACACTTGGGAAAAGGCATGCCACTTGTGTTTTGGCTACTGTTTGTTTGTAGATCGATGAAATTTTCATCAATATTCCGATGAACTTGAGTCATGATTTTGACGTTTTAAAGCTAGTCAGGAAAGCGACAAAAAATTGAGTGACAAAAATTATTTCAGTGATTCATCAGTATTCCGACAATAGATTGTCGATATTCCAACAACCTTTCATTAGAAATTGGAGTCAAATACAGTAGTGCCTATACACTCTACCCTATAACCTAAACCATAAACACTATCCCTCAACCCTAGGACCTAAATCCTATATGCTAAACCATTAACCCTACACTCCCTCAACCCTAAGCCTTATACCCTTAACCCTAAACTCTATACCCTCAACTATATACCATCAACCCTAAAAATTATACCCTCAATCCTAAAATGTATACCCTAGATTGAAAAAGTAAAAGGTAACGACCCAGAGAGGGGAGAGAGAGAGAAGGGGAGAGAAGAATAGAGAGAGGGGGAGTGAGGGAGAGGTAAATTGGGAGGGACCTAAAGAGGGTAGAGAGAGAATAGAAGGATGGAGAGAGGGAAGGATCAATAGAGAGTGAGAGAGAGAGAATAGAGGGATGGAGAGAGGGAAGGATTGATAGAGAGTGAAAGAGAGATAATATGAGGGAGATAAATATACAAAGAAAAACACAATGTGATCGCATTATAACATGCTTGCATTATATCATTCTTTGTAAATTTATGAGCCTTTGGCTTGGATTTTCCTTGGGATCCCAACCCAAATGTTTGGAGTGATTTTTCAATGTCCAAGGATTTATTTTTACAAATAGTAACAAAATTGACATAATCTCAAGAAAGTGCCCAATCAAGTTTGTACCTATTTTAATTTCAAGTTAAAGAAACACCATGATAATGTTAAACTCTCTCTTAGCTATCTAACCATGTAATTTTTTTCAAGTTTTGAGTATGTTAAGGTTTTTATTTTTAATTTCTTTTGTTAGTAAATCTTAGTTTAGCAAAAACCAATGTGTGGTATTTTTTACTATATTTTTTAATCATTCATCGAAATTTCAAATAAATTACTTTTTTAGAAACTAGACTTCATTCTACACATATTAAAAAGAATTATTTTCGATCAGTTTTTGAAACTTTTGAGGGGGGAGCACACTTAATTTTCTAATTTTTAGGATGTGTCCACTTTTAAAAATAGTAAAAAACATATATTCATTAAAAAAATAGTAAAAATATTAGGCATAAACTAAATAACATTAGCTAATTTCTCACGAAAGAGATTTTTGAAATACTAAAAAAGTTAACATTTTAGGGGGGCCACACCAAACGTTATGTTTTTTTTTTTTTTTGAAAAAATAGGACCAATTTGTGTGGGCTCCCATTTTGAATCCCTTAATCTCTACCATTTACAAAAATAGTAGTTTAGAAAGTAGATTCAGAGCATTATGACTCTTGTTAAATTATTGCATCTTAAAATTTTGAGTGTAACTATCTTCAATTTCTCATCCAAGGTCAGTCTTTCCTAATTTCAAAAATAAAGTGGCCACTTAAGACCCCTTTTTGGTCTTCTATATTTTTGCACTTACCTGCTACTAAGATATTGATAAGAGATTTTTCCTTCTAATCAAGGAAAAACAAAATAGAAGATATGCTTCCCAAGGAAAGGATGTCTACAAGGGACACAAACACATGGTGAGAGTCAAGATTCACATTAGATACAAAATGTGACCACAAGTAGGACAAGGATATTATAGGTAAGATAAGGAGTGTCATTCATAGTAAATTAAATTTATGGCTATGAAATATTGAGTATGAATCCTTTTTGTAAATGAGAAGGTACCCAATCAACATCCAATAACTCACTAATTGTTGCATGTCCTTTACACCCATACTGAACCACTACAAGCACTCTAAGTATGTCATATATTTGGCACCTTGGTTCATTTTATTTACCCAATGATGTTTAATTATTACTTAATTAGTAACTCCACCCTATTTATTCATCGGTTCAACTTGGACCCTAACAAAAATTGAGAGCCACTCATTTCCTACACTCTATACTTCAAATATTAGGTCCATCTTATCAAGCTACTATTTGAGTGTGACACAAAAACCAATGTAGAAAAAATAGAATATCATTTTGGACATAGTCTCCAAAAATTCTAAATGAAGAAATATCAAGGAGTCATTATATCTTCCATTCCAATTCCTTCATGTGCATTTAAAAATTTAAAAATTTTGTAACGCCCCGCCACGCAACCCTAAAGGATGTTGCAAAAAACTACTTAAACAGGCTAATTTTTTTTTTGTTTAAGCACAACTAATTATACAAGTTCGCTTCCCAATGCAAACATCCCCTAAGGTTACGAGACTGAGATTACTTAACAACCCACAAACAACATAAATGAAACCATGACATCTAACTACTAAGATAATAAGTATGCAAACATTCCATACAAGATAAATTACATCAAAGCATAATAGATAACTTTCCATCTCATTTATCCATAATTAAATATTACAATTACAACTCTCATTCCCCAAATGAGGCAAGTCCAATAAATAAGATTACATATTACAACTTTCCACCTCAATTACAAAGAGGGGAAAAATAATACAAGATCAATTAAAATGAAATTTAGCAGGAACTAAACTGAATTCCATGAGCTCTCCAATTGGAAGTCTCATCCACAAGAACATGAAGATAGCCCAACGGATTTAGGTGCACACCACCCAACCAAGTGGAACCCAAAGGCCCACCCCCATGCTAGGAGATAGTAACAAGGAATCCTAGCCAAGACCATCTACCTCTAGACACAGGCTAAATCATCACTGGACCAAACTGACACATCCAATCACACGTACCACACAAGCACAACTCAAGTACAACTCAAGTACAACTCAAGTACAACATAAGTACAACAAAAATACAACTCAAGAGCATCACGAGTACCTCACAAGAACAAATCTACATGGTCACATTGCTTCCAGAAATAAAGCAGGACAAGTATGTTAAGAGAACCATACACATAATAATCGAATACCAACTATGGTCACATCAAGTATGTTACGAAAACCATACCCACAAGATTGAATACTAACTGTGGTCACACCAGGTATGTTAAGGAAATCATACCCATAATAAACAAGAACCAACTGTTGTCCTAGATAGAGTGTCATCACACAGCTCATCATGGGTTATCCTCTAGGATTCTTCCTAGGCTCCAACCCCCACTAAGGGTTATCCTGGTGGCCTCTACTGAATTCCCGGCCCCCACACTCACTCATGCAAAATCAAATACCTTTCGTATAGACAAGATAGATGACCTTGCCATTCCAGGCCTTCCCACTCAACCCAAGTCTAAATGAGCCCTTGTGTCTATGAGTGAGGCATAATTATCTTGATTAGTGAGAAGTTAGTCCTAAGCTTCTAATTATTGTTTTAGTTATCACTTGATTAAACCACTTCCGAAGGTTATCCTGGATACCTCTTCTGGGCTTTGGCCCCTATGGAAGCCACTCTTCTACTTGACAACACACATACCATCCAAACACCAAGGGTACAAAGTGCAACAACCAAGGTTACACGACCACTCCTTTCTTAGGAGGCAACATAAGATAAACCCATCTCCAAACATTGGAGGTAATAACAATAACAAAACCACTCCTGACAAGGAGGCATACTTTACAAAATCCACTCCTTTCCCAGGAGGCACAAAACATTCCCATTCATAGAAACCGGGTATAACATTGACATAACTTCATGCACTACCCAACGGAATTAACAAATAGTCGACATCACAAGATGACAACCCCCAACCTCTAGGGTCCTCTGGAAGACTTATAGATTAAAACACTTAACCCATTTCCCAAACGTTAACACAGAGGAAATAATCACATAGAGCAATTGCAAGAAAATAAACTAATTCGGATACATTAAATCCATTTCCCTTCAATAACATTCAATAATTTATGGCATCAATGAACTGAATTAAAATACATCTTTTCGGATAAGGGGGAAATTAACTCTAATCCTTTAATTTCCCTACTTGCCCGGTGAATAATAATAAAATAACCCTTTATTTCAACTATTCAGAAAATGACAATTTAGAATAAATAAATGTTTCTCTATATAAACTAAATCATTTTAAAAATTCTACTGGTCCTTTACAAAAATTACATCATTTAAAATCATTCCATTAAACACACCTCTTTTAAATTCAACATTTATCCTTTGAAATATAATATTCCAAATCATATTCTCAACTATACTAATATTTAAATTAATAATCTAATATTATTATATACATATAATATAAAATGTAAAATATATATATTTATGATCAATATATATATATATATATATATATTCTAATGTTGTATATGAATAATATTAAATATTAAATAAAAAAAGATATTTTATTTTGTTTGGATTTATTTATTTTATTTTATTTTACTCTCTTTTTTTTTTTTTTTTGAAACCAACCCTAGTCGCACCTCGAGCCACACATTTTAACTTAGGGTCAGCCACAGACTCCACTTGGCAGAGGCGGCGGGGTATATGGTGGGGCGGCGGTAGTTTAGGGCGCCACCGACTATGCAGCGCACAGCCGGCTCTGCAGAAGGCAGCAGCGGTGCTGTGCAACATTATTGGCTGCGGGTCTGAGGGAAGCGGCGAACAGGAGGAGCGGGTGTCGTGTTGGGCACAGACCCCCCCACTCGCCTCCCATGGGGGCACGGTGGGGGTTGAGCCCCCAATGACCTCCCAACCCAAAATTTAAATAAATTTTTTTTTTAAGAATATTTTTTGACTGTGTTAAGAGAAAAAAATCTGCCCACTTTAATTAATTCCTTTTTTTTTAACAACAATAATATTTCAATAGAAGGTGTATATGCATATATATATATATATATATATATTCTCAATATATATATATATATATATACATATATTCATATAAACATGTAAAATACATGATTTTTTTTCAAATACATTCAAATCATAAATCTAATTGGGCAAATAATTACAAAAGGATCATTCCCAGCCAAGAACACAAATTTATTTGAGAACTCCCATTTCCAAACCAAGGTTTTCAAGATTTTTAAAAAAAATCAGATTTAACATGGGTTCATGTGCAAATCAAACAAAGGATTGAAATATTTTCCAACAAGATTTTTCAACAACAAAGCACATTTAACTATAAATTTCAAAATAATTAAAAACCAAAGACATGAACTGGTATTCTTGAGTTTGAGAAGATCCAAACGATGCTCAGCTTCTTCCTTTGATTCCCTCTTCAAATCAGCCAATTTCACCACTCCAATCCAAAACCCAAAAAGTTGAAAAAGATTCCTCCTCTCTCTAATTCTTTTTTTTTTAAAACTCCAAGATCCTCTAAAAATTGTGATGCAAAATTCAAACATAAGGATAAAACCCTAAAAATCCTGCAACCACCCTTATCAATTTCTGAAAACAGAATAGCAAAAGTCTTTCTTTCGAATTGTTTTGAATTTTTGAATTTCAAATTTGACTTTTAATTTATTTTTCTAATTTTCAATTCCAACTCAAATTTGCATGTATTTCCAAAATGAATAATGTAATTCATTTCCACATAAATAACTTAATCAATTAATAAAATAAATCTACCATAAGATTAAAATATTTATTAATTAAATTAAATTACTCAATAATTTAATCACATTTCTAACATTATTCTAACTTCCAAAATAAACTGAAATCAGGCAATTAGAAAAAAATAGCACAACTGGACCATACTAGGACCGACGACACGCTACGACTAGTGTGACGACTCGGCACAGAAAACCTAGCTACTATCTCCCAATCAAATACTGTTGGGCAATGAACAAGCTCGAACCTGTGAAACCAGGTGGAGTCGATGCCCTGTACCTATCAACCTGCAAACACAGAGTATATCCACATGCATATATATATGTTAAAATTAAAACACACCGTGAAGAGAAAATCTCGCGATCGCAGGGCGCTCGCAAGCGAGTGATGCAATCTCGTCCCCTTCACCAATACAGTATTACTAACTGACGAATCTAACATCATTAATATGATCAAAAGCATAAACATCATTAATTCAATTATCCACTATGCTAATCCAAAGCATGACATAATAATAACATCATAATAAAATATCAAGGTCAAAGAACTAACATAAAATAAGGCCTAACCAAACATAACATTGTTCGATCAAAAGAGCAAAACGGAGGGGTCTTACAATTTCCTATTTATGTTCTAATAAGAAAGCTATAAAATTCTCAATTTTACCATTGATGAACCTATAATTTTTCTAAATTTTTAATTTTAAAATTATAAAAATAAATAATTCCCTTTGGTTCCAAATATAAACAATACCATTATTTTCAAATGAGATTTACATTTTTTAAATCCATAAAAAAATTCCACAGGCATGAATTAAAAATAGAATTTTCCAAATTGTAAGCAATCCATTTAATCACAATATAAATGCAATAAATAAAACCTACATTTGAAATCCATATGCATCCACTAGAGTGTTTATGAAAAGTCATGAGAAAAAATTGAAAAAATCCAAACAAAAGAGGTGAATTACCTATACCTTTAGAGTCCAAAATAATCTGAGAGTCAAGAAATTAACAATTTTGAGGACACAAATTCACCTTTAATTTAATCCACAACAATAACAATACATTCCATTACAATATTCAATTCAAACAATCCTCCCACAAAAACTTCTCCTCTAGATTTCTTTATATTAGAGCACCAATAACAATACATTCCATTACAATATTCAATTCAAACAATCCTCCCACAACAACTTCTCCTCTAGATTTCCCACAACAACTTCTCCTCTAGATTTCTTTATATTAGAGCACCAATAACAATACATTCCATTACAATATTCAATTCAAACAATCCTCCCATAGCAACTTCTCCTCTAGATTTCTTTATATTAGAGAGTGAGAGTATGAGAGAGATTGATTTCTTTTCTTAATGAAATGAAAATAAATTTTTATTCCTTTTACCCTCATTTTTAAATTTTTATTTCTATTTTCTTTTTTTCTTTTTCTTTTTTCCTTTTCAAAATAATGATTTAACAATTCAATTAAAATTCTTAAATCCTTTTCTCAATTTCAAGAATAAAGAATACTTTGAATTAAATTTCCAAAAAAAAAAAAAAATTTCTTGTCTAAAAATTAAATAACTATATGAAATAACAATATACTAATTCATATAGTTCTTAATTAATTGGGGAGTCTATAATAAATATTTTCTAAATAGAGTATTAAAGAAATCATGACCTCATAAGCTTCAAGTCTTATTGATAATGAAGGATAAAATGATAATGTATATCACTACAAAAGAATATTAATAAAAATTATATAAAGTTCATACACATCACCTTTGATAATGAGGTGTACTTCACTAGTAATTTTCCTTCTACTAAATTATACATCCCAAGGCTAACTTCTAGAGTGTGTGGAATAGAGTTGTGATGAGGGTACTCCCCTTACAAAGCCACACACACACAGCTAAACAAGAGAGAAACAAAAAATGCAAAAAGAAACACTTGCTTTCTATTATTTTGATGAAGTGAAATTACAATATTTAGAAAATAACATACTTCAGCCACATGGGCCTTCTCACTACAGAAATCTGCAAGCCAAAAACCACAATCTGCACTACTAAAGCTCCTCTTTGTAACCCCTGTTCTCACTCTTTATCCAAGAAGTGTAACTGCCTTAGAATATTCTAGAAGGTGTAACCCCATTTTGGGGCCATAAATTCTACCATCTATTTCTCGTTCTAGAATATTTAAAAAAATATTTATATTTATATATTTACAACTTCTCAAGGTCATAACTTTCAATCCGACTGTCATATTTTCAAATGTAATATATCATTAAAAATATTGTGAAGAGATCTACAACTATTCTTCAATATATCTAAAAGACTAAAGATTTTGCACCCTATTTTGGGGCTCCGAAGGGCCTCTATTTTTAGTTTTAAATTTCATTAGAGAAATTCCTCAAGATGAAAATTTAATATATTCCAAATGATACAATATTTTGAGATGATTCTTTCACAAAAAAATCTTATTTTCCCATTTCCCTCCTTGGGGTCAATTTTTGTGTCCATAGGAACCAAATAGGCCGACTTGCTAAAAATAGCAGGTGATTATTTTTAGTTATTTCAAACTTCTAACTATCCCAAAGACTACAAACAAAATGAAAATACAATATTTTTGGGTGATGCAAGATTGTCCTTACACCACTAGATGCTCCTACATCAAGTTGAAAACAACAAAGATAGTCTCAATAGGGGTGATGAAATAAATCATGTGGAGTTTTCTTATTGAAATGAGATTCATAAGAACAAGACTATGTGGAGGGTTTTTAAAAGAGAATGATTGATGCCTTTTAAGGGCATGCTATAGTTATGGAAAAAGTCTTTGTTAAAGGATGGAAGGATAGAAAAGTATAATTTAGAGTATTATAATATCTCATATTAGAATATATTATTGCACATGTGTTACCGAGCTATCTATGGAGGGGGCAAGAGTGTTTAAAAATAGGAGTGTAGGGGATGGTTCCTTGAAAACTTCCCTAAAGCCTAGAGAAAACCTAGTCAAACTACATTCTATGCATGCGATAAATTCATTCAAGTTAGTTTGGAGAGAAGTTGTACATTACATAATAAAGTATGTGACTCTTGAAGGAAAATTTAAACATTTTTTATGGATATCATTTTGTGATATTAAATCACTTTAAGAAAAAGGGAAAAAGGGTCATTTTCCTTCTATCTTCTTTGATCTTTGGAGGCCTCTATAATGGATTATAAATGGACTTTTGGTTCAACCCCTCTCTACCAAGGGCTAATTTTCTTACTAGTCAATTTTAAGAAATCTCAAAGAACTAATCATAGAAGCCAAATGATTTTTGTCAAGGCTTGAGAGGTCAAAGTTAATGGAGTTGTAAATTAATTTGATGCATCTTCCAATGATTTTGAACATTCATTGAAAAATACCAAAAGGAGGATAAGAAGAATGTACCCACTTGGTTGGATTCTAATGAATCACCCTTGAGGTAAAATAGTTTAGATAATCAAATTGAAGAAGAGATTCGTGATTTTAAGGAATCTAAAATCCCCAAATTCAGTAAAAAAAAGAGAGAGAATGATAAGTTCAACTCCAAACTACAATATGGGGAAATATTGAATAATAAAAGAAAAATGTAATGATAATAGAAACCTTGTATATTAGGGACACAACTAATCAAGATGTGATGAACAAAAATTAGGTGAATGCTTATATGGAGGAACTAAGGGATCAAATGAAAGGGGAAGATAAATATATCCTTGAGCCTTTGGTCAATATTCCTTTTCTTGGAATTTTGGACTTGTCACCTTATTTCCCTAGAGATTTATTTGTTCTAGTTGAATAATCTTGTTCTTAGTAGGATTTTCCTAAGGTTGTAAGAACTATTTAGAATGGAATAAATATTCAAAATTTCCTTACAAAATATTTCTATGTAGAAACCAATACATTAAATATTAGGTGTGTCATCATTAAGAAAAATATTGGAGGATAGACCCAAATAGATAAAGAGGAAGAAAAGAGGATAATTAATAATTGGTCTAGGTGGTGCCTAAAGTGAGGAATTTGGACTAGGATCTAACTGAGCTATTAGAATAATTTTAGCCTAAATTTTGGTCTTCTTATACATTGCATACACACCCCATCATTTTACTTGGAAAATTTGGGGACTCCCTTTATTTTTTCTCTTTTGTCATTTTTGTATTTTCTTCATAGCCCAATTGTTGGTCTAATTCTTGTTATCTCTTTGCCATTTGTGTTTTTGTCTATTTTGAAAGAGGTCTTGAAGTTCCAAGGAACCCCAAATCATCTTTAAGTTCTAGGAATTTCAAAATTATAAAAACCTCCTTTCCTCCCATCTTGTGTTCATTGAAATGTTCTTTTGTGGACCACATACTCCAAAAGGAACTTGGAACCTAGGTTCCAAGTTCAAATTGCACCCCAATGTCTAACCTCTACTCCATACTAAGTATTTTTTATTGGCTCGTGTGTGGGTTTTCTAAAGGTTTAATTCGCTTTTCTCTCCATTTTAATGTCACCTTCTGCATTTGAAGATTTTATTTGCTCACCTTCCCACCATTGTTTTGTTCTCTATTTCATTGAGCTTGGAGAGGTTAATGTTAGGAAGATTTCTCGTAATGGAGAATATTTTCTTGACATTCTTGTTCACCAATTAATCATTTTTTTTCTAACATAAACTTTTAAAATAGGGACTAATGGATCTTGTCATTTAATTTATAGGACATGGTTGCAAGTGCAATACCATCTAAAACTACGTTAAGTATGTTATAAACTAGAGGATGTGGTATGATAAAATGATAATTTCAAGTTTTAGATGATAAATATAGCAAAAAAAAATTAAAAACAAATTATGTACTCAATGTTCACATATAAAGATATAAACTTTTATCCTCTCTTATTATTTAAAGATTAAAAATTATATTTACTATTTTTTCTATGATGATTGTATTTATGAATAAGGATGGGGAATCTAACATCAAATTGACAACTACCAATTTTATAGATGATGGATGAAGGCCATCTAGTTGTGCATGTGTGAGTTACAACTTTGAAAACTTGAAAACTCACCTTATATTCGATGATCATGACTATGTATGGAAAAAACTCTTCCTTCTCATCTATTATAAATATTCAATTCGATCTTTTATTTTTTAAATTTGATTTCTATGAAATATTTTAACAAAACTTCATTAGAGATAATGACAACTTCATATTAAACAAGGATTTTGAACCTGGTTGTACCATATCTTTTATATTGTTGCACTATCAATCATTTATTGGCCTTCTCTTACAAATGCCATTGCTGGCTCCCTCTTTAAATTTGCATGCTATGACACCACTCTCGAATATATCAAAATCATGTGTGAAAGATTTATCATAGCCAAAACAAAAGCATTTGTGAAACTCTTGCATATACCAATAACATGCGTGAAAGACGTATTATAAAAGACATTCGTGCCATTACTAGTAGTCTCATTTACATGATCTATGACAGTATCCTTGAATATATGAATAACATGTACGAAAAAATTATCATAGCCAACACATAAATCATAAAGCGCTTTGCCAATTGGTTCACCAGCTCTGTCATGATTACCACGATCACAGGACATTAAAAATGGATTTGAACTACACCAGTTCTACATGCTCAGCCGCCAGTCCGCCCATCAAATTCTATCTATTGTAGCCAAAGGATTTGTACTCTTGAGTTGGGTTTGGTCCCCATCGAAGCTCACCAACCAACCTGTTCAATCGGGGTCAAGCTTTCAAATACACTTTGTCATGATGAAACAGGCAGTTCCAACTATGCAAATCTCACATTCATGCTTGTTTTTTCACAACTCCCATCTTGACATACGCATAGACGCTATTGGCAAAGGTTTAGGCATTTTTTTGGCATTCTTCAATGTCACATTTGTTTGAGGATTTCTATCAAACAGGTCGCATCCTATGTTTCTTTCCACATTTTCATCAAGACATTTTGATCTTTTCTGAATGGGAATAATCGAAAAATCGAACAAGAGAGGTCAATCAATAATAGGTTAGATCAAATAACAAAATCAAGATGAATTGATCAAGTTTAACCCATTATCAATGAAGTGACAAGCTAAAATAAAATAAAATAAACAAGAAACAAAAGAATAAACCAATTAAACCCTACCATTACCTCAACCAAAGATACAAGTCCTTACTCCATTGTTGAAATTGAGAGAACTATACCTTGATATATTGAATTGTTCATGCTTAGCATAGACTCAATTGTGTAAAAGCTTAAAAGATTGATGAATTTGCTTAAATTTCTTTAATGTAGATCAATTACAAATTGGAGAGCTCCTTTGAATGAAGGATTAATGCTTGTTTTATAGATTTTAGGTTATTTGATTGATGGTTAAGATTGAAAGATGAAATGAATGGTGGAGAGGCCATGCAGGAAGAGGAAGGATTCAGTTAACTGAAGTTCTTCCCTAAATTTTAGGAAGATATTTTGAGGTATTTTTGGAGTGAGATATTTTTAAATTTCAGTTTGATTTGGATTTGAATTTTGGACTATTCCATTTGGAGGGAATGTGCAACAAAATGAATTAAATAATTCATTTAATTGTGGAAGAAAATTAGCTAATTAAATAATTGGAAAATTATTTAATTATGTTGGAGGCAAGAAGAAATAATGATTTTTAATTAAATAATTAAATAATTATTTAATCATCTGGATGAGAGGAAAATTAGAAATTAATTAAAGTTGGATATAGAAGAATATTTAAAAACTAATTAAATAATAAAAAATATTTAATTAAAGTGGAAAAGGGGAAATTTGATATTAATTAAATAATTAAAATTATTCAAATAAGGTGATGAAGGGGAAAATGGTGAATTAATTAAATAATTAAAATTATTCTTGAACAATAGAAGAAAATAGTTAGTTTAATCAAATAATCAAATTTTGTTTAATTAAAAGTGATGAAGTATGGATAATGAGTGAAAATGATGAAAATGGTGAATTAGATCCAATGTGTGATGTATTAGACAATTTGAGGTGTCTACATTCTACCCCTCTTTGAGACAATGTTCCTATTACATTGTTTCAAATACATACTACTAATTTTGAAAAAATAGGTAATAATTATGATTCCCTACAATGTCCTAGCAGACAAAGGAAAGGTGGGAGGATAATATGTTTCCCCTATTAAACTAATTGCCATCATCTCCCTTCAGATTTGGGACATGGACTAACTACCTCTAGTGGACAAAATAAGATGTTGCAACTCACCAAACTCTAGCCATAAAGTGTTGTAAACATGTATGAAGTGGCTCCAATGGATGTGGATTTCGACTCTTTCTTGAATAGAATAGATCTTGACTTGAATGCTAGCTTGAATCATGAAACCCTACATCACAATTGTTAGCTCAAAAACAAACATGATGCATTATGACTTTGACATGATGCTTGATACTTGAATAATGCTCCAAAACACATGATAATCTACCCTTGAATGCTCTTGAATGCTCTTGCCAACACTTGAATACTCTTGTGAACTCAAATTCGCTATAAGGATGAATACTTGAATGCTTGGGGTGTTAGGATGAAAATGAGTGAAATAACTTTGTACTTATAATTTATTATGCCTAATTTCCCAAAATTACTACAAGTCGACATCAAATCTACAAGGATAAAATGTCACCAAGAATTTGAATTAAATTTGATTTTGGGCCACATGGGACTTATACGCCCAGGGTGGTGTATGATTGCCATTAGGCATAAATTATGGGGCCATTTTTAAAAATGCCTAGAAAGGTGTGAAATCCAGATCGAGACCCAAAACCCTAGGTGGGACTCATATTCCCAAGGTGGCATATGAGCCCTAGACCACCAAATCTAGGGAACACAACCTAAAAACACCTGAATTATGATTGGATATTGATTTATGTCGAGATCATCTTTGAAAGATGCATTAAATGAGGCTTGTGGATGCAAAATAATGCCAATTAAAGCATAAAGAAGCCCAATTATTTAATAAAACCCTAGAAAAGTGTGAAAGTGTGTTACAACACTTTACAACACTCTGAATAAGGCACCAATAAGATCATTTAGTTCACAAGGGCCCACGACCTAATGTGAATATGTTAGATATATTACAACACTAAATCAAGGCCATGTTAGGGTGTACTATTTTTGTCATTACATCTAGTCCCCACTTTAGTGAGAGGAGGAACTTGCTTCCAACTCACACTAGAGTAGACCAATGCACATCAAGAGGGGTACAAATGTACCAATGCTAGTAAGATAGGACGGCCATGATCAAGAGGGTTGTGCAAGCCCCTAGGACCAAGGTCCTATGGAAAACTAGCATAGGCACAAAAGAACATACATGAAAATGATATAAAGATCAATAAAAAGGAAAAAGCATGCACTCCTAAAGACAAAAAGAAAAGATAAATAAAACAAAAGAGGGGTAGATCAAGCTTTGGCCATTTGTCCAACATGATGTTGATCAAATTTAGGTTGTTTGTCTAAAAAATGCATGCTCACTCTAAGGAAACATAAATCTAGGCTTTCCATTGGGTGAGTAATCAAAGAAGGTGAGACACATACACACACGGCCAATATGCGCTTACACACACACGAGTGGCTAAGGGAAAGTCATGCCTCTTTCAAGCTTCCCATTAAACCTTATCGAAGTTATACCTCTTGATAAATTTGATAAGGCACCACACAACAATGATCATGTTGCTTCATGAGGAAAGAAAAGCTTCTTATTCTTGGGACTCATGAACAAACAAGATGGCTCCACAAGCATATAAAGTGTATTATGCAAGGTGGCCATATAACGGAAATTGCAAATTTATCAATAAGGAACATTCAAAGGAGTCTTGTTTAATTCATACGAGGTTTTAACTTAGGGAACATTGTGCCTAATGTCTCCAAGAGAGGACCAATCAAAGAATAGAAGATTCATAACTTAGGGGATGTAGTGTGTCACATCAAGCCACTAAGAGGAATACAATATGCTAAGAGAGATCACGCTCTTGAGGGAAATCAAACCTAATGTTAACCACAAAGCAAAAGATGCATCACATAAAGCAAGGGGACTACACCATGAAACATGCAAAAAAAGGAATAATGCCAATGTATGCCCCCACTTTAAAGAAATTTATAAACACCATGTTGTGAGCAATTACTTTAAAGTAGAAAAGGATGAATTCTAATAATAAAGAAGACTCAAGAGATAATTTGGAAAGCCTTATTGCAAGTCATATGTTTCCAAATAAAGCTACATCATGTAAGAAAAGAAGGGGTTTCCCCCAAAATGAAATTCCAAACACATATAAGGGATCTATGGATTTGGGGTCAGTATGTTCTTACTACAATGTTTTTGGAGAGCTCAGAACTATCATCATTCCCCAAATACTCATAGAACTAGAAGAATGACACAAAGAGAGAAAAAACAAAAAAAAACCCTTCGGGTCAACATGGAAGAGACATGAATGTCTTGATGCCTTGTGTCATCCCCAAAAGGAAAACAAAAGACAAATGAAAAAGATAAAGAAAATATTTTGGGTCAACATGGAAGAGACATGAATTTCTCGATTCCTTGCATCATCCCAAAAAATGAAAACATAAGATAAAGAAAAATATAAAGGGAAGAGATACAAGAGTGACGAAATAGAGAAGAATGTAGGTACAAATAGAGAAATGTCACAAAGAGAGAGAGAGAGAGAGAGAGAGAGAGAGAGAGAGAGAGAATTAAAAAAAACATTATCATGGATCACTTTACACACATGCAATCACACCAAAAAAAAATGAAAAAGAAATAATGCAAAAGACTAGTAAGGCACATGTGAGTCAACCTAGAGCAGGTTGTCTGCATCCCAATCATGTTCATTATATACCAAAGGCGAAAAAATAGCAAAAGGGACAATAGCAAGTGTCGAACTAGGGTCATTACCAATTTCAACACTCTTCCTAGGAGAATTGTCATTTAAGCTCATGGAAGAGGAAAACAGTGTGTTTAATTCATTATGCACCTCCTCATCACTTCTAGCAATCTCCTCATCATCATTTAAATTAATCACAATAGGAGGTCAAATGATAATGTCCAAAGAAGGCTTTAGCTCATGTTGCGTTTGTGCTATAGGATATTTTTGTTTCAAAAAAGGGGGAGACTCATCATGCATTGCTTCAATCAAGTTTGGGTCTTGATTTTCTTTGTTTATTTCCTCATTTAACCTATGATAAAGGGCACAACATCTATGCCTACACTCTCTAGCATGTATGTTTCTTTTAGTTCGGTTTTCAAGTTGTGTCTTTCTAGAAGTGGGTTGATCAACCATAGGTTTATTTTCTTCCCTAAGGGGAGGAATGGAAGGAACCACGGGAGGTTGTTCAACCACTTTCTCTTTGACTTTGTAAACTTGTTTTATTCTAGGAGGCATTGTAGGGTTGTTTTCATTATATCTTGTTCTTTTGTCAGAAGTAGGTGAAGGTTTTGTCTTAGGTGGGTCTTGGCTATTTGGATTTTATTTAGGTTCAATCATTATTTCATCAATGATGGTAGGATCAGTTGTAGGTTGAGTAATGTTTTAGAGGGATAATTCTTCTATTTTATTTCCCTTGAACTTTTGGTAGGATCTGAAAAAGAAGTCTTCTCATGGTTTGATAGGTTCTAGAGGCTCAGGCCAAAAGAAATCTAAGAAAAAGTTTCCATGGGAAGACAAAGGGTTAAAGCCACTATGATGCACAATAAATATGCCATTATCAATAGGAAAATTTAAGCATTTGTCCGAAACCGATGAGACTGCTTCCATGGAGTGTAGCCATGGATAGCCTAGCTTCACACAAAATTGGTCCAACTACAGGATGATGGAGAATGAGATATCTAATATTTTCTATCTTATTTGTAAAGGAAGGGTGATCAATCCCATCATAGGGCAAGCGAAACCATTATGCATCTTGATCCATCCTTTCAGTTTATAATATATTTCATGATAAAGCTCACGTAGAAGTAAGAATTCCTCGATGATCACATTCTCTCCACATACATGATCTATTAATATCCCATTAGTATGCTTATCATAGATTCAGTCGACTATGTAAAGAGGACCATCAGGTGCATGTTTAAGTATATCTTGTGAATCTTGAGGAAGCAATCTAAAGAGGATTTTTGGTTTAGCCCTTATAAGGTATAACATCTATTAATCCTACCATATCACCCTTAGGATCAATATCTATAGGATCACGTTGAGGAATATCATTGTTATCATCATCCATGTCAACATTCATCACACCATTCTTTTTAGTTTCACTAGCTTTGACAAATGAAATATTATTATTAGGCATATTGGTTGGTAAAGATTTGCAATTTTTGGTTAGGAGGGGTAACTAAATTATTTCCTTTATCACTAACACCTCCAACGAAAAGATGACCGAAATCAATGAGGTCTTTCACGAGATGTTTAAGACGCTTACAGTGTTTTGTATCGTGTCCATTTTGTCAGTGATACTGGTAGTAAGCATTTGGTCTATATTTTATGGGTAATGGTTTATTAGGATCATGATTTTTAATAGGAGGCAAGTTAATTATCATCTATTCTAAGAGTTGTGACATTGTGTTGTGAAGGGTATCGAGTAAGGGAGTAAATTCCTTTTCGGGTCCCCATAGCTAAAACGTATCGCGACTTTAATAGAAACTACTTGGTTATTAAAATTTTGAGGTTTTTGTTGAGGGGGATTGAATTGAAGGAATCCTTTATTCTTGAACCACCAAATAGAATGAAAGAAGGGAAAGAGGATTCCCCTTACTAGGCCCCTAGGGTTTTTCACCTTGGAGCACTTGATTAGGAAATGGACACTCTTTCCACTTAATGATGTGATTTTTGGGTGAGTTAATTCAAATGATTAAGGGTTGTGAGATGTGTGTGATGTGTCTAAATGTAATAAACTGAATATGCAATGATTAATGAATGTTAAACTATAGAAATGAAAAGTGATGGAAAACACATAATGATATGCAAACATATACAAAATGATCTAGTAATGTAGACTAAAATATACCAAAATGAAGGAGATAGAATGTGTGCACCTCAGATTTGAATAGGAATTTGATGGAGGTATGGAATGCTGATGAAATTTTTGTAGAAGCCGAAAGGGACACTTGTGCCAATCTAGGCAACCTAGTCCCATATTTGAGAAAACTAGTCCAGAGTCTGTTTCTTCCAAATGGGTGTTTGGAAATGTTAAAATCACAAAAATACCTATCCAGTGGGACTAGGTCACCATTGTTGGAAACTTAGTCCTCTCTAGGATTTCTAGAATTTCTAAAGTGGAAACGGAAGCCCTCGGTTTACACCTTGGTTCTTCACAGTTGTCCACTTCTGAAACTCTGATATTCAGGCTTGAAAGTAAATTTTGGTGGATCTTCGGACTTCGCATGCAAGGATAAGTCTTCAAAATGTCTTCAAAGACTTCAATGATCTTCAAAGCACCTAAATCTTCAAACAAACAAAGAGAGAAAGATAAAATGTTGAATGTTAGGGATTAGGGGTTTGCCTTAGTCAAACCCCTTTTGAATAATCAAACCAAAATGATGAAGTAATGTAAAGAAGTATGAAACAAAGGAGTGATGGATTTTACCTTGCCTCAATGATAGATCTTAAGTTGCAGTAATGGAGGATTCATCCCTTGAATGATTCTTGATAGATGTCTTGTTCGCTTAGACTACTCAAACCTTAGCTTGCTTGAGAAGAAGGAGAGATGAGCGATGGTAGGAGTGTGAGTTGAGTGATGCATAATATTGATGAATTAGGGTTTAGAGGCTTATTTATACAAGTTATGCCCTAATTTTCTTGAAATAACACCATTAGGCTAACCTTAGGGTTTTAGAGACAAAATCCTAAAAGAAAATTTATTTCAATTTTTATGCCACATGGGACTAGGATGCCCAAGGTGGTGACCTAGTCCACTTGGGAAAATTTGATTCGTTTTAATGGATTAAAGTGTGACGTTTTGTTTTTTTTCGATACTGTCTCATGAAAACTCACTAAGATAGGACTTATATGTGTATTAAGTGGTCATTATATCATAAGAAAGGGTTAATTTTAGTGATGACAAGCCTAGGAAAGCATGAAAATGTTTTACAACACTTTGGCACAAGGCTTGGAAAGGGGTAAAAAGAGGCTGAAAAAGGTCCAAAATCCATAGGCAAGGGTCCAAATGAGTGAAAAAAGTCAAAGGCTACACTTTTTGGTGATAATTCTATTTTTGAAAAAGGTTGAGAATTGTTTTGATTTGCGGACTCAAATTTCTCTGTTTGGCTGGAGGTGGATTTTGCATCATGACTACTAATTGAATTTTGATAATCACGAAGGGTAGTACATAAGTGCATGAAGGAAGGTAATTTCAACATGGTAAGCTTATCTTCTATCTTAATTTGCAAATTTTCTATAAGCATCTTTTGAAGGTGAGGGTCAGGAACCTTGACATTGATTTGGGAATAAAGCGATTGCTAGCATGAGATAAAACTGATAATCTTTTCTTCTTCTTTTTGCCTATATCTCATCAATTCATCCAAGGTCATCTTAGGAGTTATATGAACTTGGAAATGTTTGATAAATACCTCAACAAGTTCATTGAATGAACAAATTGAGTTTTTTGATAATGAAGAAAACCATTCTAAGGTAATATCTTTCAAGGACCTAGGAAAAAGCTTAGCCAAGAGTTTATTGTCAAGAATAAAGTCACTACATAAGGCAGTGTAAGTAGAAAGATGGTTAGAAGGATCTCATTTCTCCCCATATTTCTCAAATCTAGGTACCTCTACACATTGTGGCATGGGTTTTCACAATATCTCCAAGGACAAGAGACTGCTTTTGACATAATATGTAGGTGGGCCATTTTGATTTTGATTTATGGTGGAAACTTGCTTTTTAAGGGATGAAATAGTTTGTAAAAGTTGGTTTATGAGAGGGTCATTGCTTGTATTATGAGATGGAGGTGAAAAAGGTGAAGGGTTTTGTGTGTTTGAGGGACAAGTGAATGGAATGCTTATAGGTGGTAATATGGTAGGAGATATGATGTGTGATGCTACAAAGGTACTAGGGATGTTAGTTCTGGAAATAGAAAAAGTATGCCTTTTCCTTGCTTAATTTGGGAGTAATTAATGATAGATTAGACTTAATATTGCCTTGATCTAGTGATGTGATGTGGTTTACACATCCACATTAGGTATAGGGCTTGTTTAATGTTGTAAATTATATTTATTTACACTTTCACATTGGATCTTGGACTCCCTTGCATTTATGACCTTAATATAGGCCCCTAACACCCTATGTTGTGCATCTCAAGGAATATTTTAACCAAAAACTTGACAAGATCAACAAATAAGCTTAATTTACACACTCCTTGAAACTCTAGCATTAAAAATAGGCCCTATGGGACCCATACACCACCCTAGGCATATGATTCCCATCCAAGTACAACCTATACACCACAAATGGCGTATGAGTCCCATTTGACATATTTTTAAGGTTTTGAGCGGGAAAACTAGGTTTTATGTTCAAATAAATCATGTATGTCGGCCTATGGGGTCTAACACATGGGATATTAGATGGATTTCCTATATAAACAAAGTCTAAAATCATTATTTTATTAAGCATTCATGATATCAAGTCAAGCACTCAAGAGTTAAAAGCATTCCAAGACTTTACACTTGATCATCAAGAGAGCATTCAAGATCATTTCTAAGGCATTAAAGAGAATATTTCTTCATTAATTTTTGTAGAAATACAAGATCCATCATCATGTCAAGGATATCAAGAATCAAGTATGTTATTGAGCTAGTGGTGTGATGTTGCATCCAAGATCCAAGTTCAAGCATTATTCTATACTTATCTCAAGATCTAGATCTACATCCTCCATGGTCATTTCATGTTGAATTGCATATTTACACAATATCATTCAAGCTATCATTGTTCATGTTTCGTGTTCCATTTCTTTGTTTCATTATCTCATCATTTGGTTTAATTACCTAAAAGGGTTTTTATCAAGACAAACCCCTATTCACTAACAATCCCCAAATTTTTCTTCTCTTTACATGTGTGATTGCAGATCTAGGTGTCTTTGAGCATGAAGGATAATTGAAGATTAGGTTACAAGCTTGGAGACAGTTGTTGGAGTTGTCCCCTCATTTGCAAGGTTGCTATCTTCAAAAAAAGCCACCTACAACCCTAAAAATTAGGGTTTCAGATCCAAAAACAAAGTGGAACAGACAAAGTAGACATTGAAGATCAAATTTAGACTTTGAAGTTTCATAAAACCCTAATTGGACTCATATGCACCAGTCTTGGCATATGAGTTCCAATCTAGGTCATTTTTAGTTTTTTTGCAATTTTAGATACCCTTTTCTATAAACTTTTTTTAAAACAAAAACCCTGATCTATGATTGATATGCCTAGACTGGAGTATGAGTCCTAGTAGGCCTAAATGTAAGGTTATTTAGCATTTCAGGATTCCATTCAAACTCTTTCAGGTTTCCAAGTGCTCCTCTGTACTTTTCCAAAAAAAATATTCTGATTTATTTGTATTTATAGTTCATTTAGTGAAGTTTTATGCATCATTGAGTTCAATCATTAGATCTTGCATTTCATAAAATTTTCAAATCCCTAGCATGATCATGAACACCTCATTAGTCTATATTCAGAACCTAGGACATCCCTACAACATGATTTCTTTTGTTTGTTCCATCTTGGGAGTGAGATCTCTAGGGTTTCCTTGAATGAAACTTGAGGGAAATAGGTCTAGGTCCCTAAACACCTAGTTTTTTTTCCACCTCCTAAGCAGTGAAACACCTATTTATGTTGTTTCATTTTGGTGAACCAGAACTTCAAGCACCTTATTTTATGATTTGGAGTGGATCATCATCCTAGATCTAGCTTGCATTACCTTTGCATTAGTGTTTGAATTAGTTTTATTGAAATTCTAGGGTTTCTAATTTTTGCATTAGTAAAAGTGGATATATGTTGCATTTTTTTGTCTCAAACCATTGAAAAACATCTAAAAACTACATTTGAATTTAGTCTACAGATCACCCAAACCAAAAAGCATAAAAATCACTTAAAATTTGGGTATGTGTGCAAGATCATCATGGAAAAACACAACCCTTAAGTGGCGATGAAAACTTAGAAAATCAGAGTAAGGAAACTTGACGTAAAAATTTGAATAAGTTATCTATATTATTTCAAATATATGTAAGAATAGAAACTATAGAAAATTGAAAGTAGTTTTTAAAGTACTAAAGGTTTATTTGAAAAAAAAAAAAATTATATGGTGAAAATTTGAAATTTCAATGCAATAGTACTTAAATTTCAGGGAAAAAATAAGAAGTAGGTATCTGTTTGACCACCCTAACCACAATAAAATGATAATATTTTTTTCTAAGATTTTAGATATAAGTAGAGTACTCATGTCCCAATGTGATGCATATTTTTTGTAATTTTTTTCCAAGTAAATAATTAATTATGATTTTTTTATTACAAATTTTAAAAAATATAAAAACTCGTATGTCTAACCACCTTAACTTGGTCAAAACTTCATGAAATTAATTTTTTTTTAATCTTATAGTATGTGAAGCATATAATGTCACACATATTTTTGATTCAAAAAATGTGATACCATTTGAAAGCTATAGATGTTTTTCAATCAGCCTATCAATCAAGACTTTAGTCGTAATTCAAATAGAAAATAAATAATAATTATTTATTAAATTCAAAGTAAAGCATAATTTATATGGGTGGAAACCTAAGAATCTCATTAAAAAACCCTTTATGTTTCATCAATTTTGGGTAAAAATTGGTCGTCAACCACATGGGCCATCATATCACTTACATATAGCCACTTTTTGGCCCATCATGATCCTACACATACCCATTTATTGAAAATTGAGCAAAAAAACTCACTAGGACTCATACGCCCCTCTAGGTGAATTAGTTCTAGTGCACATCTGAAATTTCCTTTTATAGCATTTAAAACCTTATTTTTGCACTTTTGTTTGCTACCAATGGTTATCTATTTCAGCTGGTTGAATTTTGGTTACATGCATTTCATTAAATCTAGCTTAAAGTGGTTCATTTCATGCATTCCTCAATTCCAAATTTCCATTTACAGCATTTCATCTTTCAAGTTTTAACATAGTGTAATCAGCAAATTACCTTGTTTTAAATCTTAAAATTGCATCTAAACATTTCACTTTAGGTCATATAAATGCACTTTATTTACTTTTTCCTTAATAGCATGTTTTCTTTCAAGAGATGTGGCTTTGATATGGTTAAAAATGGATTGCATAAGTACAACATCCCCTCTTATGAGTTCAATTTAGAGTACAACAATGAGGTCATTAAGAAACATGTTAGTAATCCTACCACTATCTTTCATAGTTATGAGAACATCTTAGAGAAAAGCGGATCAAACTATTTTCATAATCCTTAATATTACATTGTCCATTGGTGAGGATGGTATGATACAAGAAGATACAAGAATAGATAATCATGAAAGCCATAATTTTTCTTCTCTCAATACCTCTCCTACTAGTGACAAAGGTATCTTGGTGAAAGAAGATACAATCAATGAGAATCATGAGAGTCTTGATTGTCTCTCTCCTCCTCCCTCTTGGAAAGATATTACGACACAAGAAGATGAGATCATTGACACATTTCTATACATCACATTTCCTAGTTTGTACACTCATCCCTTTCTTGTGAAAATATTTTAGTGAAAGAGGATGAAATCATAGAGAGTCATGACAATAATTTTTTTCCTTCTCCTAATACCCCTCCTCGATGTGAAGAGATTTTAGTGTTAGAAGATGCACTTATTGAGAGTCATGAGAATTTTATTCCTCCCTTACCTAATTCTCCTACCATTTGGAAAGATCTATTTGGTAAGCATGAAAATCATAATTGTGCTTCTCTTGATGCCTCCCCTATGTGTGATATAGCTACTTTACAAAATATAACCATGGAATGTGATGAAGATATTACAAGCTCTCCTACTAGGGTATATAGTATGACACAAGAGAATGAGACCTTAGAAGAAAAAGGATAATCAAATTTAGCCTTCTCTTAATGTCCCCACTATTAATCAACATGACAATCTGATCATTGATTATTCCCCTACTTGGGATGAAGTCATTTTAGAGGAACCAACGTTTGAATATCATGAACATCTAGTTTGTTGTTCTCCTAAAAACTCTCCTCCTATGGAAGATATCATGGTGTAAGAAAATGATAACATTAACAATAATAATATAGTGCTATTAGATGAAGATGATAAAGTAACATTAGACTCTCCTTCACTAAGGGAAGTTAATATTATTCAACCTTAACTCATCCTTTACCCACCTTCACACAAATCTCAAACTCAAAAAAAACCCGGACTTATCCTTTACCCACCTAAGAATAATGTTTTGTAGCAATCGAATCATTCTATTTTTTCTCATACATATAACACTAGAAGCAATTTGCAACCAAGAAAAACACCTTCAAAATCCCTCCCATTGCCTAACCCTATCTTACCAAGTCCCCCTTGTTTACCTCCACAAAGTGGAAATGAGTATGATATTGTTGAACAACTAAAGAATACTCCTGCTAAGATATCATTATGGGATCTTATTCAATCCTCCCCTCATTATCACAACATAATTCAAAGTGTTTTACAACAAGTTCCTACCCATCCTAATTTTCACACAAATGATGTGGTAGCCCAAATTCAAGCCATAACTTTGAACAATGTTGACATTACTTTTCATCAACATGAGCTACCCCCTTTGGAAATGACAAAGAAAAATGATGCCTTCATGATAATAGATAGATTCAATAGGATGAGAATAAATAAAACCCTTGTTGATAATGGCTCGACTTTGAATGTGTGCAGTGTGAAAATTTTGTTTAGACTTGTTATGGATAAATCAAGAATTGAACCTGATTCTTTATCGATTCAAGGATTTGACAACATAGGAAAACAATTGTTGGTGTGATTACTTTATGTATTATAGTTGGAAAGGATACCTTACAAACTCATTTTCATGTTATGCCTCATGATCTTTCATACAATTATTTTTAGGAAGACCTTGGATCCATGAGATGCATGCAGTTCCTTCAACTCTTCATTGTATCATGAAATACATCTATAACAATAAAGTATACCAAGTTGAAATAGAACTTGAGCGTAAAATTTTCTTACAAGTTGAGAAAGTAAGGAAAAATCCTCTAAACACACTAATTCCAACTTTGAGCATAGATACTTTAAAAAAAGAGAAACAAGAGATGGAAAAAGTGTCAAAACTATTAGAAGATGATTGGGGTTTCTGGGACTTCACACCAACATTCATGGGTGAATACGAGACCATAAAAAAAAGACTTTAAAAAGGGAAAAGAGAAAGCAGTAATGTCAACACAAAATTCGGAAGACCCTTCGAAAGCATCCACCTCAACCACTTTAGAACAAAAGAAAACAAATTACACAACAAACTTTGACGAAACTAACTATCAACAACCTCCAAAACCTAAAGAAATGAAAAAGGTTAAGAACTTATGAAACAACTTGGTTATAGTGGAAAAGGATGTGGTGCTAGAGAACAAGGTATATGTGTCCCTATATAGCCTCACATGCAAGAAAAGACTAGTGGTATTGGTTATTGCCCCTCAAAATAAACGATCAAGACTTCACTTAATATCAACACTATTACAAAAGTTTTCTCTAAGACAACTTTAACATTTGTACATCCTGAATTGATAGACACTAGTGATCTTGATTGTTACCCTTTGAAAGAAATGAGAGAAACAAAGAAAACCTCGCTTAACATCAATGTCATCACATAAAACACTAATGATTTGAATTTACTAGATTTTACACCCTCCAATAAAGGAGAGAACAAAATCTCACACATAAAGAGCCTTGTGTAGGTATGACACCTTGTACATCTAACAAAGAGATATCTTTATTACAAAATAATGAAACATCGTCTACTTTTGATCAAGATAGTCTCTTGACGAGACTCCTCCAAGATTGTTTGATATCTCTCCCTCAAAGAAAATGAAAGAAATTTTACTACAAGAATCCATTCTACACATATCATAGAGTTAATGGTCATTCTACTACATTTGATTGTAAGGCTTTGTGTAATAGAAATCAACATCTTAAGGAATATGGTGCTCTTCCTTGTGTTGGTGCATCTATCTCTTCTAATTGACATTTATTTTCATTCCATTATGTCTCTCATCAAATTGGCTCATCCTCATCCTGCACTAAGTGGAGGCAAGGTGTTAGGTATCCTTGTCCTTGTATGTCACTTGTCACTATCTCTTTTTTCTAGTTGATCACTTTTCATGTATATATAAGATCAATCTTGGGATGTGGATGATGTGCCTTAAGTTCCCTCGCATGTGACATTCTTTTCTTTCTATGTTTAGCATTTCATTTTTGGGAGCAACCCCTTTTCATGACGTAGCTTATTGGAAACATATGACTTGACATAGGGATTTCCAAATAAGATCTCATGTCTTCTCCTACTTTAAATAAATCGCTCATAGTAGTGGTGTCAAAAACCTCTTTAAAGTGGGCGAATACATCGACACTCATTCTTCATTGCACGATTTTATTTCTTCTTGTGATGCTTCCTTTTCTTGGTGGTGTCATTAGGCTTGATTTTATCTGAGAGCATGATATTTATTTGACTCCTCCTCTCTTGGAGACATTATGCACAATGCTCCCTAAGAAGAAACCTTACGCGAACTAAGAAAAATCCCTTTGAACATTCTTTACACTATTTCACATTTACAACATCGATTATATGGCCACATTGCATAACACACTTTGCATGCCTATAGAGCCATCTTGTTTGTTCATGAGTTTCAAGCATATGAATATTTTCTTGCCTCATGAAGCTCTAAGTTCAGTGTAGCATGGTGCCTTATCAAAGTTATCAGGAGGTATAACTTTGGTATGGTTTGACGGGAAGCCAAACCAAGGCATGAACTTCCCTCAACCACTCATGTGTGTGTGTGTGAGCACATACCGACCATGTGTGTATGTGTCTCACCCTCTTAGATTACTCACCCCGTGGATGACCTAAATTTTCATGGCCCCAGAGAGAACATTTTTTATCGAAGCTTGATCCACCTTTTCTTTCTTTTTCTTTCTTTCATCAATGAAATTGCATGTTCGCGTATCTTGTTTTTCTACATATCATACACCTTGTGTGTGTCCATTTTTTCTTATGTCAGTTTGACGTAGGATATTGTATCCTAGGGGCTTGACCACTCCCTTGAACTTTTTCATCCTAGACCATACATATTGGTACAATTGGACCCCTCTCGAATGTCTACTTTAGTGTGAGTTTGAAGAAAGTTCATCCTTTCACTAAAGTGGGGGCTAAATGTGGCAACAAGAAAAATACACCTTTTCCATGCCTAATTTGGGAGTAATTAATGACAAATTAGACTCAATGTCACCTTGATCTAGTGTTGGGATGTACTTTACACATCTACATTAGGTCTAGGGCCTGTTTTAGCTAAAGAAACCTAACTCTTCCCTAATTTTATGTTGTAAAGTATATTTATTTACACTTTCACATTAGATTTTGGGCCCTCTTGCACTTATGACCTTAATATAGGCCCCTAAGACCCTATATTGTGCATCCTAAGGCATATTTTAACCAAAAAACTAACAAGATCAACAAATAATCTTAATTTACACACTCCTTGACGCTCTAGCAATAAAAATAGGCCTTGTGGGACCCATACACCACACTGGGCATATGAGTTCCATCCAAATGGAACCCACATGCCATAGATGGCGTATGAGTCCCATTTGGCCTATTTTGAAGGTTTTCAGCACGAAAACTAGGTTTTAAGTTCAAATTTCATGCATGTCATCTTGTGGGGTCTAACACATGGGATATTACATGGATTGCATATATAAAAAAGTTCTAAAATCATTATTTTATTAAGCATTCATGATATCAAGTCAAGCAGTCAAGAGTTAAGCATTCAAGAGCATATTTCTTCTTCAATTGTTGTAGAAATCCAAGATACATCATCATGTCAAGGATATCAAGCATCAAGCATGTTATTGAGCTAGTGTTGTGATGTTGCATCCAAGATCCAAGGTCAAGTATTGTTCTACACTTATCTCAAGATCTATATCTACATCCTCCATGGCCATTTCATGTTGAATTGTAGATGTACAAGACATCATTTACAAGAAATTATTCAAGGTATCATTGTTCATGTTTCATTATCTCATCATTTGGTTTAATTACCTAAAAGGGGTTTGACCAAGGCAAACCCCTATTCGCTAGCAATCAACAAGTTTTTCTTCTCTTTACATGTATGATTGTAGATATAGGTGTCTTGGAGCATGAAGGATCATTGAATATTAGGTTACAAGCTTGGAGAAATTTTTTGGAGTTGTCCCCTCATTTGCAAGGTTGCTATCTTTACAAAAATTCACATACAACCCCAAAAATTAGGGTTTCAGATCCAGAAACAAAGTGGAGCTGACAGAGTAGACATTGAAGACCAGATTCCGAATTTGAAGTTCCAATAACCCTAATTGGACTTATCTGCTAGTTCTGGCATATGAGTCCTAGTCTAGGTTATTTTTTAGATTTTGCAGTTTCAGATACCCTTTTTTGTAGAAACCTATTTCAGACTAGAAACCATGATCTAGGATTGATACACCCATACTAGCGTATGAGTCCCAATAGGCCTAAATTTCATTTTATTCAACATTTCAAGCTTTTATTCAATCTCTTTCAGGTTTCCAAGTGCTCCTCTATACTTTTCTAGTTTTTTATTCTAATATATTTGCATTTATAATTCATTTAGTGAAGTTTTATGCATTATTTAGTTCAATCATTAGATCATGCATTTCATACATTTTTCCAAGCACTAGCTTTATGGTGAACCCCTCATTAGTCTATAATCAGACCCTAGGACAACCCTACAACAAGATCTCGTTCTTTCGTTCCATCTTGGGAGTGAGATCTCTAGGGTTTCCTTGAATGAAACTTGAGGGAAATAGGTCTAGGTCCCTAAACACCTAGTGGTGGAACACCTATTTTTGTTGTTTCACTAGAGGAAATACCCAAGGAAAGAATCACATTACTAGTTGGTTGCATTGTTGTTATGACTTGAGGGTTGGTATAGGTAGGAATAGAGGAATTTTTTGTAGGAGGAGGAATTTGATTTCCTCCTTGGCTTTTGACATTATTCGAGGGTAAAGGACAACTAGTGGTTGGGGTAAGGTGTTTTCCAAAGATTTGAACTATGTTATGCACAAGGTCAAGTCTATCTTAACTTTCCAACATGTGATGAATGTTATATGTAGTAGGGGTAGCAGTAGTTGAAATGTTGTCATTGCTCACTTGAATTTGTATTATGTTTTCTTGCAAAACACTAGCAACCATTGTTTCAACATGTGTTACACTACTTGAAGGCAAGGAATTTTTAAGGGTATGGTCCATACCTAGTGAACTAGTGTCAATACTAGGAGTGAAAGAGCAAGACAACCCAAGATCCATGACGAATGTGCTATCACAGGATGACATGAGTCTCAAACTTTGTCTCTCTATAGTATTAGCAATAGAATACCACATATAAATGCACATGAAAGGGATACTAAATGCAAGTTGAATGCAAATGCAATTTAACCTAAATACAATGAAATGAATATAAAAAAACTCTGTAAAATGAAAACAAGAGCATAGAAACAGAGTTCTAAATTTTGGAAAATGCAATTCAGAATGTGCACTGGGACTAAATTGCCCAGAGGAGCATATGAGTCCTAGTGAGGTTTTTTTTCAAAAATTTCAGAAAATTTCAAGTGATTTTTATGATTTTCAGTTTGTATGATCTATAACCAGAATGAAAATGCAGATTTTATATGATTTGAGATGTAAAAATGCAACCTAAATGTACTTTCACTAATGCAAAATTAAAAAACCCTAGAATGCCAATTAACTAATGCAAACCCTAATGCAATGTTAATGCAATTAAGATCTAGGATGATGATGCACTCCAAATCAAAATTATGAAATATAGGTTCACCAAAATGAAATAATGGAAAATGGGATTGCTTTCTTATGGTTTAGGACATAGAGAAAACACACATTCTCCAATTATTTCATTGAAAGAAAACCATATATATCTCAATCTAAAGTATGCAAAGGAGAGAGAGAGAAAGAGAGATCTAGAGAGAGAGAACTTGCAATATGGCTATCCTAGGGTCTAATTATAAACTAAAGAGGGATTCACCACTAAGCTAGGGCTTGGAAAGAATAATTAAATGAAAGATGTAATGTTAAAACCTAATGCAATGCAATATTTCACTAAATCACCTAAAAATTGCATGTGGACTAGAACAAAAAGCTACAAGATGAAATGTGTGCACCTAGAAATTTGAAGATGATTGGATAAAGCTCTAAAATGTTGAAAATTTTGATTCTAAAGCCTGTTGGGACTCATACACTAGTCCGAGCGATTTTGTCCCAGATTTGGGTTTATGGACAAAAACTAATTTTTAGAAAAAGGGCATCTAGAACTGCAAAAATCTAGAAAATTAGCTAAACTAGGACTCATGCTAGAACTGGTGTATCAGTACAATTAGGGGTTTTTGGAAATTTAAAGTGTAGATCTAGTCCTCAATATCTACTCTATCCTCTACAATTTATTTTTGGATCTGAAACCTTAATTTTTTATTGTAGAAGTCTTCCAAGTATCTCCAATGCAAGGTGACAACTTTGACAACTTGAACACTTTTCTAACTTTCTCCAAACTTTCTCCTCAATGTATCTTCAACCTAGACCTACAAATAACACACTAAAGAGAGGGAAAATGTTGTTTTGTTAGTGGATAAGGATTTTCCTTAGTAATCAAACCTTGGAATGAAATTAAATAGGGATGGAGAGTGATGAATGAACAAAGTAAGATGTTGCAACTCACCAAACTCTCGAGATAAAGTGTTGTAAACATGTATGAAGTGGCTCCAATGGATGTGGATCTTGACTCTTTCTTGAATAGAATATATCTTGACTTGAATGCTAGCTTGAATCATGAAACCCTACATCACAATTGTTAGCTCAAAAATGTAAGGAAGTTAAGGTAGCGAAACAACTTCCTACACTAATCTTGAGTGGAGAAAAATGAAAAAATTTACAGATCTTTAACAGTTACAAAAACTTAAACAAAAATTTCATGCATACCACAACACAATGATTTACGTGGGGAAAACCTTTTGAGAGAAAAACCCGACACTCCAAAAGCCACCCAATATATTATTCAAAAATTAAAAGATTACAATTTACTTGCAAAGCAAGCTTCTCACAAGAGTATCACCACTAGAGATCAAGAGACAACCCAACCACTATCAGACTCTTAGAAATACACACTGTCTACATACATCCCACCTGCTTATAACAAGATTTTTGGAACCTTCTAGAATCAGGGTTTACAAGGTTTTTTTTCTTTTGATGTGTTAATGGAAAAGGTTTAACAAGTCAATAGGTAAAAACCTTGATGTGCTAGTGGGAAAAAAACTTGACGTGTCAAAAGGAAAAAATGTTGATGTGTCAACGATTTTTTTTTTTGGGGCGATACCCCAAACCCCACATCTTGGTAGGAGTGTACAGTATTTACATTATTAGTCACCACCTATAAACAATAAACTATATATAATTGCAAGGTTGAGACACATTTTGCCAACAAAAAACAAACATGATGCATGATAACTTTGACATGATGCTTGATACTAGAATAATTCTCTAAAAAACTTGATAATCTGCCCTTGAATGCTCTTGAATGCTCTTGTAAACACTTGAATACTCTTTTGAACTCAAATTCACTATAAGGATGAATACTTAAATGTTTGGGGTGTTAGGATGAAAGTGAGTGAAATAACCTTGTATTTATACTTGTTTATGCCTAATTTACCAAAATTACTACAATCCTAGACATCAAATCTAGGAGGATAAAATCTTGCCAAGAATTTGAATTAAATTTTATTTTGGGCTACACGGGACTCATATGCCCAAGGTGGAATATGAGTCCCATTAGGCATAAATTATGGGAACATTTTCAAAAATGCCTAGAATGGTGTGAAATCCAAATCGGGATCCAAAACCCTAGGTGGGACTCATATGCAAAATAAGCACCAATAAGTTCATTTAGTTCACAAGGGCCCAAGACCTAATGTGAATATGATAGACATATTACAACACTAATTCAAGGCCATGTTAGGGAGTATTTTTTATGTAATTACAACAAGGTTCCTTTAAACAAGCATTAACCATATCACCATTTTCTTCCATGTATTATGCATATGAACAAAATATAATTTTTTTCATAGTCAAATGTGTTACTCACATGAGAGTGCACAATGTATGAAAAAAATAAAAGGAAATTAATATTCATTCTCTATAAGGTTTTCACAATTACACTATAACAAGTGGATACACAAGCACACTTGAGACCCTACAAGGGTCACTCAACATTGACACACAACAAGAATTCAAGACATCAAGAATGAAATTTACACAAGAAGGAAATTTCTTGACAAAAAAATGGTTCCACAAACCCCACAAACAATGCATTAATTAACATACACATGCAAGGAAACATAATGGAAACAATAAATGCTACTTGTAGCACAAAAAAAATATAGTACTTAGGCCCTACAATTTCTTGAATATAACAACTAGAACATACACCTCAAAACTCCTAATGTTCAAACATGGCCATTGATAACAAGTGTAATTCCACAAACCTCACACCTAATAAATTAACCGAAGTGAACACTTTTTTAAAGAATAACCCAAGAATGAATGTGCAAGACATGACAAGGATATTATGGTGATGTTCCACATCACATAAAACACAATAGATCAACACAAAATTTCTCCAAGTGGAAGAAATACATATCATGTGACAAAGTCACCATGATGATCCTATAGAGAGTGGAGCTTCACTATGACAACAATAATGTCCTCACCCACAATCCAATTCTCTAATGAACACAACACACTAAAAACCTTCAATGACTTGCAACATCAAAGAAAATATATGTAAGAGGTGGGTAAACTAGGGGATACCATACCTTGACTAGTAAAAATGACTACTCATTTCTTACATCCATGGCATATTTACCAATATAAAAGTAAAAATATATCCCTATTAGGGATACAAAATATAAGATATAAAACATCACAAGAGGTTACTGAACTAGGAGATACAACCCCTCCACTGATTGGAATGAAAACTACTAATTTTATACAAAATATCCCAATATATGAGATGAAATAAATTCCTTAAATATATCACTTATTGATGAAGTGGTGACATGGGAAGACTTGCAAGACCAAGATGAACAACTTTTGTATGCAAATTATCCTTAGAAAATGATAGGAAGTGCTCATTGTCTAAGGATCTAGAGGACTATGGTACACAAAAGAACCACAATTCTCATGGACACTAGCACTCATGAAGAATAGTAGTGTAACTAAGGGAACTTTCCTAGGGTTAGCAAATCAAATGCAAAACATAAAAACCCAAAGTGATAATGAAGTGCAAGGAATAAAATGAAAACAAATGAAACAATCTCACCAAAATGTCTTCATCCTCTATGGTTGACCTCCATTATACCTTCTCAACTTGCTAAAAGTGTGATGTTGCCCTCAGATTTATGATGAGAAATCTAATGATAATGACAAGCCCTAAGAAAATGTTGAAGGATTTGAGTAACTACATGCAATACTATCCTATAATGCAACTAGTAAGCCTCTAAAATATGTCTAAATTATGACAAATGAAATGTAAATATGCCTATGAAAAAATGACAAGAGTGAAAGAGTATGAGATTGTTAGCTCATGAGGTTGCCAAATGATAAAATGAGACCAAAATTTCCATTTTATAGAAAATGCAATTTTGTGTGAATGGCCAAGATTAAAAGTTGACAAGTGCCCTAGAATCAATGGACAAGATTCAATATGACAACCCACAATTAGGATTAGGGCAACATTAGGTCAAATTTGAAATGAATGGACATGATTGATTTTTAGAAAATCCAATCAAGGGTTGATAATGCACGTGACAAGAAGATATTGGGCACACAAAACAAAGTTGCTGAAGAATCAAATAAGAATTTAAAATTATTTGATTCAAGAAGTGATGTTGACCTTTTGAATTAAAAATTAATTTAATTCAAAAGTGGTGGGGTCATGTGACAATAGATAACTAATTTGATTTATTTACTAAAAAGAGGGAAATTAGAAAGTGAGACTATTTTAAATAAATAACTTTATTTAAAATGAGCATAGAAAAAGAGGTGGCTGGAAAATCAAATAATCTTGATTTTTGGAGGAAAAAGACTATTTTGAATTAAAAATTAATTTTAATTCAAAAGGTGGGGTCACATGACAATAAATAATTAATTTGAATTATTTACTAAAATGAGGAAAATTAGAAAGTGGGACTATTTTAAATAAATAATTTTATTTAAAATGAGGGAAATGTGAAGGTGGCAATAATTAAATAAATTAAAGAATTTATTTAATTATAAGAGGACTTCTTAAGAATTAGTGACATATTAAATAAATAAATAGCATTTATTTATTTAATAATTAGGAAGACATAATGGAAAAAACTGATTAAATAAATTAAGAAATTTATTTAATTATAGGAAGGCATCAGACAATTAGTGACGCATTAAATAAATAAATAAAATTTATTTATTTAATAATCAAGAAGAATAAAGAGGATGCTAATTAATTAGATAATTATGAATCATTTAATTAATAGCCGAAAGTGAATCAAGGACATAATTAAAATGTTTTAATTATGCTAGGAAGAAAAAGATTAAAAATAGAGTTTGCAGGCCTAGGTCATTTTTATGTGTCTACATTTGCCCCTCTTTGTCATAATGCATCCTATTGCATTGTGGCAAAGAAAATAAGTAAAAAATATGCCCCTGTGCAAAATAGGATGAGGAAGAATGACGAGGAGGGTTATGGTATGCCCCTCGAGAGGACAGTTGTGATCCGAGGATACGAGTGGGCTCTCGAAATGGATAAAAGGACTAGAAGATGAAAGACAAAAGTATATAGGAAAGATAGATAAGGATGATAATGATGCGGACTAGAAGAAATGTTAGAGAGAAAAAGATGAATGTTAGGATAGAAGACATGGATGTTGATATGGGTAAGGAGATGCAAGTTAAGTGGAAAAAGTAATGCATGTTAGAATCCTTCAACGTTTTCCAGAGTACTAATAAGTGTTGCTCGAATCATCATTGGGTGAAAATGTCATGATGGCCGACAAACACTATGATATGATGTAGATCAATAGTGTGCAAGGGAGAACCACCGCATAGATCAATAGTTGTGGACAAGGATGATCATGACTCATACAAGGAACATAATTGCCCCTAGTCATTTTGTCTTGACCAACTGCTAGAAAACTAGACTAATCATGAGACGTTGCTGCTACTCTAAATCCTAATGTCAGGACATCCTTGAGAAACTAGCCACATGATAGTAAAAAATAGACAGGAAAATCATCGCACTGCATTGTTACTTCTCTAAATCCTGAAGTCAGGACATCCTTGAGAAACTAGTAGCAGGGTAATCATAAAAAGACAAGGATGATCATCATGATATGTCATGGCTCCTATGATGTAAGGAACTAATATCATGATAACCATCAAAAAGATAGATAAATTTTTCCAAGTGTTTGCCAAGTGTTTTAATGTCAAGGTTGCCAAATGTTGAGCGATATCAAATTCAAGAAGGACACATCCTAAATGATGTTGATATCTAGGAGATCAATTCTTAAAGTTAGGAGAATCCATCAAAATGCCAGATGATGAGGACAATGCTTAGGAAGGACACATCCAAAAGCATAAAGCAATGACGAGAGTTGCTCTTCAGAAGGACACATCTTGTAGAGGAACCCAAAAATTTTCCAGGTTAAATTGTCTCGATAGAATTTGATTACATGTCATTGTTGATATGCTGAATTAACCAAAATTGCCGATGAAATAGACTATTGATAGATTTCTTGCTCGGGATTGATGGAAGATTTTCTTGATTTGAAGAAATTTTGACGTGTTTGAAAAAATTATGTCGTGAACCCTAATGGACTGACCTAGTGTGGCCTCGGGGGCTCATTGATTGATGGCTTGCCTATGTTGTGCACTCAGAGACCTTGTAGTTCGACACAACCAATGACCTTGTCTAAAGGACATAATTTTTAATCATGATTTTATTTTGACAAACCTAAAAATACTGACCTAGTGTCTCAGAGATTCAAAGATGAATCTTGCCTACATAGCAAATGTGCAAAGATAACGTAGTTCAAACTTGGAAAAAGATTGATTGATGTGATTGACTGGACTGACAAGATATTACTTTGACTCTGTTTCTAGATTTTCTTAGGACATTTTCCATTTTTAGATCTTTTTTCAGGGCTTTTTCATATTTTTAGGATTTGTTCGGGACTTTTTCAAATTTTTAGGATTTGTTCAAATTTTTAGGATATTTTTAGGACTTTTTACAAATGTAGAATCATGTGCGACACCCATTGCAGTTACATGATAAAGGTCTTGCCCCCAGAGAGATCGGGGATTACTCGGGTCAAATGATATGGAAATAGGCAGACACAAGGCAAAAGACAAGGATATGCAAGAGGTGATGTCAACCAAACACTAACCATGGCTAGAATTGACAGGACTTAGGACAAATGTCATGAATGTGGCAGGGCTTGGTGATTATGGAAAGTGGATAAGGGTTGATAAGAGTAACAGTAGATGGAAAAGCAATGATTGACTACATATGGCACCTGTTTCCTAGGTTTTCACCATGGTACCTATCCAAAGCACCTATTTGCTAGGTTTTCACTATTGGACGAATGCATTTATTTTTACTATTTTTCATTTTTTTTGTATTTTTAGATTTTTAGCCAAGCTCTCTGATGCTATGTGTAGAAATTGCATAGATTTAAGTTGTTGATGGGTTCTGTCAATTGTTCTCCATCAAGTGTGGCCAACTGATAAGCTCTAGAACTGAATGCGATAGTAATAATATAAGGACCGAGCCAATTAGCCTCAAACTTGCTAGGCTTTTAATGGTCAGCCTGATTTCTTGGATTTTGCATGAGGACCAAGTCACCGATTTTAAATTTTCTCACCATTACTCTTTTGTTATAGCTCAGATAGAGACGATTTTTATATGCTTGCAAGTGATTCAAGGCATTTTTTGTCTTTCTTGTAACATTTCTAGCTCATGTAGGTGACACTGTCTATACTCTTCATCATCAATCATTCATTTCAAAGAGACTCAGAGAGAAGGAATTTTGACCTCGATGGGCAATATGGCCTTAGATCCATAGACCAGGGAAAATGGAGTGGCTCCTGTGGGTGTACGAATGCTGGTACGATAGGCCCATAAGGTAGGATTAAGTTGTAGGTGCCAATCTTGGCCAGTGTCATTGATGGTCTTCTTAAGAATGCGAAGAATTATTTTATTTGATGCCTCAACATGGTCATTACCTTGTGGATAATATGGGGTGGAGAAATGATGTTGGATGTGGAATCTCTCACAAAGTTCACGAACGTCCTAATTTTTGAATGGACTCCCATTATCTATGATGATGGACTACGAAACACCATATCGACAGATGATGTAATTTTGGATAAACTTTGATATTTTCTTACCGGTGATGTAAGTGAGAGGGACGGCTTCAATCCACTTAGTAAAGTACTTAGTGGCGGTGATTATGAATTTGTGGTCATTAGAGGAGGATGGATGGATCTTTCCCATGAGGTCGAGTCCCCATTGTGCAAAAGGCCATGGAAAAGTGATCAGTCTCAGCTCTTGTGCAAGTGCGTGAATTAGGTCACTATGCAACTGGCATTTCCAACATGTTCTGACAAATTGAAGAGAATCTTTTTCTAATGTCGGCCAGTAGTAACCTTGTTTGGTGACTTTCCTAGCTAACATTGGACCACTCAAATGAGATCCACATATACCCTCATGTACTTCTCATAAATTAGTTTGGGCTTCATCAGTGTCGAGACAACGAATAAGGGTGTTATCAAAGCCATGGTGGTATAGGGTGTCACTAACGATGGTGTGTTAGGTGGCTTTTCATATAAAGGAATTTCTCTGGTTATTGGAAAGGTTGGGTGGTAAGGTTTGGGACTTTAGATAGTCATAAATGTCTTGGTACCAAGGTGAATTGGGACCAACAATCTCGCAAACCATTTTCGATTTTGGGATGTCATATGCCGACATCAATAGTTGTTCGACTAAGAACTCAAATTGTGACACATTTTTTGGGATGTCCAATAGAGATCCAATAGTGGCCATTGCATCTGCCTCCTTATTCTATGTCCTTGGAATTTGTTCAAAGGAAATCAATTTGAAATATGTCAGGAAGCTATCCACCATTCTCTTGTAAGGAAGCAACTTTTCATCCTTTGTTTCATAATCATCATTCACTTGGTTGATAACTAACTGAGAATCCCCGAATATGAGCAATGTCTGAATTTTCCATTTAATTGTGATCTTGAGTCCTGTGACCTATGCTCCATATTCTACAATTTTCTTAGTGCATGGGAAGGTGATACATAATTCTTTAGGAATGGAATCTCCTTGTGGTGTGATGAACAAAATGCTAACCCCTGAGCCGTGACTAGTATGAGACCCATCAAAATACAGTTTCCAAGGGGGTGTAGGCTCTACATGAGAGATAGACTCATTAGGAAAATCAATTACCAGTGGATGAGTGCCTTGGATGGGTGCATCTGCAAGCTAATCTTCTATTACCTACCCTTTTATTGCCTTGCATTCAACATATTGTATGTCATATTCACTCAATATCATGACCCACTTTGCTAAATGGCCTATCAATGCTGCCTAGCTTAGGAGATACTTTAGTGGATCAATCTTGGCTACTAGGTGTGTTTGGTGGCTCAACATGTAATATCTTAATTTATGTGCTGCAAAGACAACTGAAAGGCATGCACGTTTGATGGTTGTATAGCTCAACTCGTATCCTATTAGTGTGTGACTGATATATTATATGGCCCTTTCTTTCTCCTCATGGTCGTTTTGTGCCAATAATTCCCCCAGTGCATTTGTATTTACCAAGACATACAAGATCAACGACTTTCCTTCAATAGGCGATATTAGGACAAGTGGTGTCAATAGATATTCTTTTATTTTTTTGAAGGATGTGTGGCATTTTTTTGTCCATACAAAGGGGATACTTTTGCATAATAGGTACTGAAATGGTTGACACTTTTCTACCAACTATGCGATGAAGTGTCGGATGGACTGTAGTCTGCCCTGAAGTGTTCTCAACTCGTTGATTCCTTTTGGTGGAGGTATGTCTATAATTTCTTTCACTCTAGCGGGATCAACTTCTATGCCTAGTCGTGAAACTATGTAGCCTAATAATTTTCCTAACGTGACCCCAAAGACACATTTTTTTGGATTTAAACGAACCTTATATTCTTCTAGTCTCTTGAATATTTTGTCTAACACATTCAAGTGGTCTTTTCATGTTAGATATTTAGCCAAAATGCCATCCACATAATCTTCCATTATCTTGTGCATCATGTCATGGAATATTGTTGTCATAGCTCTCTGATACATGGTGCTTGCATTCTTAAGACCAAAAGGCATGAAATTCCAATAGTATGTACCCCAAGGACAATTGAATGGTGTTTTATGTTGATCTTCAGGGGAAATACGAATCTGATTATAGCTTGAGAAACCATCCATGAGAGACAAAATCTTGTACCCTGCTATGAGATCAACAATCATGTCTATATTTGGTAATGGGAAATCATCTTTTGGGAAAGCCCTATTCAAATCTTTGAAATCCGTGTAGATACAGATTTGTCTATTTGGCTTTGTGATAGGGACAATGTTGGATATCCAGTCAGCATAATCTATTGATCTTATGAATCCTGCATCCAGTAACTTCTTTAGTTCAGCCTTTACAAGTAGTGCAATCTGTGGATGCATTTTCCGTAATTTTTGTTTGACTGGTTTTATATTTGGGATTAACGGAAGATGAGGCAATACCAATTCTAGATCTAGGCCTAGCATGTCAGCATATGACCATGCAAAGTTAACCTTCCTTTCTGTGAAATTTTTTTGGAACTCAGGTTTTTCTTCATCTATTAATGATGCAACTAAGAGAACCATTTTGGGATTCTCTAGTGTGTTAATGTTAACTTCGATGGTGTCTTCAATTAGCATTGCTGATTTTTCCTATGTTACGAGAAGAAAGTCCAATCCTCCATCCTTAGGCACTTCAGAGAGGTTTTCACCTTCGGATATGTCCTTTATTTTTACTATTTTGTTGTTAGAAGGTGCCTTGTGGTTTTCACCTAAAGAAATTTCTTTCTTTGTCTTATTCCTTGCATTTTTGTAACTGGAGGATTGCACAGTCTCCCTGAAATAAGTTGTACAATCTAGGTTAATGGAAAATCCTGCTTTGTGATCACCCCAAGGTATGCATTCTCAGAGTCCCATGAATTTTGCTATTGCCTCATCATTCTGAAAGATATCCATCGCTGGTGGTTCCTATTGGTCCTCGTCAATCAGTTATGGGTAAACAAGGGAAATCCCATCATTAGTGTTGGAAAAAGATGGGGAAGATGCGGAAAGTGTGCAAATTGAAGCCTCAAGTGTTAAGGAAAATTTGTCAATTTCAACTTCTGTGTCAAATGCAATGGATGGACCATATTCAAATTTAGATGAGTTGAATTCATAATCATAATAGGCCACAAAAGTATCAGCATTATGACTACTAGATGGAATTTCAAAGGCATGGATAGTAGGTTCAGGCATGTCAAGCTCATGGGTGGGCTCGGGAATGGGGTGGGATAATTCAGATGTTGCCGATGACACCTTATGTTCTTTTGGATCCCAAGGAATGTTTACCCATTCCTTATTTTTAGAATGACGGTCAATAGGATCTATGTTGTATTCTTGTCAAAAAATTTCTTCAAAGGGGAGTTGACCAGGATCCAAGAAGATTTCATCAATATCATAGTTGCTCAGGGTTTTCTCAGATCCCCATTCCCATTCATTTGAGTTAGTTTCGGTAAGGGATTCTTTGCTTGTCTCAACACTTTCTAGAACCATTACATCCTCACTTGAAAGTTCATAGGTACATCGATTGTCAATTCTAAGTTGGTCAAACCCTATCCCTATGTACCTTGGTCTTGCAGAAATGATAATAGATTCCATCTTTCCATTGTTGGCATTTCCAAGACCACTTGTGCCGTCAAAACCTAGTGCCTTGGATATATCATAGCCTTTTTCATAGAGATGCACTGGTAGTGGAGGTAACTCTTCTGGGTCTTCATAGATCCAGTTAGCTATGTCGATGATGACTTCATTACTCATATCCCCCCATAGTGTGAAAACCATTTTTGGTGGAACCTTGAAAGTTGTTTTGGGCTCGACCGTGAAACATGGTCTACCATAGACTTTTAGGTATTGTGGTGATACAATAAGCCATATTCACTTTGAATTTTCCATAGCTAAGCTCCTAGATCTGAAGGTCTTTACTTGGTATGGAGGCTGAGGAAGATGGCATGGTGGAAGTTGATGGAATGGATGATTTGGTGAGTGCAAATGGGTCAATATATTTGGAAGAGGTGGAAGCTAAGGCTTCTCTATTGATGGGTAGCTAGTGCTCAGCGGTGTTTCATAGATTGGTACGGTATTGAAATGGATCAAGATCTCTTGGGGTAGTAATTTCAGTACCATCAAAAGGAAACTTCAGGCATTGGTGGTATGTGGAAGGAATGGCCTTTAGAGCATGAATCCAGTGGCAACCAAGTAAGATATTGTAATGTATGTCATGATCCAGGACTTGGCATGTTATATCTATAAGAGCTGGTCCCACTCGGAGTGGAATTGTGATGATGCCTTTAGAAGCACGTTCCTCATCATCATATGCCTTGATGAAAAAGCTTTTGGTAGCATCCACACATGCATCAGAGAAGACAAGAGCTTTAACGAATTTTAAAGAACAAATGTTCAATCCTGCTCTATCATCTACTAAGACTCATCTAACCTTATGTTTGTGGACAAAAACTTTGATATGAAGGGAATCATTATGAGATGGTTTGGGTGAGGAATAGTCACTATCCGAAAAGGTAATGTGATGAGGTGAATTCAGATATCTGACCATAGTTTCAAATTGGTTGACATCAATGTTAGTTGGGATGAAAGACTCTTGCAGGACTTTATCCAGGATGGCCTTATGTGCAGGTGAGATGCAGAGAAATTCAAGAATGGATATTTGAGTGGGTGTTTTATTCAATTGCTCAATAAGGTTGAACTCTGGTTTAGGGTTTGACTATCTGGTAGATGGACCAGGTATGGTAATTTTAGGATGACGTGCAGAGGGACCTGGGATGGTGACCTTTCCTTTATGTGTTGTAACATTGCAATCCGGAGCATTTTTAATGGTAATAGTATTGACACATTGCTCTTCATCAACAACTCACAAGTTGTTGATGATGATACCACCTGAATAATTGAAGGCACGATAGATGTGATTGGCTTGGTTATTGGTATTCTTCATGCTAGATGTGGAGGGTTTACTAGAACCATGATCCTGTAGTGGGTTCTTGTGGATTGTATGATTCACATTAGACGCAAATGGTTGACCTCCTAACTCAATGGTGTGGTTTTCAATAAGGTCTTGTACTAGATTTTGCAACTGATGGCAAGAGGAAGTTTTGTGCCCTTTGACACAGTGGTAATCACAAACTGCATTATCATCCCACCATGATGGCTTGAACTGACCAAGGTCATACAGTTTAGGTTCTTCCAATGTTATGACTCTGTTTTGGAGAAATTTCTTCAAGACAATTTTGATGGGTTCACCTAAAGGGGTGTATGTGCATTTTTGAAATTGTCGTGGTTGACATGGCTGCCTTTGATTAAATGGAGCAGGATTATTTTGCACAACATTGGCAGTTGGTGTCGGTGTAGTCATACGTACATTTTGATTTTGGACTCCTTTGATGGTGAGTACATGACCTATTGCATTAACGGTTTTTGCATCGACCACACCATCATTTGTGACGTGTTTATTTTTAACCTAGTATTTGTTTTTGTCATTGGAGTTATTTGGGTTATTGTTTGTGGTGGTGTTGATGGTTTTGCCACCATATTTTAATTCGCCTTTGGCGATCAAAGCTTTTTCAAGTTGAACACCTTTTTCAACAAGGTCAACAAAGGTGGTACAACAATGGACTTGTAAGCTATATCTGAGCGGTCCTAGGAGAGTTTGTACAAACATGGTGACTTTCTCCTTTTTCTGGTATTTCTACCGGACATCTGCTCGCTAAGGTTCTCCATCTTTGAAAGAATGGGATAAAAGTCTCTCCTGCCTCCTCTTGGGTAAGTCGGAATAAGGAGGAAATGTCAATATCCACGTCAATGTTATAGGCATAGTTTTAAAAAAACTTGTTCTCCAATTCATCCCATGTTTTGATTCCTTTAGGCAATAGCAATAACCATTCCAGTGCATAACCTATGAGGCTTCTAGAAAAAAGTCTCATGAGATAGGTTTGCTCATATGCAATGTCCATGCAACTAGTGGTGAATTCTCTTATGTGTTCAATAGGTTTCGTTTTTCCTTTCTATTTAGGAAAATGAGGTACCACATATCCATGAGGAAAGGGTGGCATATACAAGGTTGTGTTGAATGAATATGGACACAAGTCATGTGACATGTAAGACTTTTTGTTGGTTGCAAGGTCTCCACTTATGTTTGAAGAGCAGCAAGTTGGAGTGTGAGTACCTCCACAATGGGGTTGTTGGTAGCATCACACATGTTGGTGATAGGTATGGATTTGTTTCCCACCTGCTATGATGAGATGTGTTGGTGGTGAGAAAAGTGAGTGTTCTGATTTTGCGGTTGTTGGAAATGAGTGTGTTGATGAGGGATATGCTATTATGTATGAACTTGAGAATCATAAGTGGGGATATGAGATCCTGCCATGTTGGATTGAATTTGGGGGCCTTGTTGGTTTTGAGAATGTTGATTCCCAAATTGAGTGGAAAATTGGGTGCCTTGATTGCCTCGCCCAAATAAGAAATTGTGGCCGTGAGGAATGTTGGTGTTTTTCCTCAAAGGAATGTTGGTATTAACCTATGAGGAATTAGGTTGGGTGCCTTGAATGAAAACTCTTCGTTTATTTCTCCCAAAAGGGTTTGATGAGTTGGTTTCCATAGAATTTGAGGAACCTAATAATAAGTTTGTTGATGTGCCCATGGAACTACATGAAGTTCCAAAGAGGTTTGAGGTGGTTGCATCCATTATTGATCCAAATGTTTGTGAAGGGATAGTGGATGTTTGTTGGGGGATGGATTGTGATGTGGTGTTGGTTTGGGTAGATGATCCCCCAATAGATGTGTTTATTTTTTTGTGGATGCATTGGTTGTGGTGGTAGCATGACCAAGGGAGGTAGCATTAATGGTGTTAATGACATTTTGTGATGAGGCTGCCATGGAAGGATTGTGTGTTTGGGGATCTGGAGATGTTGCTCTAAGAGTGTTGAGATCAAATATTTTTGGTAACCTATCCCCTTGGTCAAGGAGCGTGGCTAAATATATGGATGAGTCATTTAAGACCAATTCTTCCACAAAAGAGGCCACTTCTAAGTTTTTGGCAGTAGCTTGTATGTCTTTTTCATAGACTTCCCCATTTTGGTCTCTGCTAACAACTTGTTTAAAGGGATTGTGTGGAATGGACATCTCACTAAAAGGATTGATAATAGAATTCCCCATGTCATTAGAAAGAGTGTTCATGTCACTAGGGAATGAATTCATATCATTTGTGAAATCAAGAAAGTTGTTGTCTTGTCCAAAAGAAGCCATGAGTCTTTTCTTTCTCTATAATTTAGTTTCAACCATAAAAGTTTTGCTCAACTTTGGGATGATGGCGGAGAATGACCTAAATATGACACTATGTTTTTTGGGTTTTTGGAATTGAGGAATGAAATGCAAATGAGACCAAAATGAGACTAAAGGTTTGTGAATGCAAATGGTATGACACTAAAATGAAGATACTAATGTGATGCAAACTAAAATGGAACCTAAGATGCACTCATTATTGGTAAATCTAAGGAGAGGAATACTTAACCATGCAAAGTGTTGGCAATGCTTCAAGTTTGGAAAATCAATGGACCGTAAAAGGACTAAAGGAGGACAATGTGAAATTTCCACACTAGAATATTGAGTGGAAAATAATTAACAAAAGATTTGACTAAGGGAAAAAGGGTGATTTGGTTCAATGATAACCTACTTTTGAAGAAAAAGTTTGACAATAGATGGTAAGGAATCTACCCCTAAAATCTGCAAAATGAGTGTCTAAGGAGATGATAGAGTTAACAATGCAACTAGTCAAATGAAAATGGAAACCTATGGTGATCCTAAGAATGTCATCTATAATGTCATCATGAGGGAAGTTGAGAAAATCAATGTTTGGTTTGACAGAAACAAAAAAGGACTTGATGAAATCTAGAAAAAGACAGGCTTAGACTTCAATTTTGACAGTGGGAAGATGCTTATGAAAGCTAGCTAATGCGTCATAGCAAATGTGGCATGACAGGGCACATGCAGCTGAGAATGGCGAATGTCATGTTGCAACTGAAAAATGCAGCTCATCATTTTTGGAAAATGTTTCAGCAGATTTACCTGTTTGTCTCAGATTTTAGCAGGTTTGATGTTCAGTTGTTGAAGTTTTTTGAAAACAAGTTGGCAAACACTTGGTGTTGTAAGAAAAATGAAAATAAACCACATTGAAGACACTGACAAAAATCCTAGGGCTGCATGGATAGTATTCTTGGGTGATCCCACAATAGTGGTTTACAATTTTTGGCCAAACTGGACACTGAAATTATTATATTTAACTAAATCTTCACATTTAGGCACCTATAGCGGCTAAACCGTGAGGAATTTGAAGATGATGCAAACTAGAGTCTCGTCAAATTTTGTCTGTAGATTCTAAAAATATTTTTTTCAATTTTTTTGGAATCAGATTGCACTTCTTTTTCCATCTCCCACGAAAACTATTTTTTTTTCAGAAAACAACATTTTTAAAAAGTGATGCTCACCGTATACAACATAACTTTTTTTGTATGAAGGATAAAATTCTAATTTTTTCAAATTTATATTTTTAACTATGATATCTAGCACTTTCATTTGGTCTCATAGTTTTTTATTGAATATTTTTTACTTAATCAAGTTTAGAAGTGAAACCAATTGCAATTCAGACATAGGCGAACTTTATACACCATAACTTTTTCTGTATGTATCAAAATTCAATTTTTTTTTTTTTAATGGATCGAGGATATCAATACCCAACACGAATATATTTTTTTAAAAATTATTTTGATAATCTACTATTTTTCCACATGTGCAAAACAAAGAGCTTGATTTTCGGGGAAAAACCTATGTTTAATAAACCTAAAAAAACACATACATTATAACCAAAACATATTAAAATCATTTTCATTTGATAGCTCGTTTTGAGGACTACCTGGTTCTAGTTGGGTTTGTGAAGATTCCTCGATTTTCATCCTCAGCCTAAGCTTTGAAGTACCAAAATTTAGGTTTTTTTGTGTCTCAGCTGGGGGATGAGGGATAAGGGGGGTTCGTACGAACCCCGAGCGAACCTCTAGGGGTTTGCTCGAACCAGGGTTCGAGTGAACCATGGTTTGACCAAATCCCTTCAAAGAGGTTTTCTCGAACCCCTTTCCTATGCATTTTTTTTGTTTTTTATGGTGGCCAAGATTCAAAGGGGTTCCCTCAAACCATGGTTTGAGCAAATCCCTTATTGGTTCAGTCGAACTAGTAGGTTCGTACGGACCCCTAAAATCACTTTTTTTGCCTTGGGGTCATTGTTTATGAATTTTCCTTCCTCACTTGAATTGTAAACCACTATTGTGACTTCACCCTCTTATGGATCCCACGAACCGCATATCCTTAGCGAATGAATTCAAAAGCCTAGCCCCACGGGCTCCCCCTTACTGTGCACTCACTTGTCAGGGCAACCAAGCTTCCAACCTCCATGAAACTCCCATGGCAAATTGATCATTTCTACTAAGCACTGTGTAGGTGCGGGTGCCTTGGTAACGACCATTGTTGTACCAAAGAATAGAAGGTTTGTGGTTTTCTATAACAAAGGATTTATTTCGAACACCCGTTCAGAAGGCCATGTGAGAGGCATTATCATCCCAGTATGCAGAGGTTACACTCTATAGGTTTTGACACACCACAAGGGTACTGGGGAGTCAATTGTTGGTCTGCGGGAATTTTTGTAATGCTAAGCTTTCCTTAACATTAAAATTTATATACCGGTTGGGCATCGCTTGGCTTTAACGTGTTCCTAGTTTGAGTCACTTTGGGGTGAGTACTTTTTCCCACCAAAGCAAGTCCAAAATCTAAGGCTAACAAAAGTGAACCAAAATATTCATAGTTCAATCGATCTTTGTTTAAAAATAAAGAGAGAGCACATGAATATCTCAACTCACACTCACATGGTGTTCATTTTAAACCGAAAATGAAATGTGTTGACAAACATAAAAAGCATGGTGTTCATTTTAACCGTTTGTAGTATTTGTCAAAACATGAGGTTCATTTTTACTGTTTGTAGTATTGTCTAACTAGTAGTTAATTTTAAACCCATGAAAAAAGAAAATGTATTATTCTTTTTAACCTTATGCAAGTGCATGTTTGTTCATTTTATTGATGAGTGAAGAAAATGCATGATTATTGGAAAAAATAGAATAAAAGCTAATAATGAAATTTAACTAATTCCAGTTGGACACACGTTGTCATGAGAATATTAGTATCTTGGAAAGCTTCTAATCTAAAAGCAAAAATCAAGAAGAAACAAAAAAAAAAAAAAAACTAAAAACAAATTTATACCAATCATTTGTGTCGCAATAAAGCATATGTGACTTGATATGGCGTTTCCGGTTCGAAGGCTAGAAAATGTGTTGCAACAAGTCAGTTACGTCGCTCGGGTAGTCAAATGCGGTGCGGCAGAGCGAATACATCGCACTCAAAGTCAAATGGTATTAGCGGTTCAGAGGCTAGTAGGAAAATGTGTTGCAATAGGTCAGTTACGTCACTCAGGCAGTCAAATGCGATGCGGCAGAGTGAATGAGCTGCACTCGAAGTCAAATGGTGTTAGCGGTTCAGAGGCTGGTAGGAAAATTCATTGTAGCAGGTCAGTTGTGTCGCTCAGGTAGTCAAATGTGGTGCGATAAAGCGAATGCATCGCACATGAAGTCAGATGCGACACAACAGATCATTTGTGTCGCATAGTCTATCATTGTGTCGTTCTATACCTGTACCTACAAAAATAAAACCAAAAGCCGTATGAAAATCTACAAAAATGTGTTAATGAGGATGTCGGGTTCACCAATGTAACTAAGGGAATTTTCCTAGGGTTAGCAAATCAAATGTAAAACATAAAAACCCAAAGTGATAATGAAGGGCAAAGTCCAATAAAATGATAAAAAATGAAACAATCTCACCAAAATTTCTTCATCCTCCATGGTTGAGGTCTCCATTATACCTTCTCAACTTGCTCAAAATGTGATGTTGCCCTCAGATTTATGATGAGAAATCTAATGATAATGACAAGCCCTAAGCAAATGTTGAAGGATTTGAGTAACTACATGCAATACTATGCTATAATGCAACTAGTAAGCCTCTAAAATATGTCTAAATTATGTCAAACGAAATGTAAATATGCCTATGACAAAATGACAAGAGTGCAAGAGTATGAGATTGTCAGCTCATGAGGTTGCAAGATCATGAGGTTGCCATATGACAAAATGAGACCAAAATTGTCATTTTATAGAAAATGCAATTTTGTGTGAATGGCCAAAATTAAAAGTTGACAAGTGCCCTAGAATCAATGGACAAAATTCAATATGACAACCCACAATTAGGGTTAGGGAAACATTAGGTCAAATTTGAAATGAATGGACATGATTGATTTTTAGAAAATCCAATCAAGGGTTGATAATGCATGTGACAAGAAGATATTGGGCACAAAAAATGAAGTTGTTGGAGAATCAAATATGAATTTAAAATTATTTGATTCAAGAAGTGATGTTGACCTTTTGAATTAAAAATTAGTTTAATTCAAAAGTGGTGGGGTCATGTGACAGTAGATAATTAATTTGAATTATTTACTAAAAAGAGCGAAATTAGAAAGTGAGACTATTTTAAATTAATAACTTTATTTAAAATGAGCACAGAAAAATAGGTGGCTGAAAAATCAAAGAATCTTGATTTTTAAAGGAAAAAGACTATTTTGAATTAAAAATTAATTTTAATTCAAAAGGTGGGGTCACATGACAGTAAATAATTAATTTGAATTTTTACTAAAAAGAGGGAAATTAAAAAGTGGGACTATTTTAAATAAATAATTTTATTTAAAATGAGGGAAATGTGAAGGTGGCAATAATTAAATAAATTAAAGAATTTATTTAATTATAAGAGGACTTTTTAAGAATTAGTGACATATTAAATAAATAAATAATATTTATTTATTTAATAATCAGGAAGACATAATGGACAAAAATAATTAAATAAATTAAGAAATTTATTTAATTATAGGAAGACATTAGACAATTAGTGACACATTAAATAGATAAATAAAATTAATAATCAAGAAGAATAAAGAGGACATGAATGAATTAGATAATTACGAATTATTTAATTAATAGCCTCGGAAAGTGAATCAAGGACATAATTAAATGCCTTAATTATGCTAGGAAGAAAAAGATTAAAAATAGAGCTTGCAGGCCTAGGCCATTTTTATGTGTCTACAAGTAGCACTCACGAAGAACATTGTATTTTGAACCTACTTCCCCACCCACTCTCATAGCATAGTTTAGGTTATGTTTAGCCTAAACCATGGTCATCTTATACCTTGCATGCACACCCCATCATTTTACTTGAAACATTTGGGCACCCCCCTTTATTTTCCTCGTTTTCCATTTTTGTATTTTATTCATAGTTTAACTGTTGGTCAAAGTCTTGTTATCTCTTCATCTTTAGTGATTTTTTTCTCTTTTGAAAGAGGTCCTAGAGTTCCAAGGAACCCCAAAACCTCTATATTTTTTACAACTTTTAAATTTATGAAAACATCCTTTCCTCACATCTTGTGTTTGTTTAAATGTTCCTTTGGAGACCACTGACTCTAAAATTAAATTGGAACCTAAGTTCCAAGTTCTAGTTGCACCTTGATTGTCTAATCCCTGCCCCATACTATGTGTTTATGACTGGTTCGTGCTTGGGGTTTGGGAAGTTTAATTCATTTTTCTCTCCATTTTAACCTCACCTTTTGCATATAAATCTTTTCTTTGCTCTCTCCTTCCCAACATTGTTACATTCTCAAACTCAATGAGCTTGGAGAGGTGAGGGTTTAGTAGATTTATTGCAGTGGAGAGTATTTGTTTGACATTCTCATTTATTAGCTAATCATTTCCATTTTCCTAACATAAATTTTAAAATAGGGGTGATGGTTCTTGTGATTTAGTTTAGGAGACATGATTGCAAGTCCGATACAATCTAAAACTAGGTTAAGTATGTTATAAACTAAAGGATATGATATGATAAAATGGTAGTTTCAAGTCTTAGCTAATAAATATATCATAAATAAATTTAAAAATATTATGTACTCAATGTTCACATAAAATTATGTATAATTAAAGAGATAAGATATACACATTTATCTTCTATTATTATTTAAAGATTTAAAATCATATTTCCTATTTTTCTATGACAATTGTATTTATGAATAAAGATGGAGAATAACATTAAATTGACAACCGCCAATTTTATAGATGATGGACCAAGGTCATCTAATTGTGAATGTGAATTACTACTTTGGAGACTTGATAACTCACCTTATATTTGATGGTCATGACTATAAATGAAAAAATACTCTTCCTGCTTGTACATTATAAATATTCAACTCAATTTTTTATTTTTTAAATTCAATTTCTATGAAATGTTTTAACAAAACTTGACAACTTCATATTAAACAAGAATTTTGAACATGCTTTAACCATGTCTTTTATATTGTTGCACTATCAATCATTTATTGGCCTTCTCTTGCACATGCCATTGCTGGCTCCCTCTTTAAATTTGCATGCTATGACACCATTCTCGAATATATCAATATCATGTGTGAGAGATTTATCATAGCCAAAACAAAAGCATTTGTGACACTCTTGAATATACCAATAACATGCTCGAAAGACGTATGATAAAAGACATTCGTACCATTACTAGTATTCTCATTTACATGATCTATGACACTACTCTTGAATATATGAATAACATGTACGAAAAAATTATCATAGCCCACAGAAATCATAAAGCACTTTGCCAATTGGTTCACCAGCTCTGTCATGACTACCACGATTACAGGACATTAAAAAATGGATTTGAACTACACCAGTTCAACATGCTCAGCCGCCAGTCCGCCCATCATGATCAGGTGGACGCAGCAAATTCTATCTATTGTACTCTTGAGGATTTCAATCAAACAGGTCGCATCCTATGTTTCTGATTCCACATTTTCATCAGGACATTTTGACCTTTTCTGATAACAATCCACCCTGAAACCACATTCTTTTGAGGGTCACTATTTAAAAGTCTTAGCAATACAAATCATTCAGGAGCCTTTCACACCTCTTTAACCTTGTCCTATTCTTGTAGGACAAACAAAATATCTAAATATAATTTCACGATACCTTTGCCCATCAGCTTGTTTTTAGTATCATGATGAAGTGGGGCATGTACAAGCATCTAATGTTATAATTTTGTAATAATTGACATGTCGATTCAGTCACAAACATAGAGATGTACTAGTTATTTTATCACTTACTTAATTTCAGTCATTTATTTTACTTAAAATCTTACACACATAATCATATATATCAATGTGTTTGTAGATATAATTTTGAGTAGTCATTTCAATACATTCATATTTGTGATCAATTTGATAACTAACAAAAAAAACGTCACACACAAATACTAACCTACACACAACCAAACATGTATAAGAATGCATAGATCTGATTTATTTTAATTGGGATTATGTTATGCTTAGATCTATACATTCATAGATATGATTTAAAAGGCTTTTTTGGATGTCTTTCAACCAACAAAGTTGAAATTGATGAAATAACTACTCTTAAGGACTCCATGTTAGAATCTCCATTAGGTACAGTTGTTGTGAGTTCTTGAGATATGTTATGGATGGCATGAAAAAAAAGCTAACTCTTAACTACACCAAAGCCTCCAATTTTTTTCTTTTTCAATTTAGATATAGTTGGAGGTATAGAAGAATTATATTTATCAAATTATAGATTGGAAATAACTATAAAGCAAGATACTTATTTCCATATCATCCTTGCACAAACCTACTAACTTCTGAGATTTATAAAGCTCACATTTAATGTTGTGTTGAGTAGTGAAACCTTACAATAAATAATTTAAGGCACTTTAATGTGGAATCCAAGAATAAATCAAAATCACAATCGAAGGTAACTCATCATGTTCACTCACACTAGGAGTAATTAACACTAAACCATGTAAGAAGCCACCAATCACATTGGACATGCATTTAACACAATATGCATATCTATTTTATACTACAACAAAATAACATTGGAATGTTTTAGAAAGAATGATAATATAGTTGGGGACTCTAACCACACCAACACAATGCTTCTACAATGCATGGTTCCTTTTACAATTAAATATGCATACTGTATAGGAGGATGAAAATATAGTTTTAGGTTCAACAAATGTGTGGTTTACAAATAAATTCACTATCTCCACAAAGCATTCATCACAATTACAACACACATGACCTAGTCACACCCCTTTCCTCTAGCCTTTCAATCAAAAAAATGTAATAACATGTCCAAGTTCCTACAAGAATTATGGGAAGAATACAATTTTGAGACCTTAGTCACTTATCTGAAAAATGATATTTTATACAATTCAACATTTCTTTCATGTACTTGCATAGCCAATTGAGAAAAAATGCACATGAAGGCCAATACAAGATGCACTTCAAACAAGAATTTCAAGTCACCTCACAAAGAGAGGAAAATACCATTTTTATAATTATGAAAAGGTGCATAAGAAAGGTATGCTACTCTTGCAACATGACATACACACATCAAGCATACACAATGCAAGGTCAAGCATTATAATATTGTGAATGGAAATAATCAAAAAATCGAACAAGAGAGGTCAATCAACAATAGGTTAGATCAAATAACAAGACCAATTGATCAAGTTTAACGCATTAGCAATGAAGTGACGAGCTAAAATAAAATGAAATAAACAGGAAACAAGATAATAAACCAATTTAACCCTACCTTTACCTCACTCAAAGATACAAGTCCTTACTCCATTGTTGAAATTGAGAGAACTATAACTTGATATATTGTATTGCTCATGCTTTGGATAGACCCAATTGTGCAAAAGGGTAAAAGATAATTGATGATTTTTTTTAAATTGACTTAATGGAGGTCAATTGCAAATTGGGGAGCTCCTTTGAATGAAGGATTAATGCTTATTTTATAGATTTTAGGTTATTTGATTGATGGTTGAGATTGAAAGATGAAATCAATGGTGGAGAGTGATTGAAGGGTGGAGAGGTCATGCATGAAGAGGAAAGGTTCAGTTAACTAAAGCTATTCCCTAGATTTTAGGAAGTTATTTTGAGGTATTTTTGGAGGGAGATATTTTCAAATTTGAATTTGATTTGGATTTGGATTTTAAAATATTCCATTTGGAGGGAATGTGCAACTAAATGAATTAAATAATTCATTTAATTGTGGAATAGAATTAGCTAATTTCAATAATTAAAAAAATATTTAATTTTGTGTGAGGCAAGAAGCAATAATGATATTTAATTATTTAATCAAGTGGGTGAGAGGAAAATTTAAAATTAATAAAATTTGGATATAGAAGAATATTTCAAATTAATTAAATAATAATAAATATTTAATTAAAGTGGAAAAGGAGAAATTTGATATTAATTAAATAATTAAAATTATTCAAATAAGGTGATGAAGGGAAAATGATGAATTAATTAAATAAATAAAATTATTTAAATAATAGAAGAAAATAGTTAGTTTAATCAAATAATCAAAAAAATTTAATTAAAAATGATGAAAAAAGGATAATTATTGAAAATGATGAAAATGGTGAATCAGATCCAAAATGTGATGTATTAGACAATTTTAGGTGTCTACATTTTTCCCCTCTTTGAGACAATGTGCCTATTATGTCATTTCAAAGACATACCGCTAACTTGAAAAAAGGTGGTCATAATTATGATTCATTATTATGTCTTAGTAGACAAAGGAATGATGTGAGGCTAGTAGGTTGCCTCCTTGAGAGGTTGGCCAGAAAAAGGAAATTTGCATCGAGCTCACAACATGAAGACCAGATAGGTTCAGTGAAGGAGGGGATGAAAATTAGGTCTAGGTTGGTGAAGAAACTAATCAAGGAGATTGGAGATGAAAATGAGATGTGGGGGGTGGGATGGTGGAATTTATGGTTCTGGGGTCTATATATAGGCCCTTGGGGGTCATTTTCACCTCATTTGCACACTCCTAGCTTATATTTTCAAAGCCTTTAGAGAGATTTTTTAGCGAAACTACTACAGAGATGGTTGTCATTCCACATGCTACACACCACACAAATCAAGTGCATCAATTCTAGAGGCTTGCCGGAGTAGCTCCCCTAGTATGTATTGAACCTATTTCTAGTTAGGCATCAATTTCATAGCAATAAATGCTAGGTCTAGGGAGTCAATCAAATGCATCAATCTAAGATCGATGCATTTGAAACCTGAAAAAATTATTTTGATGGTGTCACAACACATTTGATTTGTTGTGTCACAATTGAAAATGAGTTTGAATTTGACTGTTGTAGTGTGACACTTTTGAAAAGAAGTTCATAATTGATTTGAAAAAGAGATGCTTTTGAAAAAAAGATTACAACTAATTGGGATAAAGCGATGCTTTTGCAAAAAAGGTCACAATTGATTCAAAGATCTACAAAATCATATTTTTTCAAAATTTTGACAAATTAATTGTGTGTGTGCTATGCTTGTTGGTTTTCCTAGATCTCATCTTGTTGTGGGAGCATTGACCTAGGGTATTAGATCAAACATCTCATCTCAACAAGATGGATTTTGAGTTCCTAGGTGTTGTTGGGTTGTTCCACACCACACTCATGCCTGAGATCTGAGCTCATCAGACCTTCATGATTGCCATTATTGAAAGGTGGCTTAGTGAGACCTCGTCATTCAAATTTTTGACCGAGGATGTGACCATTACCCTTAAGGGTGTCTGGAGGATACTGAGGATTCTAGTTGAGGGTGCTCATGTTATAAATGATATTGACTCTAGAGAGGGAGCACTATAGTGAGTGTTCCATGATGACGAGCTCGATATTGAAGATGGGGAGGTATATCGAAGATAATATATTGGAGTTTTAGATGACATCATCTTGTGATTAGAGGCCTGGTTTTTGTGTGATTTTCCTTGATTGGTGATCTAGGGGGTTTTTATTGGATGGGGTCATGTGTTGGAGATGATGATGTTTGATATTGTTGTATATGTGTGGGGGTCATGCATATTGGCTCTCTTATATCAGGATATGCACCAAGTGGTGGACAGATCAAAGATGATCCCATTATCAGGAGTAACATTGCTTCATGTATGGGTGTGGGAGGACATTGTTGTCACTTGACTAGTTGGAGATAAGATATACCAAAAATAAATTTAAAACAAATTATGTACTCAATGTTCACTTAAAATGATGTATAATTAAAGAGATAAGATATAAACTTTTATCCTCTATTATTTAAAGATTAAAAATATATTTCCTATTTTTTCTATGATGATTGTAATTATGATTAAGGATGGAGAATCTAGCATTCAATCGACAATCATCAATTTTGTAGACGATGGACCAAGGCCATCTAATTGTGCATGCGTGAATTACAACTTTGTAGACTTGAAAACTCACCTTATATATCATGACTATAATTGAAAAAGACTCTTTCTCCTCATATATTATAAATGTTCAACTCCATCTTTTATTTTTTAAATTTGTTTTTTATGAAATGTTTTAACAAAACTTCATTAGACATAATGGCAGCTTCATGTTAAACACGGATTTGGGACCTGCTTGTGCCATATCTTTTTATATTGTTCCACCATCTATCATTTATTGGTCTTACATATGTCTTGTAGACATTCATGCTGTTGCTGGTTCCCTCTTGAAATTTTACCTGATAGTTTTCTGCCTACTTTTTTTAAAAATTTGCTGGTTCAGTGAAAGATCAAGATCATAGCCAAAATAAGACATTTGTGTTGATGACGGCTTCTTCTTTAAATTTGCATGACACTCTTGAATATATCGATAACATGTATACATCCGTGTCATTCCTAGCCTCTCCTTTAAATTTACATGATAATTTTTTGCATTCTGTGACAGTACTCTTGAATATATCAATAACATGTACGAAATATTTATGATAGCCCACAGAAATCATAAAGCACTTTGCCAATCGGTTCACCAGCTCTGTCATGACTACCACGATTACAGGACACAAATAAAAAAAATGGATTTGAAGTAGACCAGGTACGTGAACAGTTTAACAAATTATATGGACCCGCTCATCATGGTCGGTGTGGTTTGAATTATATGGATATGGCTCTGGAGTTGTGTTTGGTCCCCATCGAAGCTTGTACGTCCAGCTCTTGAATAAGGGTCAAGCTTTCAAATACACTTTGTCATGATGAATGAGGTAGTTCCACGATCAAGGCCAAGCAGACCAGGTGCCAATACTTCACGTACCTTATCCACCTTTCCATATCTCTCGCATGCATGCCTGTTTTTTCACAACTCCCATCTTGACATACACATGGAGGCTATTGGCAAAGGTTTAGGCATTTCTTGGCATTCTTCGAGTTCACATTCGTTTGAGGATTTCTATCAAACAGGTCGCATCCTATGTTTCTCATTCCAAATTTTCATCAGGGCATTTTGACCTTTTATTTTTATAAGAATCCACCTTGAAACCACATTCCTTTTGAGGTATTTGGTCAATTAAGTCACTATTTAAAAGCCGTAGCAACACAAATAAATCAGGAGTCTTTCACATCTTTTTTTCACCTTGTCCTATTCTTATCAGACAATCAAAATATCTAAATAAAATTTCAAAGACATTTTGTCCATCAGTTTGTTCTCACTATCATGATGAAGAGGTGCGGGTGCTCCAAATTCACATAAAAAACTATTAAATCTGTACAAACATTCAAAGTTATGATTTTGTAGTAATTGATTAAGTCATTTCAGCTACAAATAGATAAGTATCATTTATTTTATCACTTAATTTAATTTTAGTCATTTATTGTACTTAACATTTTACAGCTTTATGTGTGTACATCCTAACCATATATATCAGGCGTTTGTGGATATAATTTTTAGTAACCATTTCAATACATACATATTTGTGATCGATTTGATAACTAATAAAAAAATTCACACACAAATACTAACATACACATGCTCAAACATGTATAACAATGGATAGATCTGATTTATGGTAATTGAGATAATGTTGTGCTTAGATGTATACATTCATAGATGTTATGATTTAAAAGGTTTGTCTCAAGGCCCTTCAACCAACAAAGTTGAAATTGATGAAATAACTACTCTCAAGGACTCCATGTTATAATCTTCATCTAAGTAAATTTGTTGTGAATTCTTTAGATGTTCTACAAACTTTGTAGTTCTTGAGATATCTTATGGATGACATGAAAAATAAGTTAACTCTTAACTACACCAAAGCCTGCGTGTTTTTTTCAATTTAGGTATAGTTATAGATGTAGAAGAATTATATTTATCAAATTATAGATTGAAAATAACTATAGGGAAATCTATACTTATTCCCATCTCATCCTTGCACAAACCTACTAACTTCTACTATTTATAAAGCTCTCTCATTTATTGTTGTGTTGAGTAGTGAAACTTTACAATAAATAATTTAAGGAACTTTAATGTGGAATCCAAGAATAAATCAAACTCACAAGCCAAGGTAAACCATGATGTTCACTCACACTAGGAACAATTAACATTAAACCATGTAAGAAGCCACCAATCACATGGGCCTTGCACTTAACACAACATGCATATCTATTTAATACTACAACAAAATAACATTGGCATGCTTCCAATGGAATGGTTAAATAGTTGGGGACTTTAACCACACCGGCACAATGATTCTACAATGCATGATTCCTTTTACAATTAAATATGCATGCCTTGTAGGAGGAGGAAAACATAGTTTTAAGTTCAATAGATGGATGATTTGTAGATACATTTATTATCTCCACAAAGCATTCATTGCATTTACCATGCATATGACCTAGTCACACCCCTTTTATCTACCATTTCAATCAAAAAAAGGTAATAACATGCCTAGGTTCCTAAAAGAATCATTGGAAAAAACATAATTTTGGAACCTTAGTCACTTACCCAAATGATATTCTATACAATTTAGCATTTCTTTCATGTACTTGCATAGCCAATTCACAAAACTTGAAAGCATGCAGATGATGACCAATGCAAGATGCACTTCAAACAATAATTTCAAGTCTCCTCACAAAGAGATGAAAACAACATTTTTATAATTATGACAAGGTGCATAAGAAAAGTAGTCTACTCTTGCAACATGACATACACACATCAATGATACACAATGGAAGGTTCCTTTATAAAAGCATTACCATATCATTATTCTCTTTCATGTATTAGGCATATGAACAAAATATAATTTTTTTCATAATCAAATTTATTAATCACATGGGAGTACACAATTCTTGATCAAAATCCAAGGACATTAATATTTCTTTTCTCAAAGAAAGTTTTCACAATCAAGACTATATAAAGTGGATACACAAGCACACTTGATACCCTATAAGGGTCACTTGACATTAACACACATTTAAAGAATTCAATACATCAAGAAGGAAACTTATCGACAACAAAAGGGTTCAAAAAACCTCACAAATAATGCATTCATAAATGCTACTTGTAGCAAAAAAAACACATTAAGTCCCTACACTTTCTTGAATATAATAATTGTAACATACACCTCAAATCTCCTAATGTTCCAACATGGCCTTTAATAACAAGTATAATTCCCCAATCCTCATAACTAAGGCATTAACCAAAGTGAACATTTTTCATAGAATAGCCAAAGAATTATTGCACAAGACATGACAAGGGTGTTTTAGTGATGTTCCACATCACATAAAACATAATACATTGACACCATTTATCCAATTGGAATGATTAAAAATCATGTGACATAGTCACCGTGATGATCCTACAAGGGTGGAACTTCACTATGACAAAAATCATGTCCTAATACACAATCACATTCTCTAATGAACACAACACATAAAACACATTCAATGACTCACAAAACGAAATAAAGCCTATGTAAGGGGTGGGAAAACTAGGGGATATCATACCTTGACTAGTAAAAATGACCACTTGTTTCATACATGGATAACATATTTACCAATATAAAAGTTAAAATATCTCCCTATTAGGGACACAAGACATAAGAGAAAAAAACCTCATAAGAGGTTACTCAACTAGGAGGTACAATCCCTCCACCAGTTGGAATGAAAACTACTAATTTTCATGAAAATAAACCCAATATAAGAGATAGAATAAATTCCATAGTGTAACAATTATTGATGAAGTGGTGATAGGGGAAGACTCATATGACCAAGGAGAACAACTTTTGTATGCAAAATTTCCTCAAAAAAAGATTGAAAGTGTTGATTGTCTAAGGATTTGGAGGACTATAGTGCCCCAAAGGACTATAAGGGTATGTACAGGATCATCATGGAAAAAAAAATCCCTTAAGTGGAAATAAAAATTCAAAAAAATTAGAGTTAGACAACTTGACATAAAAATTTGGCATATGCATAGAGGCTATTGGCAAAGGTTTAGGCATTTCTTGGCATTCTTCGAGGTCACATTCGCTTGAGGATTTCTATCAAATAGGTCGCATCCTATGTTTCTCATTCCAAATTTTCATCAAGGCATTTTGACCTTTTATTTTTATAAGAATCCACCTTGAAACCACATTCCTTTTGAGGTATTTGGTAAATTAAGTTACTATTTAAAATCCATAGCAACACAAATAAATCAGGAGTCTTTCACGTCTTTTTTTACCTTGTATTGCCCATCAGCTTATTTTTAGTATCATGATGAAGAGGTGCAGGTGCTCCAAATTCATATAAAAAACTATCAAATCTGTACAAACATCTAAGGTTATAATTTTGTAGTAATTGATTAATTCGTTTCAGTTAAAAATAGAGAAGTGCCATTTATTTTATTACTTAATTTAGTATTTTTTTATTCAAGAAGTAAATGTTTTTGATTCAAAGCTATGAACCAATGACGTCACAAATGGGCGACCTCATCCCCAATGCAACCACTCGACAATACCATCCCATCACTTAACTTAGTTTTAGTCATTTATTGTACTTAACATTTTACATCTTTATGCATGTATACCATAACCATATATACCATATGTTTGTGGATATAGTTTTGAGTAACCATTTCAATACATATATATTTGTGATCAATTTTATAACTAATAGATAAAAATCACACACAAATACTAACATACACACACCCAAACATGTATAAGAATGAATAGATCTGATTTATGGTAATTGAGATAATGTTATGCTTAGATGCATACATTCATAGTTGTTATGATTTAAAAGGCTTGTCTCAAGGTCATCCAACCAAAAAAGTTGAAATCAATGAAATAACTACTCTCAAGGACCACATGTTATAATCTCCATTACATACATTTTTTGTGAATTCTTGAGATGTATGAAATTTGTAGTTCTTGAGATATCTTATGGATGACATGAAAATATATTTAACTCTTAACTACACCAAAGCTTTCATTTTTTTCTTTTTCAATTTAGGTATAGTTAGAGATTTAAAAGAATTATATTTATCCAATTATAGTTTAAAAATAATTATAGAGAAAGATACTTATTTCCATATCATCCTTGCACAAACCTACTAACTTCTAAGATTTATAAAGCTAATTTTTATTGTTGTATTGAGTAGTGGAACCTTACAATAAATAATTTAAGGCACTTTAATGTAAGAAGCCACCAATCACATGGGCCTTGCACTTGACACAATATGCATATCTACTTTATACTACAACAAAATAAAATTGACATGGTTTGGAAGGAATGAAAATATAGTTGGGGATTCTAACCACACCAACACAGTTCTTCTATGCTACATGATTTATTTTACAATTAAATATGCATACTATGTAGGAGGAGGAAAACATAGTTTTAGGTTCAATAGATGTATGATTTATAAATATATTCACTATCTCCATAAAGAACTCATCACAATTACCATGCATATGATCTAGTCGCACCCCTTTTCTTTAGTGTTTCAATCGAAATAATGCAACAACATGCCCAAGTTCCCAAATAAATCATGGGAAAAGAATACAATTTTGGTACCTTAGTCACTTAATCAAATGACATATTTAATATAATTCAAAATTTCTTTCATGTACTTACATGGAAAATTCACATATAAATAATGAATGCACATGAAGGTCAATACAAATTTCACTTCAAATAATAATTTCAAGTAACCTCACAAAGAGAGGAAAATAACATTTTTATAATTAAGAAACTTGGTGGATAAGAAAGGTATGATACTCTTGCAACATTACATACACACACCAAGGGTACACAATACAAGTGAAATAATGAAAAATGGGATTGATTTCTTATAGTTTAGGACATAGAGAAAACACACATTCTCCAATTATTTCATTGAAGGAAAACCCTAGAGATCTCAATCTAAAGTATGCAAAGGGGAGAGAGATCTTGCAATAGGGTTGTCCTAGGGTCTAATTATAAACTAAGGAGGGGATCACCACCAAGATAGGGCTTGGAAAGACTAATGAAATGAAAGATTTAATTCTAAAACCTAATGCAATGCAATCTTTCACTAAATGACCTAAAATTGCATGTGAAACAAAACATAAAGTTGCAAGATGAAATGTGTGCACCTAGAAATCGTAAGAAGACTAGGCGAAGCTCTAAAATTTTAAAAATGCTAATTTTAAAGCCTGTTGGGACTCATATGCCAGTCTAGGCGATTTAGTCCCAAATTTGGATTTCTTGATAGAAATTGGTTTCTAGAAAAAGGGTATCTGGAATTGCAAAAATCTTGAAAATGACCTAAATTGGGAATCATATGTCAAAACTAGTGTATCAGTCCAGTTAGGGTTTTCTAGAAATTTAATGTCTAGATCTACTCCTTAATATCTACTTTGTCCTTTCCAATTGATCTTTGGATCTAAAACCTCAATTTACGACTTGTAGAAGTCTTTCAAGTATCTCCAATGCAAGGTGACAACTTTGACAAATTTCTCCAAACTTTCTCTTCAATGTATCTTCAACCTAGACCTGTAAATCAAAAACTAAAGAGAGGGGAAAATTTTGTTTTGTTAGTGGTTAGTGGTTTCCCTTGGTCAAACCTTGTTTTGGTAATCAAGCCTTGAAATGAAATGAAATAAGAATGAAGAATGATGAATGAATAAAATAAGATGTTGCAACTCACCAAACTCTAGGCATAAAGTGTTGTAAACATGTATGAAATGACTCCAATGGATGTGGATCTTGACTCTTGCTTGAATAGAATAGATTTTACTTGAAAGCTAGCTTGAATCATGAAACCTTAAATCACAATTCTTAGCTCAAAAACAAGCATGATGCATGATGACTTTCACATGATGCTTGATACTTTAATAATGCTCTAAAACACATGATAATATACCCTTGAATGCTATTGAATGCTCTTATCAACACTTGAATACTCTTGTGAACTCAAATTTGCTATAAGGATGAATACTTGAATTCTTGGGGTGTTAGGATGAAAATGAGTGAAATAACTTTGTACTTATACTTGTTTACACCTAATTTCCCAAAATTACTACAAGTCGACATCAAATCTAAGAGGATAAAATCTCGCCAAGAATTTGAATTAAATTTGATTTTGGGCCACATGGGACTCGTATGCCCAAGGTGGCGTATGAGTGCCATCAGGCATAAATTATGGGGCCATTTTAAAAAATGCCTAGAAAGGTGTGAAATCTAGATCAGGACCCAAAACCCTAGGTGGGACTCATATGCCCAAGGTGGCATAGGAGCCTTAGACCACCAAATCTAGGCCACACAACCTAAAAACACCTTAATTATGATTGGATGTTGATTTATGTCAGGATCATCCTTGAAAAGATGCATTAAATGAGGCTTGTGGATGTAAAATAATGCCAATTAAAGCATAAACAAGTCCAATTATTTAATAAAACTCTAGAAAAGTGTGAAAGTGTGTTACAACACTTTACAACACTCCAAATAAGGCACCAATAAGCTAATTTAGTTCACAAGGGCCCAAGACCTAATGTGAATATGTTAGACATATTACAACACTAAATCAAGGCCATGTTAGGGAGTACTATTTTTATCATTATATCTAGCCCCCACTTTAGTGAGAGGAGGACTTGATTCCAACTCACACTAAAGTAGACCAATGCACATCAAGAGGGGTCCAAATGTACCAATGCTAGTAAGATAGGATGACCATGACCAAGAGGGTTGCGCAAGCCCCTAAGACCAAGGTCCAATGGAAAACCAACATAGGCATAAAATAACACACATGAAAATGATATAAAGATCAATAAAAAGACACAAGCATGCACTGCTATAGACAAAAAGAAAAGTAAAATAAAACAAAAGAGGGGTGGATCAAGCTTCAACCATTTGTCAAACACAATGTGGATCAAATTTAGGTTGTTTGTCCAAAAAATGCATGCTCACTCTAAGGCAATAGAACTCTAGAAATTTCACTGAGTGAGTAATCCAAGAAGGTGAGACACATACACACATGGGTTGTATGCACTTACACACACATGAGTGGCTAAGGTAAATTCATGCCTCTGTCAAGCTTCCCATTAAACCATATCAAAGCTATACATCCTGATAGCTTTGATAAGGCACCACACAACAATTATTGTCTAGCTTCATGAGGAAAGAAAAGCTCCATATGCTTGGGACTCATGAACAAATAAGATGGCTCCATAGACATACAAATTGTATTATGCAAGGTGGCCATATAACTGAAATTGCAAATACAACAATAAGGAACATTCAAAGGAGTCTTGGTTAATTCGTATGAGGTCTTAACTTAGGGAACATTGTGCCTAATGTCTCCAAGAGAGGACCAATCAAAGAATAGAAGATTCATAACTTAGGGGATGCAGTGTGTCACATCAAGCCACTAAGAGGAATATAATATTCTAAGAGAGATCATGCTCTTGAGGGAAATCAAACCTAATGTTAACCACAGAAAAAGATGCATCACATGAAGCAATAAGACTACACCATGAAACATGCAAAAAAAAAAATAATGCCAATGTATGCCCCCACTTTAAAGAAATTTTGAAACACTATGTTGTGAGAAATTACTTTAAAGTATCAAAGGATGGATGCTAATAATAAAAAGACACAAGAACTAATTTGGAAAGCCCTATGCCAAGTCATATGTTTCCAAATAAAGCTACATCATGTGTAAGAAAAGAAGTTGTTTCCCCCAAAATGAAATTCCAAACACATATAAGGGATCTATGGATTTGGGGTCAGTATGTTATTGCTACAATATTTTTAGAGAGCTTAGAACTATCATCATTCCCCAAATACTCATAGAACTGGAAGAATGGCACAAAGAGAGCAAAAATAAATAAAAACTTTTAGGTCAACATGGAAGAGACATGAATATCTTGATGCCTTGCATCATTCCCAAAAGTAAAACACAAGAAAAATAAAAATATAAAGGGAAGAGATAAAAGAGTGATGACATAGAGAAGAATGTAGGTACAAATAGAGGAATGTCACTAAGAGAGAGAGAGAGAAAGATAGAGAGAATTAAAAAGAACATTACCATGGATCACTTTACACACATGCAATCACACAAAACAAAATGAAAAAGAAATAATGCAAAAAGACTAGTAAGGCACATGTGAGTCAACCTAGAGAAGGTCATCTACATCCCAATCAAGTTCATTGTATACCAAAGGTGGAAAAATAGCCAAAGGGACAATAGCAACTATCGAACTAGGGTCATTACCAATTTGAACACTCTTCCTAGGATAATTTTCATTGAAGCTCATGGAAGAGGAAAACAATGTGTTTAATTCATTATGCACCTCATAAATTCTAGCAATCTCGTCATCATCATCTAAATTAATCACAATAGGAGGTCGAATGATAATGTCCAAAGAAGTATTTAGCTCATGTTGTGGTTGTGATATAGGATATTTTTGTTTTTGCGAAGGGGGAGACTCATCATGCATTGCTTTAGTCATGTTTTTGTCTTGAGTTTCTTTGTTTATTTCCTCATTTAACCTATGAGGAAGGGCACAAAATCTATGCCTACACTCTCTAGCATGTATGTTTGTTTTAGTTCGGTTTTCAAATTGCTTCTTTGTAGGAGTAGGTTGATGAACCATAGGTTTCTTTTCTTCCCTAAGGGGAGGAACAAAAGGAACCACAGGAGGTTGTTCAACCACTTTCTCTTTGAATTTGTCAACTTTTTTTATTCTAGGAGTCATGACACGGTTGTTTTCGTTATCTATTGGTTTGTTATAGGAAGTAGGTCAAGGTTCTATCTTAGGTGGGTCTTGGCTATTTAAATTTTCTTTAGGTTCAATAATTGTTTCATCAATGATGGTAGGATTAGTTGTAGGTTGAGGCATGTTTTATAGGGATAAGTCTTCTATTTTCTTTGTCTTGAACTTTTGGTAGGATTTGAAAAAGAAGTCTTCTCATGGTTTGATAGGTTCTATAGGCTCAGGACAAAAGAAATCTAACGAAAATTCTCCATGGGAAGACAAAGGGTTAAAGCCACTATGATGCACAATAAAGATGTCATTATCAATAGGAAACTTTAAGCATTTATGCACAACCGATGAGACCGCTTCCATAGAGCATAGCCATGGATATCCTAGCTTCACACAAAATTGGTCCGACTACGCGATGATGGAGAATGAGATATCTAATATTTTCAATCTTATTTGTAAAGGAAGGGTGATCGATCCCATCATAGGGAAAATGAAACCATTATGCATCTTGATCCATGATTTCAGTTTATCATATATTTCTTGATAAAGCTCATGTAGAAGTAAGAATTCCTCGGTAATCAATTCTCTCCATAGACAAAATCTATTAATATCCCATCAATGGGCTTATCATAGATTCGGTCAGCTATGTAAAGAGGGCCATTAGGTGCACATTTAGGTATATCTTGTGAAGAGGAAGAAATATCAAGAGGATTTTTGGTTCAACCCTTATAAGGTATACCATCTATTACTCCTACCATATCACCCATAGGATCAATATCTAGAGGATCATGTTGAGCAGTAGCATTGTTATCATCATCCATGTCAACATTCATCAGACCATTCTTTTTAGTTTCACTAGCTTTGACAGATGAAATATTATTATTAGGTATAGGGTTGGTAAAGATTTGAACGTTCTGGTTAGGAGGGGCAACAAAATTATTTCCTTTATCACTAACACCTCCAATGAAAAGATGACCGGAATCAATGAAGTCTTGCACAAGATGTTTAAGACGCTTATAGTGTTTTGTATCGTGTCCATTTTGTCAGTGATAATGGCAGTAAGCATTTGGTCTATAGTTTATTGGTAATGGTTTATTAGGATCATGATTTTTAATAGGAGGCAAGGTAATCATCTTCTATTCTAAGAGTTGTGACATTGTGTTGTGAAGGGTATTGAGTAAGGGAGTAAATTGCCTTTTTGGGTCTCCATAGCTAAAGTGTATCATGAATTTAATAGTAGCTACTTGATTATTAAAATTTTGAGTTTTTTGTTGAGTGGGATTGAATTGAAGGAAGCATTTATTCTTGAACCACAAAAAAGAATGCAAGAAGGGAAAGAGGATTCCCCTTACTAGGTCCCTAGGGTTTTTCACCTAGGAGCACTTGATTAGGAAATGAACTCTCTTTCCACTTAATGATGTTATTTTTGGATGAGTTCATTCAAATGATTAAGGGTTGTGAGGTGTGTGTGATTTGTTTAAATGTAATAAACTGAAAATGCAATGATTAATGAATGCTAAACTATAGAAATGCAAAGTGTTGTAAAACACATACTGATATGCAAACATTTACAAAATGATCTAATAATGTACACTAAAATATACAAAAATGAAGGAGATAGAATGTGTGCACCTAGGATTTGAAGAGGAATCTAATGGAGGTTTGGAATGCTGATAAAAATGTTGTAGAAGCTGAAAGGGACACTTGTGCCAATCTGGACGACCTAGTCCCAGATTTGAGAAAACTAGTCTGGAGCCTGTTTTTGCCAAATGGGTGTGGAAATGTTAAAATCACATAAAGACCTATCCAGTGGTACTAGGTCACCATTGTTGGCGACTTAGTCCTCTTTAGGATTTTTGGAATTTCTGAAGGGGAAACGGAAGCTCCCAGTTTACACCTTGGTTCGTCACAGTTGTCTACTTTTGAAACTTTGATATTCGAGCCTGAAAGTGACTTTGGTGGATGTTGGGACTTTGCATGCAAGGATAATTCTTCAACATGTCTTCAAAGCCTTCAATGATCTTCAAAGCACCTAAATTTGCAAACACACAAGGAGAGAAAGATAAAATGTTGATTGTTAGGGATTAGGGGATTGCCTTAGTCAAACCCCTTTTGAGTAATCAAACCAAAATGATGAAGTAATGTAAAGAAGCATGAAATAAAGGGGTGATGGATTTTACCTTACCTTGATGATAGATCTTGAGTTGTAGCAATGGAGGATTTACCCCTTGAATGCATCTTGAGATATTTCTTGTTGGCTTAGACTACTCAAACCCTAGATTGCTTAAGAAGGAGAGATGAGAGATTACAAGAGTGTGAGTTGAGTAATGCATAATATTAATGAATTAGAGTTTAGAGGCTTATTTATAAAATTTATGCCCTAATTTTCACAAAATAACACCATACAGGCCAACCTTAGGGTTTTAGAGACAAAATCCTGCAAGAAAATTAAGTTTTTTTCAATTTTTATCCTTCAGCGACCTAGTCCACTTGGGAAAATTTGATTGGTTTTCAGGGATTAAAGTGTGATTATTTATGGTTTTTGGGGATTGTCTCATGAAAAATCACTAAGATAGGACTTACATGTGTATTAAGGGGTCATTATAACATAAGAAAGGGTTAATTTTTATGATGACAAGCCTAGGAAAGCATGAAAATGTTCTTACAACACATTGGCACAAGGATTGGAAGGGGTAAAAAGAGGATGAAAAAGGTCCAAAATCCATAGGTAAGGGACCAAATGATTGAAAAGTGTCAAAGGATACACTTTTTGGTGACACATTTAGCCCCCACTTTAGTGAGAGTATGAACTTGCTTCAAAATCACACTAAAGTAGCCCAATGGAGATGGCAAGGAATGAAAAAGAAGAAGAAAGAGGAAGATGAAGGAGGTGGTCAAGCCCCCAAGGATTCAAGATTCTAAGTCAAATCAATATCAATGCAAAATACACATTCAAGGGTGAATGCATTATAGAAAAATGAGATGCATGATCATGCAATGACAAGAACTAGAATGAAGAGAAAGAGAAAGGTGAAAAGGTTGGATCAAGCTTCGACCGTTTGTCTAGCTAGTTGTGGATCAGATCTAGGTTGTTTTTCCAAAAATAATATGTGCTCACTATAGGGCCACATAACATCAGGTCGTCCACGGGGTGAGTTGTCCCAAAGGGTGGCTATGGGAAAAGTCATGCCGCTGGTTGGGCTTCCTGCTCAAACCATACCAAATTTATACCTCATGATAACTTTGCTAAGGCGCCACAAGAGAAAGTGAATTTTGAAATGATGTTACAAGGAATGTTCAAAGGGTTTTTTATTTGTTCATGCAATGTCTCATCCTAAGGAACATTATGTGTAACATCACCAAGAGAGGAAAAGTGAAAATGTACTCATATTGTATCCAAGAGAGGAAGAACTCTTCTTGTATGAAAAAAGAAAAAATGTGGATGTCTCATCCTGAGCAACATTGTGTGTAATGTTTCTAAGAGAAGGAATCGCAAGAAAAAATAAGATCACACAATGAAATGTGATTGGTGATGTAACCCCCACTTTAAAGGAATTTCTACACATCGTGCTATGAGAAATTTCTTTAAAGTAGAAGAGGAGGAGGACATGAGAGCTTGTTCAGAAATCCCTATGCCGAGTTAGATGTTTCCGAGAAGTTGTATCATGAGAAGGAGTATATGTCACATGCGATTCAATCTTAAGACATTTCATCCACATCCCAAGCTTGCTCTTATATGTTCATGAAAGGTTAACGACTAGCCGAAAGAGACAATGACAAGTTACATACGAGGAAAGAGGCTAACTAACCCCTTTCCCCCACTGAGTGCAGAGCAAGAGTGAGTCGAAGAGATTAATGAGATGCATGGTTGAGTGAAAATTGGTATCAATTAGAGGAATGAGGTGCCCCCACAGAAGGAAGAACACCAAAATCCTTAAGGTTTTGGATTTTACTACTCAAGGCCTTACATTCATTAGTGTGATGACATGAACTCGGTAGTAAGCACAAAAGGAATGTTTGGAGGAAAATTTCTTACGAGTTTTGGGAGGAAGGGATATCAAGTGATCTTGGAGGAGTCTCGCCAAGATACCCTCTTGATCAAAGTGAGAAGGTGATCCTTTGGTGTGCAAAAAAGAAAGGTCATGCTTAGGATAGGATGTCATACCTACACAAGGTACTATGCATTGTGAGATTTTGTATACTACTTTAGAGGAGTGTGTAAAATATTAATCAATAATGGGTTGCGAGATGACATGGGCATTAAGAAAAGATTCCTTTGTTGGTTTCAAAGGATTACTTTCAAAGGTTGGGGTAGAAGGGCGATTTGGGATAGTGTTGATGGGAGGTGAAGGCTTGGTTGTTTCAATTAGAGGACAATAACCAAGACCATGATGTGATGTTCACTTGATAGGCTCTATAGGGGTGCAGATACCTTGTTCGTTAGCACCACAACCTTTTCCACTATAGCTAAGTTGCTTCATGAGATCATAACCTTTTCCATAAATCTTTTTCAGCTTTTTGGATCAGGTGATTTTTCATTATGTGCTTCATTGGTTGAAGGGGTTGAGGTGGATGCATGTGAAGGACCGAACGAGTCTTGTGTGGACAAGACTACATTTCCCTTTTTAGAATCTTTATTGGTAATCTGGGTTTCTCCTAGTAAAGGATGGGTGAAGTCTAAGGAACCCAAATCATCATCTAAGAGCTTGGTGATTGACTCTAGATGTTGTTCTTGATTTGTTTGTTGTACAGGTTCCACTTGGGTGGTTGGTGTTAAGGTGTTGAAATGATTTTCTTTGGATTTTTTAATGTTTAAGCAACTGTTGGGTTCCGGATTGGCATCAATTGGGTACACTTTTTTTTTGTAGATGTGCTTCATCTTACGATGAAGAGTGGAAGGAACTCCATTCATAGCATGAATCCATAGTATGCCTAAGAGAATATTGTATGAAAGCTCATGAGGCATAACATGGATTTTTGTGTCCAATGTGGCCATTCCAACTATAAGAGGTATAGTGATCACACCGAGTAGTTTATTAGTGACATTATCAAATCCTCAGATAGAGAGAGAATCATGTTTGATGTGGGGTCTATCTATTCAAAGCCTATCCAAAAGGCACACACTACACACATTAAGAGAAGAGTCGGTGTCTACATGAGTTCTCTTGATCCCTTTTGTTTTGTATTGAGATATTATTATGAAAACTTCATTTGGTTTTTTCACATCCAAAAGAGGAAGCTCACTTTGGTGAGAAACAATATCAACATTTATTCCATGAATAATAGCTGCTATGTCATTTGATTTCTCATTAGAAGTAATATGAACTTGTTGTAAGGCTACTTGCATTAGGTTGTGATACTGAGGGGAAACTTGAATAAGATCCCATAAGGAGATTTTAGCGGGAGTATTCCTTAGTTGATCGACAAGGTCATACTCCCTAAGAAGTGAATTTAGGTGAGGGGAAGTAGGTAAGAGGGAATTAGGAAAAGGTAAGGATGTCGACTGTGATGGTTGTGATCATGGATTGTTTCTTATGTAATGTGTATGAGCAATATTATTATGACTCGGTTGCTGCGACACATTATGGGTAGGCGGGTAGAGGATGAATTCAGGGTGGGGTTTGGTGGAAGGGGGGTATAGGATGAGTTGAGGTTGAATAATATTAACATCCTTGAGCAAGGCAGAGGCCAAGGTTGTCTCTTTATTTTCTTCTAAGGGTGGAATATTATTATTTTTAATGTTATCCTTATCGAACAACATGATATCCTCCCTAGGGGGGAAGGGATTTAGGAGAACTACAAAATGATTTCTCTTGGCAATCAAAGGTTGGTTCCTCTAAAATGACTTCATCACAAAGAGGGGAGTGATCAATGGTGGAATGGTTATACTCAATAATGATGTTTTTAGGTGAAGGAGGACAACTAAGATGTTTGTGACCTTCACTAATTGTATTTTCTAACAACAAAGTATCTTCATCACAACTAGGAGAAATACTAGGGGAAAAACAAATGTTATTGTCATGATCAGCTATGTTAGTGTTGTCTTGGTCATTTATGCCTTGTCCACTAAGAGAAGTACAAGAGGAGAGAAACAACTAGGATTCTCATAACTCTCATTAATTGGTTCTTCTAACAAAATATCTTCACCACCAAGGGGAGAGATATTAGGAGAAGAACTAATATGATTGCTAGGAATAGCCAAAGTTGTATCTTCATTAGCTACAACATTCTCATAGGGAGGGGAGATTTAGATTTTCTTAGCATGTTTAGTTATGTAAGCTACTAACATTGTTTAAATAAAAATGAAAAGTATATGTAACCATAATATGCAATATTTTAGCAATATAAACAATGTATATGCAATCATACAAAACATTTTTATCCAATATATGCTAAGCTTTAAGAATGTAAATCATTTTTAACAAAATAATGCAAATTTTTATGAATATAAACATTGTATATGCAAAAGTGAAAATAATTTTTATGAATGAGATGCAAAATTGCAGAAATGTAAGCATTTTAAGATCTAATGATGAAGGTATATCAAAAATGACTACCCTAAATTGATGATGTTGAGTTAAAAGCATAAAACCTATGTTCTCAAAACTTTCCAAACTTATAGTATATGATACTAGGAGCATAAGAAAGAACATATATGATGTTTCTAGTGTTGTGACAGTCAGTGAAAATTTTGGAAAGGGACTAGGTCGCCCAAAATGACGAATTAGTCCCAGTTAGGGTTTTTTTCAAAATTTCTTGAATTTTTCAACTGAGTTTTGATGGTTATGATGTTTGATGACTAGAAGAATAAAGGTAGGGGAATATTTTGGATTAATGAAAAGTATTTGATATACAAGAATGTAATTCTATACACTTTCATGCATGCAAAAATATGAAACCCTGGGATGAAGATTAAATAATGCAAAATGCAATGAAATGTAAACCTCGTGGGAAGGACTCTAAATCAGAAAAGAAGGGTGCAAGAATGTTGGGTTTACCAAAATGAATCACCAAAAAGAATGAAAGAAGGGAAAGAGGATTCCCCTTACTAGACCCCTAGGGTTTTTAACCTAAGAGCGCTTGATTAAGAAATGGACTCTCTTTCCACTTAATGATGTGCTCTTTGGGTGAGTTCATTCAAAGGATTAAGGGTTGTGAGGTGTGTGTGATGTTTCTAAATGTAATAAACTGAAAATACAATGATTAATGAATGTTAAACTATAAAAATGAAAAGTGATGGAAAATACATAATTATATGCAAACATATACAAAATGATCTAATAATGTACACTAAAATATATAGAAATGAAGGAGATAGAATGTGTGCACCTGGGATTTGAAGAGGAATCTAATGGAGGTCTAGAATTCTGATGAAAATGTTGCAGAAGTTGAAAGGGACAATTGTGCCAATCTAGAAGACCTAGTCCTAGATTTGAGAAAACTGGTATGGAGCATATTTATGCCAAATGGGTGTCTGAAAATGTTAAAATCATAGAAAGACCTATCCAATGGGACTAGGTCGCCATTGTTGGAGACTTAGTCCTCTTCAATATTTTTGGAATTTCCAAAGGGGAAATGAAGCCCCCAATTTACACCTTGGTTCTTCATAGTTGTCTACTTTTGAAACTCTAATATTCTGGCCTAAAAGTGACTTTTGGTGGATGTTAGAAATTTAAATGCAAGGAGAAGTATTCACCAAGTCTTCAAAGCCTTCAATGATCTTCAAAGCACCTAAATATATAAATAGACAAGGAGAGAATGAGAAAATGTTGATTGTTAGGGATTAGGGGTTTTCCTTAGTCAAACCCCTTTTGAGTAATCAAACCAAAATGATGAAGTAATGTAAAGAAGCATGAAACAAAGGAGTGATGGAGTTTACCTTTCCTTGATGATAGATCTTGAGTTGCAGCAATGGAGGATTCACCCCTTGAATGCTTCTTGAGAGATGTCTTGTTGGATTAGACTACTCAAACCCTAGCTTTCTTGAGAAGAAGGAGATGAGAGATGACAGGAGTGTGAGTTGAGTGATGCATAATATTGATGAATTAGGGTTTAGAGGCTTATTTATACAAGTTATGCCCAAATTTTCTAGAAATAACACCATACAGGTTGACCTTAGGGTTTTAGAGACAAAATCCTGAAAGAAAATTAAGTTTATTTCAGTTTTTATGGCACATGGGACTAGGTCACCCAAGGTGGCAACCTAGTCCACTTGGGAAAATTTGGTTGGTTTTAAGGGATTAAAGTGTGATTATTTATGTTTTTTAGGATTGTCTCATGAAAACTCACTAAGATAGGACTTATATGTGTATTAAGGGGTCATTATAGCATAAGAAAGGGTTAATTTTTGTGATGAAAAGCCTAGTAAAGCATGAAATTTTTTTACAACACCTTACAACACTTTGACACAAGGCTTGGAAAGGGGTAAAAAGAGGTTGAAAAAGGTCCAAAATCCATAGGCAAGGGTCCAAATGAGTCAAAAGTGTGAAAGGCTACATTTTTGGTGACACGATTCTATTTTCGAAAAGGTTGAGAATTGTTTTGATATGCAAACTTAGATTTCTCTATTTGGCTAGAGGTGGATTTTGCTTCATGACTACTAATCGAATTTTGATAATCATGGAGGGTAGTACATAAGTGCATGAAGAAGGGTAATTTCAACATGGTAATCTTATCTTGTATCTTGATTTGCAAATTTTCTATGAACATATTTTGAAGGTGAGGGTTAGGAACCTTGACATTGATTTGTAATAAAGTGATTGATAGAGTGAGATAAAATCAGTAATCTTTTCTTCTTCTTTTTTCCTACATCTCATCAAATCGTCCAAGGTCATCTTAGGAGTTATATGTAGTTGGAAATGGTTGATAAATTCCTCAAAAAGTTCATTGAATGAACGAATTGAGTTGTTTGATAATGAAGAAAACCATTCCAAGGTAATATCTTTCAAGGACCTAGGAAAAAACTTAGCCAAGAGTTTATTGTCAAGAATAAGGTCACTACATAGGGTAGTATAAGTAGAAACATGGTTAGAAGGATCTCATTTCCCCTCATATTTCTGAAATCTAGGTACCTCTACACCTTGTGGCATGGGTGTTCACAATATCTCCAAGGACAAGGGACTGCTTTTGGTGGGCCATTTTGATTTTGATTGATGGTGGAAACTTGCTTTTGAAGGGATGAAATAGTTTGTAAAAGTTGGTTTATGAGAGGGTCATTGCTTATATTATGAGATGGAGGTGAAAAAGGTGAAGGGGTTTGTGTGTTTGAGGGACAAGTGAATGGAATGCTTATAGGTGGAGGGATATATGATGTGTGATGCTACAAAGTTAATAGGGATGTTAGTTGTGGTGACAGAAAAAGTATGGCTTTTCCTTTCTTAATTTAGGAGTAATTAATGATGAATTAGAATTAATATTATCTTGATCTAGTGTTGTGATGTGCTTTACACATCAACATTAGGTCTAGGGCTTGTTTAAGATAAACAAACCTAACTCTACCCTAATTTAATGTTGTAAAGTATCTTTATTTACACTTTCACATTGGATTTTGGACTCCCTTGCATTTATGACCTTAATATAGGCCCCTAAGATCTTATGTTGTGCATCCCAAGGCATATTTTAAAGAAAAACCTAACAAGATCATCAAATAAGCTTAATTAACACACCCCTTGATACTCTAGCAATAGAAATAGGCCCTATGGAACCCACACACCACCCTCAGCATATGATTCCCATCCAAGTGGGACCTTTAAACCAAAAATGGTGTATGAGTCCCATTTGGCCTATTTTTAAGGTTTTGAGCGAGAAAACTAGGTTTTAAGTTCAAATAAATCATGTATGTCGGCCTATGGGGTCTAACACATGGGATATTAGATGGATTTCCTGTATAAAAAAGGTCTAAAATCATTATTTTATTAAGCATTCATGATATCAAGTCAAGCACTCAAGAATTAAGCATTCCAAGACTTCACACTTGATCATCAAGAGAGCATTCAAGATCATTTCCAAGGTATTCAAGAGAATATTTCTTCATTAATTGTTGTAGAAATCCAATATCCAACATAATGTGAAGGATATCAAGCATCAAGTATGTTATTGAGCTAGTGTTGTGATGTTGCATCCAAGATCCAAGTTCAAGCATTATTCTACACTTATCTCAAGATCTAGATCTACATCCTCCATGGTCATTTCATGTTGAATTATAGATTTACAAGATATCATTCAAGGTATCATTGTTCATGTTTCATGTTCCATGTTTTGTGTTTAATTTCTTTGTTTCGTTATCTCATCATTTGGTTTAATTGCCTAAAAGGGTTTTGATCAAGACAAACCCCTATTCACTAACAATCACCAAGTTTTTCTTCTCTTTAAATGTGTGATTGCAGATCTAGGTGTCTTTGAGCATGAAGGATCATTTAATATTATGTTACAAGCTTGGAGAAAGTTGTTGGAGTTGTCCCCTCATTTGCAAGGTTGTTATCTTAAAAAAAAGTCACCTACAACCCTAAAAATCAAGTTTTCAGATCCAGAAACAAAGTGGAACAGGCATAGTAGACATTGAAGACCAGATTTAGACTTTGAAGTTCCAAAAAAATCTAATTGGAATCATATGACAATCTTGGCATGAGTCCCAATCTAGGTCATTTTTTAGATTTTTTCAATATCGGATACCCTTTTTCTAGAAACCTGTTTTAGAATAGAAACCCTGATCTAGGACTAATATGCCCATACTGGCATATGAGTCCTAGTAGGCCTAAATTTAAGGTTATTTAGCATTTCAGGCTTCCATTCAAACTCTTTCAGATTTCCTAGTGCTCCTCTATACTTTTCCAAAAAAAATATTCTGATTTATTTTCATTTATAGTTCATCTAGTGAAGTTTTATGAATCATTGAGTTAAATCATTAGATCTTGCATTTCATAATTTTTTCCAAACCCTAGCTTGATGGTGAACCCCTAATTAGTGTATAATCAGAACCTAGGACATCCCTATATAAATATCTCCTTCTTTCATTCCATCTTGGGAGTGATATCTCTAGGGTTTCCTTGAATGAAACTTGAGGGAAATAGGTCTAGGTCCCTAAACACCTAGTTTGTGTTCCACCTCCTAAGCGGTGGAACACCTATTTCTATTGTTTCATTTTGGTGAACCAGACCTTCAAGCACCTTATTTTATGATCTAGATTGCATCATAATCCTAGATCTAGCTTGCATTGACTTTGAATTAGGGTTTGCATTATTTTTATTGGAATTCTAGGGTTTCTAATTTTTGCATTAGTAAAAGTGGATATAGCTTACATTTTTTCATCTCAAATCATTGTAAAACATCTAAAAACTATATTTTCATTTATTCTATAGATCACCCAAATCAAAAAGCATAAAAATCACTTAAAATTTGCGTATGTGCAGGATCATCATGGAAAAAAACAACCCTTAAGTGGCGATGAAAATTTAGAAAATCAGACTTAGCCAACATGACGTAAAAATTTGAATAAGTTATCTATATTATTTCAAAAATATGTAAGAATAGAATCTATAGAAAATTGAATGTAGTTTTTAAACTACTAGGTTTATTTATTTTTTAAAAATCTATTTGGTGACAATTTGAAATTTCAATGCAGTAAAACTTAAATTTCAAGGAAAAAATAAGAAGTAGGTATCTGTGTGACCACCCTAACCACAATAAAATGATAATATGTATTTATAAGATTTTAGATATAAGTAGAGGACTCATGTCCTAATGTGATGCATATTTTTTTGTAATTTTTTTCCAAATAAATAATTAATTATGATTTTTTTATTACAACTTTTAAAAAATATAAAAAATCATATGTTTGACAACCTTAACTTGGTCAAAATTTCATGAAACTCATTTTTTTTTAATCCTATAGTATGTGAAGCATAGAATGTCACACATATTTCAGATTCAAAAAATGCGATACTGTTTGAAAGCTATAGATGTTTTTCAATCAGCCTATCAATCATGACTTTAGTCGTAATTCAAATAGAAAATAAATAATAATTATTTATTAAATTCAAATTAAATCATAATTTATATGGGTGGAAACCTGAGAATCTCATTTAAAAACCCTTTCTATTTCATCAATTTTGGGTAAAAAAAAGGTTGGCAGCCACATGGTCCATCATATCACTTGTATATCGCCACTTTTTGGCTCATCACGATCCTGCACATACCCATTTATTGAAAATTGAGCAAAAAAACTCTCACTAGGACTCATACTCCCCTCTGGGTGAATTAGTCCTAGTGCACATCTGAAATCGCCTTTCATAGGATTTAAAACCTTGTTTTTTCACATTTTTTTGCTACCATTGGTTATTTGTCTCAGTTGGTTGAGTTTTTGTTACATGCATTTCATTAAATCTATCTTAATGTGGTTCATTTCATACATTGATCAATTCCAAATTTTCATTTACAACATTTTATCTTTCAGGTTTTAGCATAGTGTAATCAACAAATTGCCTTGTTTCAAATCTGAAAATTGCATTTAAACATTTCACTTTAGGTCATATAATTGCACTTTATTTACTTTTTCCATAATATCATGTTTTCTTTCAAGAGATGTGGCTTTGATATGGTTAAAAATGGATTGCATAAGTACAAAATACCCTCTTATGAGTTCAATTTAGAGTACAAGAATGAGGTCATTAAGAAACATGTTAGTAATCCTACCACCGTCTTTCATAGTTATGAGAACATCTTAGAGAAAAGCGGATCAAAATATTGAAATAATCCTTAATATTACATTTTCCATTGGTGAGGATGGTATGATACAAGAAGATACAAGAATAGATAATCATGAAAGCCATAATTGTTCTTCTCTCGATACCTCTCCTACCAGTGACGAAGGTATCTTGGTGAAAGAAGATACAATCAATGAGAATCATGAGAGTCTTGATTGTCTCTCTCCTCCTCCCTCTTGGAAAGAGATTATGACAGAAGAAAATGAGATCATAGACACATTTCTATACATCACCTTACCTAGTCTATACACTCATCCCTTGCTTGTGAGAATATTTTAGTGAAAGAGGATGAAATCATAGAGATTCATGACAGTAAAATTTGTCCTTCTCCTAATACCCCTCCTTGATGCGAAGATGAGAGTTTAGTGGTAGAAGATGCACTTATTGAGATTCATGAGAATATTATTCCTACCTTCCCTAATTCTCCTACCATTTGGAAAGATCTATTTGGTAAGAATGAAAATCATAATTGTCCTTCTCTTGATGCATCCCCTATGTGTGATGAAGCTACTTTACAAAATCTAACCATGGAATGTGATGAAAATATTACAAAATCTCCTACTAGGGTAGATAGTATGGCACAAGAGAATGAGACCTTAGAGAAAAAGGACAATCAAATTGAGTCTTCTCTTAATGTCCCCACTATTTATCAAGAAGACAATCTAACAACTGATCATTCCCCTACTTGTGATGAAGTCATTTTAGAGGAACCAACCTTTGAATTTCATGAACATCTAGTTTGTTGTTCTCCTAAAAAATCTCCTCCTATGGAAGATATCATGGTGTAAGAAAAGGATAAAATTAACAATAATAATATAGTTATATTAGATGAAGATGATGAAGTAACATTAGACTCTCCTTCACTAAGGGAAGTTAATATTATTCAAAATTAACTCATCATTTACCCACCTTCACACAAATTTTAAACTCAAAACAAACCTGGACTTATCCCTTACCCACCTAAGAATAATTTTTTTCAGCAACTGAATCATAATATCGTTGCTCATACATATAACACTTGATATAATTTGCAACCAAGAAAAACACCTTCAAAATCCCTCCCATTGCCTAACCCTATCTTACCAAGTCCCCCTTGTTTACCTCCACAAAGTGGAAACGAGTATGATATTTTTGAACAACTAAAGAATACTCTTGCTAAGATATCATTATGGGACCTTATTCAATCCTCCCCTCAATATCACAAAATTATTCAAAGTTCTTTACAACAAGTTCCTACCCATCCTAATTTACACTCAAATGATGTGGTGGCCCAAATTCAAGCCATAACTTCGAACAATGTAGACATTAATTTTCATCAACATGAGCTACCCCCTTTGGAAATGAGAAAGAAAAATGATGCCTTCATGATAATAGATAGATTCAATAGGATGAGAATAAAGTGAACCCTTGTTGATAATGGCTCGGCTTTGAATGTGTGTAGTGTGAAACTTTTGGATAGACTTGGCATGGATAAATCAAGAATTGAACCTGATTCTTTATCGATTCAAGGATTTGACAACATAGGAAAGAAACTTCTTGGTGTGATTACTTTGCCTATTACATTTGGAAAGGATACCTTAAAAACTCCTATTCATGTTATGCCTCATGATCTTTCATACAATTTTGTTTTAGGAAGACCTTGGATCCATGAGATGCATGTGGTGCCTTCAAATCTTCATTGTATAATGAAATACATCTATAACAATAAAGTATACCAAGTTGAAATAGACCCTGAGCCTAAAAGTTGCTTATAAGTTGAGAAAGGAAGGAAAAATCGTCTAAACACACTAATTCCAATTTCAAACATAGAACCTATAAACAAATAGAAACAAGAGATGGAAAAAGTGTCAAAACTATTAGAAGATGATTGGGGTTTCTTGGACTTCACACCAACATTCATGGGCGAATACGAGATCATAAAAAAAGACTCTGAAAAGGGAAAAGAGAAAGTTCTAATGTCAACACAAAATTCGGAAGACCCTTCGAAATCATCCACCTCAACCACTTTAGAACAAAAGACAATAAATTGCACAACAAAATTTGACAAAACTAACTATCAAGAACCTTGAAATCGTAAAGAAATAAAAAATCTTTACGGAAATGGTTATGAACTTATGAAAAAACTTGGTTATAGTGGAAAAGGATGTGGTGCTAGAGAACAAGGTATCTATGTCCCTATATAGCCTCACATGCAATAAAAGACTAGTGGTCTTGGTTATTGCCCCTCAAAAGAAACAAACAGTCCTTCACTTAATATCAACAATACTACAAAAGTTTCCTCTAAGAAAACTTTAACATTTGTGCATCCTAAATTGATAGAAACTAGTGATATTGATTGTTACCCTTTGAAATAAATGAGAGAAACAAAGAAAACCTCACTTAACATCAATGTCATCATGAAAAACACTAATTATTTGAATTCATTAGATTTTACACCCTCAATTAAAGGAGAGAACAAAATCTCGCAATCTAAAGAGTCTTGTGTAGGTATGACACCTTGTACATCTAAGAAAGAGATATGTTTGTCACAAAATAACGAAACATACTTTACTTTTGATCAAGAGAGTATCTTGACGAGACTCCTCCAACATCATCTAATATCTCTCCCTCGAAGAAAATGAAAGAAATTTTACTACAAGAATTCATTCTACACATATCATAGAGTTAATGGTCATTCTACTACATTTCATTGTAAGGCTTTGTGTAATAGAATTCAACATCTTAAGGAATATGGTGCTCTTCCTTCTGTTGAAGCATCTATCTCTTCCAATTGACATTTATTTTCATTCCATTATGTCTCTCATCAAATTGGCTCATCCTCATCTTGCACTAAGTTGAGGCAAGGGGTTAGGTAGCCTTGTCGTTGTATGTCACTTGTCACTATCTCTTTTGGTTAGTTGATCATGTTTCATGTATATATAAGATCAATCTTGGGATTTGGATGATGTGCCTTAAGTTTGCTCACATGTGACATTCTTTTCTTTCTATGTTTAGCATTGCATTTTTGGGAGAAACCCCTTTTCATGATGTAGCTTATTGGAAACATATGACTTGGCATAGGGCTTTCTGAATAAGCTCTGATGTCTTCTCCTACTTTAAATAAATCACTGATAGTAATGGTGTTAGAAACCTCTTTAAAGTGGGGGAATACATTGACACTCATGCTTCATTGCACGATTTTATTTCTTCTTGTGATGCTTCCTTTTCTTGGTGGTGTCATTAGGCTTGATTTCCTCTAAGAGCGTGATATTTCTTTGACTTGTCCTCTCTTGGAGAAATTATGCACAATGCTCCCTAAGAAGATACCTTACACAAACTAAGAAAAATCCCTTTGAACATTCCTTACATTATTTTTCATTTACAACATCGGTTATATGGCCACCTTGCATAACACACTTTGCATTCCTATAGAGCAATCTTGTTTGTTCATGAATTTCAAGAATATGAAGCTTACATGAACTTAGCCACTCACATGTGTCTTGTGTGTGAGTGCATACCAAACATAGGTGTATATGTCTCACCCTCTTGGATTAATCACTCTGTGGATGACCTAAAGTTTCATGGCTCCAGAGTGAGCACATTTTAATCGAAGCTTGATCCACCTTTTCTTTATTTTTCTTTCTTTCACCAATAAAATTGCATGTTCATATATCTTGTTTTGCTACATATCATACACCTTGTGTGTGTCCCTTTGTGCTTATGTGATTTTGATGTACGATCTTTAATCCTAGGGGTTTGACCACTCCCTTGACCTTTGTCATCCTAGACCATACACATTGGTACAATTGGACCCCTCTTGAATGTCTACTTTAGTGTGATTTTGAAGCAAGTTCACCCTCTTACAAAAGTGGGGGCTAAATGTGGCAACAAGAAAAGTACACATTTTCCTTTCTCAATTTAGGAGTAATTAATGACAAACTAGACCTAATGCCACCTTGATCTAGTGTTGGGATGTGCTTTACACATCCACATTAAGTGTAGGGCCTATTTTAGCTAAATAAACCTAACTCTGCCCTAATTTTATGTTGTAAAGTATATTTATTTACACTTTCACATTAGATTTTGGGATCCCTTTCATTTATGACCTTAGTATAGGCCCCTAAGACCCTATATTTTTCATCCTAAGGAATATTTCAACCAAAAACATGACAAGATCAACAAATAAGCTTAATTTACACACTCCTCAACACTCTAGCAATAAAAATAGGCCCTATGGGACACATACACCACATTGGTAGTATGAGTCCCATCCAGATGGAACCCATATGCAATAGATGGCATTTGAGTCCCATTTGGCCTATTTGTAAGGTTTTGAGCATGAGAACTGGGTTTTAAGTTCAAATTTCATGCATGTCATCCTCTGGGGTCTAACACATAGGATATTAGATGGATTGCATATATAAACAAGGTCTAAAATCATTATTTTATCAAGCATTCATGATATCAAGTCAGGCACTCAAGAGTTAAGCATTCCAAGACATTACAAGATCATCAATAGAGAATTCAAGATCATTTCTAAGGCATTCAAGAGCATATTTATTCATCAATTGTTGCAGAAATCCAAGATCCATCATCATGTCAAGGATATCAAGCATCATGCATGTTATTGAGCTAGTGTTGTGGTGTCGCATCCAAGATCCAAGGTCAAGCATTGTTCTACACTTATCTCAAAAAATATATCTTCATCCTCCATGGTCATTTCATGTTCAATTGCAGATGTAAAAGATATCATTTACAAGACATCATTCAAGGTATCATTGTTCATGTTTCATGTTTCATTTCCTTGTTTCATTATCTCATCATTTGGTTTAGTTACCTATAAGGGGTTTGACCGAGGCAAACCCCTATTCACTAAAAATCAACAAGTTTTTCTTCTCTTTACATGTATGGTTGTATATCTAGGTGTCTTGGAGCATGAAGGATCATTGAAGATAAGGTTACAAGCTTGGAGAAAGTTGTTGGAGTTGTCCCCACATTTGCAAGGTTGCTATCTTCACAAAAAGTCACCTACAACCCCAAAAATCTGGGTTTCAGATCTAGAAACAAAGTGGAACTGATAGAGTAGACATTGAAGACCATATTCATAATTTGAAGTTCCCAAAAACCCTAACTGGACTCATACACTAGTTCTGGCATATGAGTCCTAGTCTAGGTCATTTTTCAAATTTTGTAGTTTCAAATACCCTTTTTCTAGAAACCTATTTCAGACCAGAAACCATTATCTAGGACTGATACACCTAGACTGGTGAATGAGTTCCAATAGGCCTAAATTTTAGGTTATTCAACATTTCAATCTTTTATTTAAGCTCTTTCAGGTTCCTAGGTTCTCCTTTATACTTTTCCAGTTTGTTATTCTGATTTATTTGTATTTATAATTCATGTAGTGAAGTTTTATGCATCATTGAGTTCAATCATTAGATCATGCATTTCATTGAGTTTTCCAAGCCCTAGCTTTATGGTGAAGCCCTCATTAGTCTACAATCAGACCCTAGGACAACCCTACAACAAGATCGTGTTCTTTCGTTCCTTCCTGGGAGTGAGATCTCTAGGGTTTCCTTGAATGAAACTTGAGGGAAATAGGTCTAGGTCCCTAAAAACCTAGTTTGTGTTCCACCTGCTAAGAGGTGGAACACCTATTTCTGTTGTTTCACTAGCGAAAATAACCAAGGAAGTAATCACATTACTAGTTGGTTGCATTTTTGTTATGACTTGAGGGTTGGTATAGGTAGGAATACAAACAATTTTTGTAAGAGGAGGAATTTGATTTCCTCCTTGGATTGTGACATTATTCAAGGGTAAAGGACAACTAGTGGTTGGGGTAAGGTGTTTTCCAAAGATTTGAACTATGTTATGCACAAGGTCAAGTCCATCTTCACTTTCCAACATGTGATGAATGTTGGCTATAGTAGGGGTAGCAGTAGTTGAAATGTTGCCATTGCTCACTTGATGTTGTAGGTTTGCTAAGTCTTCATGAATTTGTACTATGTTTTCTTGTGAAACACTACCAACCATTGTTTCAACATGTGTTACACTACTTGAAGGCAAGGAATTTTTAAGGGTATGGTCCATACCTAGTGAACTAATGTCAATACTAGGAGTGAAAGAGCAAGATAACCCAAGATCCATGATGATTGTTCTATCGTGGGATGACATGAGTCTCAAACTTCGTCTCAATATAGTATTAGCACTACGATACCACATATAAATGCTCATGTAAGGGACACTAAATGAAAGTTTAATGAAAATGCAATTTAAGCTAAATACAATGAAATGAATATAAAAAACACTTTGTAAAATGCAAACAGGAGCATAGAAACAAATTTTTAAATTCTAGAAAATGTAGTTTAGAATGTGCACTGGGACTAAATCGCCTATAGGGGCGTATGAGTACCAATGAGGGTTTTTTGAAATTTTTTAGAATATTTCAAGTGATTTTTATGCTTTTCAGTTTGTATGATCTGTAACCTAAATGAAAATGCAGAATTTATATGATTTTCAAAGATTTGAGATGTAAAAATGAAACCTAAATAAACTTTCACTAATGAAAAATTTAGAAACCCTAGAATTCCAATTAACTAATGCAAACCCTAATGCAATCAAGATATAGGATGATGATGCACTCCAAATCAGAATTATGATGTTCTAAATGCATGTTCACCAAAATGAAATAATGGAAAATGGGATTGATTTCTTATGGTTTAGAAGATATAGAAAAAACACATTCTCCAATTATTTCATTGAAAGAAAACCCTAGAGATCTCAATCTAAAGTATGAGAAAGAGAGAGAACTTGCAATAGGGCTATCCTAGGGTCTAATTATAAACTAAAGAGGGATTTACCATTAAGCTAGGGCTTGGAAAGACTAATTAAATGAAAGATGTAATGTTAAAACCTAATGCAATGCAATATTTCACTAAATCACCTAAAATTGCATGTGAAATAGAACAAGAAGCCTCAAGATAAAATGTGTGCACCTAGAAATCTAAAGATTATTGGATAAAGCTCTGAAATGTTGAAAATGTCAATTTTAAAGCCTATTGGGACTCATACACCAGTCTAGGTGATTGAGTCCTAGATTCGGGTTTCTAGATAGAATTAGGTTTCTGGAAAAAGGGTATCTAGAACTACAAAAATCTAGAAAATGACCTAAACTGGGACTCATACACTAGAACTGGCATATCAGTACAATTAGGGTTTTTTGGAAATTTAAAGTCTAGATCTACTCCTCAATATATACTCTATCCTTTCCAATTAATTTTCAGATCTGAAACCCTAATTTTTGACCTATAGAAGTCTTCCAAGTATCTCCAATGCAAGGTGACAACTTTGACAACTTTGAACACTTTTCCAACTTTCTCCAAGCTTTCTCTTCAATGTATCTTCAACCTAGACCTGTAAATCACCCACTAAAGAGAGGGAAAATGTTGTTTTGTTAGCGGATAAGGTTTTTCCTTCGTCAAAACCCATTTTGGTAATCTAACCTTGGAATGAAATGAAATAGGGATGGAGAGTGATGAATGAAAAAATTAAGATGTTGCAGCTCAGCAAACTCTTATAATAAAGTGTTGTAAACATGTATGAAGTGGCTTCAATGGATGTGCATCTTGAATCTTGCTTGAATAGAATAGATCTTGACTTGAATGTTAGCTTGAATCATGAAACCCTACATCATAATTGTTAGCTCAAAAATGTAAGGAAGTTAAGGTAGTGGAACAACTTCCTACACTAATCTTGAGTGGAGAAAAATGAAAAACTTTACAAACCTTTAACAGTTACAAAAATGTAAACAAAAATAAACACAAATTTCATGCATTCCACAACACAATGATTTACGTGGGGAAAACCCTTTCGAGAGAAAAACACCACACTCTAAAACCTGCCCAATATATTATTCAAAAATCAAAAGATTACAATTTACTTGCAAAGAAAGCTTCTCACAAGAGTATCACCACCAGAGATCAAGAGACAACCCAACCACTGTCAGAATCTCAAAAATACACACTATCTACATAGATCCCACCCGCTTATAACAAGATTTTAGGAACCTTCTAGAATTAGGGTTTACAAGGTCATTTTTCATTTGATGTGTTAATGGAAAATCTTTGACTTGTTAGCAGAAAAAAACCTTGACGTGTCAGCAGGAAAAAAACTTGACCTATCAACAAGAAAAAACCTTCACGTGTCAACAATCATTTTCTTTTGGGTGATGCCCCAAACCCCATGTCTTGCTATGAGTGTATAGTATTTTCATTATCAGGCACCATTGATCAACAATAAACCATATATAATTGCAAGGTTGAGACACATTTTCCCAGCAAAAAAGAAACATGATACATGATAACTTTGACATGATGCTTGATACTAGAATAATTCTCTAAAACACTTGATAATATGCCCTTGAATTCTCTTGAATGCTCTTGTAAACACGTGAATACTCTTGTGAACTCAAATTCACTATAAGGATGAATACTTGAATGCTTGGGGTGTTAGGATGAAAATGAGTGAAATAACCTTGTATTTATATTTGTTTATGCCTAATTTCCCAAAATTACTACAAGCTGACATCAGATCTAGGAGCATAAAATCTTACCAAGAATTTGAATTAAATTTTATTTTGGGCTACATGGGACTCATATGCCCAAGGTCGCATATGAGTCCCATTAGGCATAAATTATGGGACCATTTTCAAAAATGCCTAGAATGGTATGCAATCCAAATCGGGACCCAAAACCCTAGGTGGGACTCATACACCAAATAAGCACCAATAAGCTCATTTAGTTCACAAGGGCCCAAGATGTAATGTGAATATGATAGACGTATTACAAAAATAAATCAAGGCCATGTTAGGGAGTATTTTTTCCATCATTACAACAAGGTTCCTTTAAACAAGCATTAACCATATCACTATTTTCTTGAATGTATTAGGCATATGAACAAAATATATTTTCTTTCATAGTCAAATGTGTTACTCACATGAGAGTACACAATGTGTGAACAAAATACAAGGAAATTAATATTAATTCTCTATAAGGTTTTCACAATTACACTATACTAAGTGGATACACAAGCACACTTCAAACCCTACAAGGGTCACTCAACATTGACACACAACAAGAATTCAAGACATCAAGAATGAAATTCACACAAGAAGGAAAATTCTTGACAAAAAAATGGTTCAACAAACCCCACAACCAATGCATTCATTAACATACACATGCAAGGAAACATATTGGAAACAATAAATGCTACTTTTAGAACCAAAAAAACATAGTACTTAGGCCCTACACTTTCTTGAATATAACAAGTAGAACATACACCTCAAAGCTCCTAATTTTCAAACATGGCCATTGGTAACAAGTGTAATTCCCCAAACCTCACACCGAAGAAATTAACCAAAGTGAAGAATTTTTTAAATAATAACCCAAGAATGAATGCACAATACATGAAAAGGACGTTGTGGTGATGTTCCACACCACATAAAACACAATACATCAACACAAAATTTATCCAAGTGGAAGACTTACATATCATGTGACAAATTCACCATGATGATCCTATAGAGGGTGGAGCTTCGCTCTGACAACAATAATTTCCTAACCCACAATCCAACTCTCTAATGAACACAACACACTAAAAACCTTGAATGACTCTCACAACATCAAAGAAAATCTATGTAAGAGGTGGGTAAACTAGGGGATACCATACCTTGACTAGTAAAAATGACTACTCATTTATTTACATGCATGGCATATTTACCAATATAAAAGTAAAAATATCTCCCTATTAGGGATACAAAAGATAAGATACGAAACATCACAAGAGGTTACTCAACTAGGAGATACAATCCCTCCACTGATTGGAATGAAAAATACCAATTTTTTACAAAATATCCCAATATATGAGATCAAATAAATTCCATATTATCACTTATTGATGAAGTGGTGACATGGGAAGAATTGAAAGACCAAGATGAAAAACTTTTGTATGAAAATTATCCTTAGAAAATGACTAGAAGTGCTCATTTTCTAAGGATCTAGAGGACTATGGTACACCAAACGACCACAATTCTCATGAAGGACACTAGAACCTAGATAAGACTTTAACACTCATGAAGGATAGTAGCACTCAAGAAGGACATTGTATTTTGAACCTACTTTCCCACCCACTCTCATAGCATATTTTAGGTTATGTTTAGCCTAAACTATGGTCATCTTATACCTTGCATACACACCCCATCAGTTTACTTGAAACATTTGGGGACCCCCCTTTATTTTTCATGTTTTCCATTTTGTATTTTATTCGTAGTTTAACTGTTGGTCCAAGTCTTGTTATCTCTTCATCTTTAGTGATTTTTTTCTCTTTTGAAAGAGGTCCTAGAGTTCCAAGGAACCCCAAAACCTCTATATTTTTTACAAATTTTAAATTTATGAAAACATCCTTTCCTCCCATCTTGTGTTTGTTTAAATGTTCCTTTGGAGACCACTAACTCTAAAATGAAATTGGAACCTAAGTTCCAAGTTCTAGTTGCACCTTGATTGTCTAATCCCTTCCCCATACTATGTGTTTATGATTGGTTCGTGCTTGGGGTTTAGGAAGTTAAACTCATTTTTCTCTCCATTTTAACCTTACCTTTTGCATATAAATCTTTTCTTTGCTCTCTCCTTCCCAACATTGTTAAATTCTCAAACTCAATGAGCTTGGAGAGGTTAGGGTTTAGTAGATTTATTGTAGTGGAAAGTATTTGTTTGAAATTATTATTTATTAGCTAATCATTTCCATTTTCCTAACATAAATTTAAAAATAGGGGTGATGGTTCTTGTGATTTAGTTTAGGAGACATGATTACAAGTCTGATACAATCTAAAACTAGGTTAAGTATGTTATAAACTAAAGGATATGATATGATAAAATGGTAGTTTCAAGTCTTAGCTAATAAATATACCATAAATAAATTTAAAAATATTGTGTACTCAATGTTCACATAAAATTATGTATAATTAAAGAGATAAGATATACACTTTTATCTTCTATTATTATTTAAAGATTAAAAATTATATTCTATTTTCTATGACAATTGTATTTATGAATAAAGATGGTGAATAACATCAAATTGACAACCACCAATTTTATAGATGATGAACCAAGGTCATCTAGTTGTGAAAGTGAATTAATACTTTGGAGACTTGATAACTCACCTTATATTTGATGGTCATGACTATAAATGAAAAAAACTCTTCCTGCTTGTATATTATAAATATTCAACTCGATTTTTTATTTTTTAAATTCAACTTTTATAAAAAAATATTAGCAAAACTTGACAAATTCATATTAAACAAGAATTTTGAACATGCTTTAACGATATCGTTTATATTGTTGCACTATCAACCATTTATTGGCCTTATCTTACAAATTCCATTGTTGGCTCCCTCTTTAAATTTGCATGCTATGATAACACTCTTGAATATATCAATATCATGTGTGCAAGATTTGTGACACTCTTGAATATACCAATGACATGTGTGAAAGACGTATTATAAAAGACATATATGCCATTACTAGTAGTCTCATTTGCATGATCTATGACAGTATTCTTGAATATATGAATAGTGTGTACGAAAAAATTATCATAGCCAACACATAAATCATAAAGGACTTTGCCAATTGGTTCACTAGCTCTGTCATGACTACCACAATCACAGGACATCAAAACATGGATTTGAACTACACCAGTTTAACATGCTCTATCTATTGTCCCCATCGAATTTTTTACGTCTAGCTCACCAACCAACCTATTCAATTGGGATCAAGCTTTCAAATACACTTTTTCATGATGAAACAGGTATTTCCAACTATGCAAATCTCACATTCATGCTTGTTTTTTCACAACTCCCATCTTGAAATACGCATGGAGGCTATTGGAAAAGGTTTAGGCATTTCTTGGCATTCTTCGAGGTCACATTTGTTTGAGGATTTCTATCAAACAAGTCGCATCCTATGTTTCTGATTCCACATTTTCATCAAGGCATTTTGACCTTTTCTGATAACAATCCACCTTGAAACCACATTCCTTTGAGGTATTGGGTCAATTAAGTCACTATTTAAAAGTCTTAGTAACACAAATAAATCAGGAGTCTTTCACATATTTTTTTTAACCTTGTTCTATTCTTATCAGACAATCAAAATATCTAAATAAAATTTCAAGACATCTTTTTCCATCAACTTGTTCTTAGTATCATGATGAAGAGGTGCATGTGCTTCAAATTCACATAAAAAACTATCAAATCTGCATAAACATTCAAGGTTATAATTTTATAGTAATTGATTAAGTCTTTTCAATTACAAATAGAGAAGTACCATTTATTTTATCACTTAATATAGTTTGTCATTTATTATACGCTTAACATTTTATATCTTTATGTGTGTATACCATAACCATATATATCATGTGTTTGTGGATATAATTTTGAGTAACCACTTCAATACATATATATTTGTGATTGATTTGATAACTAACTGTGTCACCAAAAAGTGTAGCCTTTGACACTTTTTCGCTCATTTTGGCCCTTTCCCTTGTATTTTGGCCTTGTTTTTCCTTGGTCTAGTCTTGAATGCTTGCAAATCAACAACAATCTAATGGTGTTTTAAAAAGGTGTTGTGAAGTGTCGTAACACATCTTCCCACTTTTCTAAGACCCTTTCAACACAATTCACCTAAATAACCCCCTTTTACCCCTTTTCAAGCCTTGTGCCAAAGTGTTGTAAAGTATTTTCACACTTTCCTTGGCTTATCATCACTAATTAAACCCTTTTCAATGTTAAATTAGTCCCTTAATGTACTTTTAGGTTTGACTTAAGTGTGTTTCGGGAGGAAAGTTTGATAAACATCATTTAACATATTTTTATTCTTGACCACCACTTGAATTTGTCCAAGTGGACTAGGTCGCCACTTTGGGTGACCTAGTCCCTTTAGGCTTAAAATTCAAAATTAAATAAAAAACCTAACGGAAATTTTCCTCCAAGACCCTAGTGTCAGCCTATCATGTGACATTTTTCAGGAAATTAGGGAATATCTTGTATAAATAAGGGTTTTCAGCTACATTTCCCCCCCTAAGATCATTTTTCAACTTCAAAATCACTCTTGCACTCAAGCTTCCCAAGCAATCAATCAAGCATAAGGCATATCAAGCAACCTCCATTGGAGTTAGTTCTTGTATGTTGCGGACTTCAACAACAAAGGATTTGGCAAGTGTTTACATTTTTCATTATTCAATCATCTTTTCTTTCATTATTTCTCATTTGGGTTTAAGTTACCATCAAAGGGGTTTGACTTAGGCAAACCCCTATTCCCTAACCCCAACATTTTCTTTGTCTTTTTATGTGATTTTTAGGTTTTACTTAGATTTGGTGAGGAAAAAAGTATTAAGGAGGGTACAATCATTCCATTCAAGTCAACTCAAGTCATCAAACCCTAGGTGGAGCAAAGGACAACTTGCAAGTCATATTTTGAAGATTTGAATACGGGCATCTACATAAAATGAAAGTGTAAGTGGGGATCCACATAATCAGACCTTCAGGCTCCCAAGGACTAGGTTGCCCATTTTGGCATAAGTGTCCCTTTGTAGATTTCAGTCAGATTTCAGAATATTCCAGGTCTCCTCTTCTGCAAGTTTCATTTCCCAGGTGCACCATCTCTGCATTTTCCAGTTTAATTTCTATTTACATACATTTAGGTCATTTAGTTAGTTTGCATTTAGTTTAAATTTGGTTTCATTTACCTTTCGCAGTTAGATTAGTTTCATTTCATTTCCAACATTCAACTACACTTCTCACACACATCACAACCCAATTCAACCCCTTCCTTTGAATGCAATCACCAAAAAATTTTGTATCACCAAAGTGGAAAGAGTGTCATTCCTAAACCAAGTGCTCCTTAAGTGAAAAACCCTAGGGGCCTAGTAAGGGGAATCCTCTTTCCCTTGTTATACACATACCCAAACATTTATATAACAATGGATAGATCTGATTTATGGTAATTGAGATAATGTTATGCTTAGATGTATACATTCATAGATGTTATGATTTAAAAGGCTTGTCTCAAGGTCATTCAACCAACAAAGCTGAAATCAATGAAATCACTACTCTCAAGGACTAGATGTTATAATCTCCATTACATACATTTGTTGTGAATTCTTGAGATGTTATATGAACTTTGCAGTTCTTGAGATATCTTATGGATGACATGAAAAAGTATTTAACTTTTAACTATGTACTAGAGCTTTAAAAAAAATCTTTTTCAATTTAGGTATAGTTGGAGATATAAAAGAATTATATCTATCCAATTAAAGATTGGAAATAATTATAGAGAAAGATACTTATTTTCATATGATCCTTGCACAAACCTACTAACTTCTAATATTTATAAAGCTCATGTTTATTGTTGTATTGAGTAGTGTAACCTTACAATAAATAATTTAAGGCACTTTAATGTGGAATCCAATAATAAATCAAACTCACAAGCCAAGGCAACCCATGATGTTCACTCACACTAGGAACAATTAACATTAAACCATGTAAAAAGCCACCAATCACATTGGCCTTGCACTTAACACAACATGCATATCTACTTTATACTACAACAAAATAACATTGACATGGTTTATAAGGAATGATAATATGGTTGGGGATTCTAACCACACCAACAAAATTATTTTATGCTAGGGTATGTGCAAGATCATCATGGAAAAAATAGGCCCTTAAGTGGTGATGAAAATCTAGAAAATCAGAGTTAGGCAACTTGACGTAAAAAATTGAATAAGTTATCTATATTATTTCAAAAATATGTAAGAATAGAATCTGTAGAAAATTGAATGTAGTTTCTAAACTACTAGGTTTATTTAAGAAAAAAAAAATCTATTTGGTGAAAATTTGAAATTTCAATGCAGTAGTACTTAAATTTTAGGGAAAAAATAAGAAGTAGGTGTTTGTCTGACCACCCTAACCACAATAAAATGATAATATTTTTTTATAAGATTTTAGATATAAGTAGAGGACTCATGTCCTGATGTGATGCATACTTTTTTGTAATTATTTTCCAAATAAATAATTAATTATGAAATTTTTATTACAATTTTAAAAAAATATAAAAACTTGTATGTCTAACCACCTTAACTTGGTCAAAACTTCATGAAATTCAATTTTCTTTTTAATCCTATAGTATGTGAAGAATAGAATGTGACAAATGTTTCATATTTTAAAATGTGATACCATTTGAAAGTTATAGATGTTTTTCAATCAGACTATCAATTAGGACTTTAGTCATAATTCAAATAGAAAATGAATAATAATTATTTATTAAATTCAAATTAAAGCATAATTTATATTGGTGGAAAGTTGAGAATCTCCTTTAAAAACCCTTTTCATTTCATCAATTTTGGGTAAAAGAAATCCATCAGCCACATGGGCCATCATATCAATTACATATCGCCACTTTTTGGCCCATCATGATCCTACACATACCTACTACATGATTTATTTTACAATTAAATATGCATACTATTTAGGAGGAGGAAAACATAGTCTTAGGTTCAACAGATGCAAAATTTATAAATATATTCACTATCTCCATATAGAACTCATTGCAATTACCATGCATATGATCTAGTCACATCCCTTTTCTTTAGTGTTTCAATCAAAATAATGCAACAATATACTCAAGTTCCCAAATAAATCATGGGAAAAGAATACAATTTTGGTACCTTAGTCACTTACCTAAATGATATATTTTATACAATTCAAAATTTCTTTCAGGTACTTACATAGAAACTTCACATATAAATAATGCATGCACATGAAGGCCAATACAAATTGAACTTCAAACAATAATTTCAAGTAACCTCACAAAGAGAGGAAAATAACATTTTTATAATTATAACAAGGTGCATAAGAAAGATATGATACTCTTGCAACGTGACATACACACACCAAGGGTACACAATACAAGTGAAATAATGAAAAATGATATTTCTTTCTTATGGTTTAGGACATAGAGAAAACACACATTCTCCAATTATTTCATTGAAGGAAAACTCTAGAGATCTCAATATGAAGTATGCAAAGGAGAGAGAGATCTTGCAATAGGGTTGTCCTAGGGTCTAATTATAAACTAAAGAGGGGTTCACTACCAAGCTAGGGCTTGGAAAGACTAATGAAATGAAAGATGTAATGCTAAAACCTAATGCAATGCAATCATTCATTGAATAACCTAAAATTACATGTGAAACATAACAAAAAGCCACAAGATGAAATGTGTGCACTTGGAAATTTGAAGATGATTGGATGAAGCTCTGAAATGCTAAAAATGGTAATTAAAGCTTGTTGGGACTCATATGCCAGTCTGGGTGATTTAGTCCTAGATCTGGGTTTCTGGATCAAAAGTGGTTTCTAGAAAAAAGGTATCTGGAATTGAAAAAATCTGGAAAATGACCTAAAGTAGGAATCATACACCAGAACTGGCATATCAATCTAGTTAGGGTTTTCTAGAAATTCAAAGTCTAGATCCATTCCTCAATATTTGCTCTATCCTTTCTAATTGATGTAGATCGAAAACCCTGATTTTGGTCATGTAGAATTCTTTCAAGTATCTACAATATAAGGTGACGACTTTGGCAACTTTGAACACTTTGACAACTTTCTCCAAAATTTCTCTTCAATGTGTTTTCAACCTAGACCTGTGAATCACACACTAAAGAGGGAAAAATGTTGTTTTTTTAGTGGATAGGGGTTTGCCTTGGTCAAACCCCATTTTGGTAATCAAACCTTGAAATGAAATAAAATAGGGATGGAGAATGATGAATGAACAAAAAAAGATGTTGCAACTCACCAAACTATAGCAATAAAGTGTTGTAAACATGTATGAAGTGGCTCCAATGGATGTGGATTTTTACTCTTTATTGAATAGAATAGATCTTGACTTGAATGCTAGCTTGAATCGTGAAACCCTACATCACAATTGTTAGATGAAAAACAAATGTGATGAATGATGACTTTTACATGACGTTTCATAATTGAATAATTCTCTAAACACATGATAATTTTCCCTTGAATGATCTTGAATGCTCTTATCAACACTTGAATACTCTTGTGAACTCAAATTCGCTACAAGGATGAATACTTGAATTTTTGGGGTGTTAGGTTGAAAATGAGTGAAATAACCTTGTATTTATACTTGTTTATGCCTAATTTCCCAAAATTACTATAAGCCAACATCAGATCTAGGAGCATAAAATCTTGCCAAGAATTTGAATTAAATTTTATTTTGGGCCACATTGGACTCATATGCCCAAGGTGGCATATGAGTCCCATTAGGCATAAATTATGGGACCATTTTCAAAAATGACTATGAAGGTGTGAAATCTAGATCGAGACCCAAAAACCCTAGGTGGGACTCATATGCCCAAGGTGGCGTATGAGTCCCAAGCCACCAAATCTAGGCCACAAAACGTAAACACACCTAAATTATGATTGAATGTTGATTTATTTTGGGATCATCCTAAAAAAGATGCATTAAATGAGGCTTGTGGATTAAAAATAAGGCCAATTAAAGCATAAAGAAGTCCAATTATTTAATAGAATCCTAGAAAAGTGTGAAAGTGTGTTACAACACTTTACAACACCCTAAATAAGGCACCAATAATCTCATTTAGCTCACAAGGGCCCATGACCTAATGTGAATATGTTAGACATATTACAACACTCTAAATAAGACACCAATAAGATCATTTAGTTCACAAAGGTCCATGACCTAATGTGAATATATTAGACATATTACAACAATAAATCAAGGCCATGTTAGGGAGTACTTTTTTTTTCATTACATATAGCCCCCACTTTAGTGAGAGGAGGAACTTGCTTCCAACTCACACTAAAGTAGATCAACACATATCAAGAGGGGTCCAAATGTACCAATTCTAGTAAGATAGGATGACCATGATCAAGAGGGTTGTGCAATACCCCAAGACCAATATCCTATGGAAAACCAACATAGACACAAAATAACATACATGAAATTTTTTGCACAAGCGACTATCGTTGCACCAAAAGATTGACTTGTTAATGCTTGATATAGTTGCTAGATTTATACAAGATCAAGATCCATAGGAGGCAGTTAAACCATGTCATGAATCCCAAGTGTTACATTGGACTACGCCTATCATAAGAAGAGGAAACCAAGGGTCATACCTTGCAACAATCCCCCCAGTGCAAGTGCGGGGTTTGAACTTGTGACCTCGACTCTGATACCAATTTTTGCACAATCGATTGTCATTGCACCAAAATATCAACCTGTTAATGCCCAATACAATTGTTAGATTTATACAAGATCAAGATCCATAGGAGGTGGTTAAACCATGTCACAAAGCCCAAGCATTGTGTTGTACTATGTCTACCATAGGAAGAGGAGACCAAGGGTCACACCTTGCAACAAAAATGATATAAAGAGAAATAAAAAGGCATAAGTATGCACTACTAAAGAAAAAAAGAAAAGAAAAATTTAAAAAAAGAGGGGTGGATCAAGCTTCAACCATTTTTCCAACACGATGTGGATCAGATCTAGGTTGTTTGTCTAAAAAATACATGCTCACTCTGAGGCAACAAAACTCTAGGCTTTCCATTGGGTGAGTAATCCAAGAAGGTGAGACACATACATAGACGACTGGTATGCACCACACATGAGTGGATAAGGGAAATTCATGCCTCTATCAGGCTTCCCATCAAACCATATCAAAGTTATACCTCCTGATAAGTTTGATAAGGAACCACACAACAATGATCTTCAAGCTTCATGAGGCAAGAAAAGCTTTGTATGCTTGGGACTCATGAACAAACAAGATGGCTCCACAACCATGCAAAGTGTATTATGCAAGGTAGCCATATAACTAAAATTGCAAATGAAACAATAAGGAACATTCAAAGGAGTCTTGCTTAAATCATACAAGGTCTTAAATAAGGGAACATTGTGCCTAATATCGCCAAGAGAGGACCAATCAAATAATAGAAGATTCACAATGGAGGGGATGCATTTGTCGCATCAAGCCACTAAGAGGAATATAATATGCTAAGAGATATCACGCTCTTGAGGGACATCACGCCTAATGTCAACCACAAAGAAAAAGACACATCACATGAAGCAAGAAGAATACACCATGAAACATGCAAAAAAAAATTAATGCCAATGTATGCACCCACTTTAAAGAAATTGCTAAACACCATGTTTTGAGAAATTACTTTAAAGTAGCAAAGGATGAATGCTAACAATAAAGAAGACACAAGAGCTAATGTGGAAAGCCCTATGCCAAGTCATATGTTTCCAAATAAAGCTACATCATGCAAGAAAAGAAGGGGTTGCCCCTAAAATGAAATTCCAAACACATATAAGGGATCTATGGATTTGGGGTTAGTATGTTCTTGCTACAATGTTTTCAGAGAGCTCAGAACTGTCATCATTCCCCAAATACTCATAGAATTGGAGGAATGACACAAAGAGATAAAAAACAAAGAAAAAACTTTCAGGTCAACATTGAAGAGACATGAATGTCTCAATACCTTGCATCATCCCCAAAAGGAAAACACGGAACAAATGAAAAAGATAAAGAAAATATTTTGGGTCAACATGGAAGAGACATGAATGTCTCGACACCTTGCATCATCCCTGAAAGGAAAACACCGGATAAAGAAAAATATAAAAGAGTGACAACATAGAAAATAATGTAGGTACAAATAGATGAATCCCCAAAGAGAGAGAACATCAAAACAAACATTACGGTGGATCACTTTATTCACATACAATGACATAAAAGAAAATGAAAAATAAATAATGCAAAATACTAGTAAGGCACATGTGAGTCAACCTAGAGTAGGTCATCTGCATCCCAATCATGTTCATTATATACCAAAGGTAAAGAATATCCAAAGAGACAATAGCAAGTGCCAAACTAGGGTTATTACTGAGTGATTGGACAAAACTATGGTTTGAAATTTTTCTTGTAATGGATCTGAATTAATTCATAGAAATGGCTTCCTCAGTTCATCCTAAAGTGTCAATCTCGGAACGTAGGCTTTTGAACTGTGTTGTGGTAGTGTGTCAAAGGGCTACAATCAATAAACTAAGGGTTGATGGATGCAAACTAATATAATATGTATTTGAAAAAAATTATGATTTACAGACTTCGTGTCACATGTGTGATAGGAACCTATGAAGAAATGATTATGTAAAAGAAAATAGATCACAATCACACAACAAAATAGAATTGAAAATCTTTATACAATAGTGAAAACCTTTCTTCAAATAAAATAAAAAGAATTAAATTTATGCTATTGAATGTAGATATGCTTTCAATGTTGATTAACTATTCAAATCCTCAAATCATAGTAAATCGGCTCAAATTATTCTTAATGATACTGATAATTTTTGATAGATCGATTATGAAAACTAATAAGTACTAAACAAACCACAAAGATTAAATAAACTGATAAGAATTTGACACTTAACACAATAATCAATTTGAAGTAAATCGAATAATTACGAAATCACATACATTACCAAACACATATATCCAATTGAAATATCACTAACAACCAAGGAAGTGGTCCCTACCTTCACTAGCTATTGAGTGATAGAAGCTCACAAACATAGAACTATTCCATGCTAATTATCATTTGTTCGAATTACAACAACAAATTATGAACACAGATTTAATCACCAATATATGATTTCTATTATGTCTATCTATATGAGTCTTTGGAATACACACAAACACACACACACACACACACACACACAGATATATATATATATATATATATATATATATATATATCGTAGTTGGCTATACCCATAATAGTCTTGCAGATGAAAGTGAATAAAATTTTTGGTTGTTTGTGGCTTACAACCAACAACCATCGAAAGATAATTAAAAATAGCTTAAAGTCTTTTGACAGTATCTTAAAACAACATAACAACTCAAAAAAAAATTTCTAAATCTCAGCACAAATATGGCTAAAGTGACAAAATGACTCCAACCGGCATAGTCTTCCATCCATCAACGACCTTCATGCCTTGATGTCAACCACTTAAATATTTATTTTTACCAAAATCACAAATATAGTTAGTAAAAATCAAAGGAATCAATATTTTTCACTAGTTTTTACCTTTCCTTATATTTCATAGAATATCTCCAGTTCATTAGCAAAAATTGTCAGGAACTACATGAATACTATGAAAACAACAAGGGTTAAAATAAAATAAAGAGGTAAAATAAAGACACAATTTTCCCCCATCACCAAGTTCAACACTCTTACTAGGATAATTTTCATTTAAGCTCATGGAAGAGGAGAAGGTTGATCAACCATAGGTTTATTTTATTACCTAAGGGGAGGAACGAAAGGAACCATAGGATTTTGTTCAACCACTTTCTCTTTAACTTTATAAACTTGTTTTATTCAAGGAGGCATGATGGGGTTTTTTTCCTTATCTCTTGGTCTATTATAGGAAGTAGGTGAAGGTTCTTTCTAAGGTGGGTCTTGGCTATTTGGATTTTCTTTAGGTTCAATCATTTTTTCATCAATGATGGTAGGCTTAGTTGTAAGTTGAGGCATGTTTTAGAGGGATAATTCTTCTATTTTATTTTCATTGAACTTTTTTTAGGATTTGAAAAATAATTCTTCTCATGGTTTGATAGGTTCTATAGGCTCGGGCCAAAAGAAATCTAATGAAAAGTTTCCATGGGAAGATAAAGGGTTAAAACCACTATGATGCATAATAAATAATATTTATTGTCAATAGGAAACTTTAAGCATTTGTGGACAACCAATGAGATCGCTTCCATGGAGTGTAGCCATGGATAGCCTAGCTTCACACAAAATTAGTCCAACTATGGGATGATGGAGAATGAGATATCTAATATTTTTGGTCCTATTTGTAAAGGAAGGGTGATCGATCCTGTTGATGGGTGTTTTGGCACACTTTCTCAACATAGGTAATGCACAGGTGCATCACCTCTCTTAAAAGACAATCTTCCATAATAAGATTTCAAAAAATTACCCAAAGGTCTCTTGGGTGTTAGGTCATGAATTGCATGGGTTTGTTCAGTTGATGTTTGATGTGATCTTGTTGGTAATCACAGGGTAGACTTATAGAAGTTAGGCTGGAAGGAAGTTGGATCTGCAAATGGAGTTTTTAAGATGGAAAGTTTATGTATGTTTGTTGTAGGTTCAAACAATAGTCTTGAGCTCCATTTTTTATTTAAGATTTGGCTTTACAATGTGCAATGAACCTTAGCATAGGTTACTTATTTAAAAAATGAAAAAGGGAAAGGAAGACAAGAAGTTTCTGGACCTGCAACTACGAATGAACAATGATCATGGAGGTTTCCATTTTGGACAGCTTCCTTAAAACAAAATTTCACTTAACCAGGAATTTCATAGTGTCATGAAATCTATGCTATCTTTTAAGGACTGCAGATATTTTACCATCCATTCACCATGTAAATTCATGAACAAAGATAAAATTTTAGAGGAAGCTTCAAATTTAAATCCATACTAACTTTACACAACCACCTACCAACAACAAATAGACAAAAGTATGGACTAGGAAGGCATCTACATAGAAAAAAATATTCACAATGATGGAACAACATTACTAAATCTACCAAAGCTTGTAAGATGGGGAAAATCAAATAGTATAGATTAAGTGATAGCCAACACTTCTAAACTATTATCCCAATCTAAACAAGAGAATACAAACAAAGATAGCAATCAAAATGAAAGCAAATGAAATAAAGCACTCCCCTTTGAAGTTGATTCTTTCTCTTGTCTCTCCTATTTCTTCTTATGCCAATATTGCCCTCATATTTGTTGATGAAGTTGTGCAAATACCTGCAAATAGTAAGCAAGAAAGTTGGAGATAATGACTGTTAAATTGAAAATGGAGGGGAAGGGTTTCTTTTATAGACAACCATTTGAATGGATAGACGAGATTGATCTTCCAGAAAGATTCTAAGATCAACGGATGAGGATTCATGAGAGGGAAGTTACGAAATGGATGGCCAAGATCGAGTTTCTAGAAAGATTCCAAGATCTACAGTTGAGAATTGATGCAACCAGAATATGCCATGCATGGAAAAGATATGATGCCGATGGCTAGGACGCCTGACGGCTATGACAGACATGCAGGACATGGAGACTATGACATGAAATAATGACAGGGGATCTTTGACCAAAATAGAAGGATAAATAATTTATTTTAAATTATTTATTCGAAAATGGAAGGGGATGACAAGTGGCAAATAAATAATTTATTTTAAATTATTTATTAGAAAATGGAGGAGAAGGACAAGTGGCAAATAAATAATTTATTTGGAGGAAATGAAAAAGGAGATTTAATTAAATTCATAAATTTAATTAAAGGAGGAGATATAAATTAAATATGGATAATTGATTAGGATCAATTATTTAAAGGAGAAGAATGACACATAATTAAATAATTTCATTAATTATTTAATTATAGAAAAATAAAAGGTCAAATAATTATTATTATCTGACTATAGACATGTGATAAAAGATAAATAATTAAATAAATAATGATTTATTTAATTATTGAAGAAAGGGGTATTAGTGACGCAATTAAATAATTTTAATTGATCAAGATAGAAATGAGAAGGTGAATCAATTAAATAATTTAAAAACTATTTAATTAATAAAGGAATATGATCAAACATAATAGAATAATTAAAATTATTCAATTATTGAAAGATGATGACTAGGAAAAATGATGCTCATAGACTTAGGACATTTTTCAGTGTCTACATTTTTCCCCTCTTTGACATAATGTAGTTCATCGCATTGTGTCAAAGAAATTTAATTCTGAAATACACCCCAATGTAAAGAGAAAGGGGAAGGATGACCAAGAGGGTTGTGGTATGCCCCCTCGAGAGGACATGTGGGTTCAAAGAACATGAATGTGCTCTTGAAATGGAAGATAAGACTAAAGGATGAAGGATAGAAGAAATGTTAGCATGAAAAGGGGAAAGAAGATAGACAGGAAATGATAATAGAACCAACTTCCATGCTTACATTTATATTTATCATCATTGGGCATCGAAAATGTCACAAATGGACCACAAACACCATGGTATGATATAGACCAAAGTGTGCAAGGTGACCATTTGGGAGAGACAAATAGTCAAAAAGATAAGGAATGCCCCAACTCATACTAAGGACCCAATTGTCCTAGTCCTTTTGCCAAGACAAACCACAGGCAACAATCAAAGAAAAGAGGCCATGATCCATCATCGTCCCTCTAAATCCATTGATAGGACATCCTTGAAGAGACTAGTAACATGACCCAAAACCAATCGAAAAGATAAGAAAATCTAGACCAACAAAGCGTTTGCCAAGATAGTGTTTTCCAATGATAATGATGATTTTTTGATTGGTTGATTAGGTTGACCATGATGACCGAGTTGATTGATTGGTTAATAAGGATTGGTAAAATGATTTGATTGATGATGCTGAGCCTCAGGAAGGACACATCCTAATGAAGGAAAGATTGATTGACCAAGCTAATAAGATTGAGTGGTGTGACAAAGTTGATTGATAATGATAATGCTCGATTTCAGGAAGGACACATCCTGATTAAGGAAAAATTGATTGAAAAAGTTGACAAGATTGTTTGATTGTTTGAAAAATATTGATGAATACGACCAAGCGATGTGACAATACCCAACCATAGGAAGGACACATCCTATTTAGGGAGAGGACACATCTGATAAAGTTGACCAAGTGACAAGTGTTGACATGACACCCTGACTGCAAGAAAGACACATCCTGCTTAAGGTGAATGACAAGGTTGAGAAAGTCCAATCGCAGGAAGGATGTATCCTGATAAAAGACAAGAGATAAGACCAAATGAGACAAATGACATGATGCCCCATTCCGATATAAGACTAGTGACTTGATTGAGTTGATGATAGGATAATTGATTGATGAAAGATTTAATTTGTTTGTTGTTTCTTGATGTAGTTTGAATGATGATTGCTCTCGGATCAAGCACACGACCCAACTCGATGAACCCTAAAGGACTTGACCTAGGGGGCCTCGGGGGCTCATCGATAGATGGCCTTGCCTACGTAGCAGTGCACAGAGACCTTGTAGTTCGACACGACTTGAATTTGTCTTATTTGACAAAATACTAGGTCATGATTTTATTTGGACAACCTAAAGGGACTGACCTAATGCCTCGGGGGCTCATTTAAGATGAGTCTTGCCTACGTAGCAAACGCGCAGAGGCAACGTAGTTCAACCACTCTAACAAAACTGATTCAGACTCAGACTCTATTTTTGGGATTTTTGAAGCTTTTTGATTTTTTTGGATTTTGAAATGTTTTGTTTTGGATTTTGAAATATTTTGGTTTTTTTTGGATTTTGAAAGGTTTTGATTTTTTTTTTTTTCAGGACATTATATGATTTTTATGATTTTTTCAGGACATTTGATGATTTTTATGATTTTTTCAAGACATTTTATGTTTTTATGATTTTTATGATTTTTTCAAGGCTAATACCATGTATTATTTCCCATGAAGATGCAAGTCAAGGAATTGTCCCCAGTCAAGTATAGGACCAATTTACTAGGCACGAGGAGAAGCGGCGAATGCGACAGGTGGATATGGAAGCGAAGGATGCTAAATGTCGATGGTTTTTAGGCCATGGGAAAGATGACAAAGCTTTATTATGGATGAGTAATGGGTGTGAATGGACGAAAGACCAGATGGAGTGAAAGTAGAAAGGAGCATAGATCAACTACACATGGCGCCTGTTTGCTAGGTTTTCACCATGGTACTTATCCAAAGCGCCACCGAAGTGGTTTTCACTTTTGGATGAATTATTTTTCTTTACTATTTTTTTATTTATTTTTATTTTATTTTTTTTTGTATTTTTGACTTTTTAAGGGATACTCTGAGAATCAAGTATAATACTTGCGAAGGTGCATGTTGTTGATGGGTTCAGACAATGGTTCTCCTTCAGGAGTAGAAAGCTGATAAGCACCAGATCCATATGCTGTTGTGACAATGTACGGGCCCAACCAATTAGGCTCAAATTTACCAGGTTTTTCTCGTTCAACTTGGTTCTTTGGATTCTCCTTTAGGACCAGATCACCAATGTCAAAACTTCTAGGATGAACCTTCTTATTATAACTGCGTCGAAGGCGGTTCTGATATGCTTGCAAGTGTGTCAAAGCATTTTGTCTCTTTTCATCCAGTAACTCTAGCTCATGTAGACGGGATACACGGTATTCTTCTTGGTCAATCAAGCCATGCATAGAGACTCGTAGGGATGGTAACTCGACCTCTATAGGAAGTATTGCTTCAGATCCATAAACAAGGGAATATGGTGTGGCTCCTGTGGGGGTACGAATACATGTGCGATAGGCCCATAAAGCAGGGTTAAGTTGTAAGTGCCAGTCACGGCCAACGTCATTAACAGTCTTCTTTAAGATCTTTAGGATAGTCTTATTAGATGCCTCAGCTTGACCATTACCCTGGGGGTAATACGGAGTGGAAAAATGATGTTGAATATGAAATTTGTCACAAAGTTTCGTGAACATCTTGGTTTTTGAAAGGGCGACCATTATCTGTAATGATGGAGTGTGGGATACCATAACGACAAATGATGTAATTCAGGATGAATTTGGCTATTTGCTTACCGGTAATGTAGGTCAATGGAACGGCTTCAATCCATTTCGTAAAGTACTCAGTGGCGACAAGGATAAACTTATGCCCATTGGAAGAGGTGGGATGGATCTTTCCTATGAGGTCGAGTCCCCATTGAGAAAATGGCCATGGCGAAGTAAGCGGCTGCAATTCCTGAGCTGGTGCATGTATGAGATCTCCATGAATCTGACATTGGTGACATTTCTTCACAAAATGATAGGCATCATGTTCCATCGTAGGCCAATAATATCCTGTTCTCATGAGCTTTTTGGCTAAGGTAGGACCAGCAGAGTGAGCTCCACATATACCATGATGTACCTCTTGTAAGGTTGTTTGTGCTTCATTTGAGTCGAGACATCGAAGGAGGGTACTATCTAGGCTACGACGATAAAGGGTGTCTCCGATGATGGCATATTTAGATGCTTTTCGGATAAAGGTCTTACGTTGGTTAAGGGACAAGTCAGGAGGTATAATCTGGTCATGTAAATAGGCATAAATGTCTTTGTACCAAGGTGAATCAAGACCAACAAGTTCACACACAAATTCAGTTTCGGGGACATCGAACGCAAGGATCAACAACTGTTCTACCAAGAACTCATATTGTGATGCATTATTGGGAATGTCCAAGAGAGATCCAATGGTAGCCATTGCATCAGCTGCTTTGTTCTGGATTCTCAGGATTTGTTCAAAAGAAACATTGTCAAAGTATAGTTTGAAACTATCCACCATGTGTTTGTAGGGCATCAATTTCTCATCCTTAGTATCATAATCATCATTGACTTGTTTTATCACTAACTGTGAATCACCATAGACCTGAAGATCCTTGATTCTCCATTTTATTGCTATTCGAAGTTCTGTCAATAGTGCCTCATATTCTGCTATGTTATTAGTGCAAGAGAATGCTATTCAAAATGACTTAGGAATGGAGTCTCCTTGGGGTGTGATGAACAAAATTCCAGCTCCTGAATCGTGACTTGTGTGAGATCCATCAAAATATAACTTCCATGTAATTGGTGTGTCTATGACAAAGATTGATTTATCTGGGAAATCAGATATCAAAGGATGATTTGCCTTTATGGGTGCATCTGCAAGTTGATGTGCTATCACTTGTCCTTTTATTGCCTTTCGATCTACATACTCAATGTCATATTCACTTAGCATCATAACCCATTTAGCTAGTCTTCCTGTCAGTGCTGCTTTGCTGAGAAGATATTTCAAAGGATCAATTTTGGCAATCAACTTTGTCTTATGATTCAACATGTAATGTCTCAATTTTTGTGCTGTAAATACCACTGCTAGACACGCCTGTTCAATAGGACTAAAATTCACCTCATATCCAACTAGGGTGCGATTAATGTAATATATAGCTCGTTCTTTTCCATCATTATCATTTTGTGCTAATAATGCCCCCAGTGCTGATGTTGTTGCTGTCACATATAATATCAAATATTTTCCATCAATTGGAGGCATTAGAACTGGTGGAGTTAGTAGATAATTTTTAATTTGATCAAATGCTTCTTGACACTTTTCTATCCAGTTGAAGGGAATTCCTTTTCTTAACAAATGTTGGAATGGGTGGATCTTGTCTACTAACTGAGCAATGAACCTATGGATTGATTGTAGTCTCCCTTGCAATGTCCTCAATTGACTGATGTTGGTTGGTGGTGGCATTTCTAAGATAGCTTTGAATTTCGCTAGGTCAACTTCTATTCCTCTGCGTGATACTATGTATCCAAGGAGTTTGCCTGATTGGACCCCAAAAACACATTTTTTTGGATTTAATCTAAGTTGGTATTTCTCGAGTCGTGTGAAAATATTTTCTAATACTGCTAAATGTCCACTTCGTTCTATGGATTTAGAGAGAAGGTCATCAACATAATCTTCCATCAACACATGCATGTAGTCATGAAACATTGTGGTCATCGCTCTTTGATATGTAGCTCCAAAATTTTTTAGTCCAAACGGCATTACATTCCAACAAAAAGTTCCCCAAGCACATGTAAAAGCTGTTTTTTGTTGATCTTCAGTAGCAATCCTTATCTGATTATAACCTGAGAATCCATCCATGAGTGATAGCATTTCATACCCAGCTGTGAGGTCTACAATGATGTCGATGTTTGGCAGAGGAAAATCATCCTTGGGACAAGCTTTGTTGAGATCTCTAAAATCTGTGCATATTCTAATTTGACCATTTGGTTTAGTGACAGGAACAAGGTTTGATATCCAATTTGCATAATCAATAGAACAAATGAATCCCACATCTAGAAGTTTCTTCAATTCTTCCTTGACAAGGAGTGCAATTTGTGGATGCATTTTTCTTAGCTTTTGTTTGTATGGCTTGGAATTAGGTAGAAGTGGTAAGTGATGTAAAACCAATTCAGGATCCAATCCAGGTATATCTGCATATGACCAGGCAAAATTGACTTGTCTTTCTGCAAAGAATTTTGTGAACTCGGGCTTTTCCTTGGCGGTCAAAGATGTTGCTAACTGTATAATCCTGGAATTATCTTGTGTTCCAATATTCACCTCTTCTATTTCTTCTATCAACAATGGTGATCTCTCTTGGTCTATTGGGAGACACTCCAATCCTCCATCTTCAGGTGCCTCAGGGAGGTTTTCACCTTTTGATACATGCTTTATTTTTACTTTTTCACGATCAACAGGTGCCTTTCAATTTTCACCTGAAGACCTATTATTTCTATTTTTTATTTTATCATATTCATTTTTGTGACTAGAGGATAGGATAGCCTCACCAAAGTATGCAGTATAATCAAGTTCAATGGAAAATCCAGCCTTATGATCCCCACTAGGTATTCCTTCACAAAGTCCCATAAACTCAATGATTGCTTCATCGTTCTCGAAAGTGTCCAAACTTGGTGGGTCTTGTTAATCCCAATCTATGAGTTGTGGGTAGACAAGGGGTAAGCCATCATCATTGTTATCAAGAGTCATGGTGTAGTTAGAGAGGGTAAAGACAGACGTAGAGTCATCAGGTTCCCAGGAGGAAGCATCAATGGTTTCCCAAAAGTGTTTAATCCATTCTTCTTTATTTAAGGGGGCTTTGGGACGAGGGCTTGGTAGACTCAACGAGGAACTAATTGTAAGCTTTTGACTGAATTGTGTTTCAAGAGGAGGCTCATCAAGTATTCTGAACAGTTTATCTAAGTCCATAAAGGTAGTGGAGGATAGGGAATCCCATTCATATTCATTAGAATCGGCTTCAAAATCCCAAGGGTCCTCATATGTCTCAATCTCATTTGAAGCATTAGCAACCTCACTTGAAGGTAATCCAATACCTTGGATAGTCACTTTTATAGGTACAAACCCTAACCCTTGATGTTTAATCAACTTAGGAGGTTGCAAGGGTTCTATCATTCCTTGTTTATTTAGGCCAAGACCACTGTGTCCATCATATCCTTGTCGTTTCATTATTGGGAACCTTTTTGGATACTGCTCAACTGGCAACCTCTTAGATTTAGTGTCTTCTTCTTCTCTGTACAACCATGTGAGAATGTGATCATCTAGAGATTCCTTGGAAAGTTCTCCCCATTTGGTGAAGGTGGTAGGGGGATTATGAAAGATGACCTTAGGCTGCATGGGATGTGGTTTTCCATAAGACTTTGGTGATTTAGGAAATTTTCCAATGAAAAAGAGACTCTTCATGTTATATTCTCCACATCCTTTGTCTTGGATCTGGATCTTAGGCATGGAGGGGGTGGTGAATGGAATGGATGATTTGACCAACATAGATGGGTCAACGTAGTGGGATGAAGTGGTGGATGAAGTGGAAGGTGAGGCCTCTCGATTGATGGGCACTTGACATTCAACAGTTCCTCTTAAGTTTGAATAATACTGAAAAGGATTGGGGTCGCCTGGAATGGTGATTTCAGTGCCATTGTGTGGAAATTTGAGGCATTGATGGTAGGTGAATGGGATAGCTCTCATAGCATGAATCCAAGGATGACCAAGGAGAAGGTTATAATGTAAGACTAGATCCAAGACATGGAATATTGTATGTTGTATGGCTGGGCCAACTCTTATAGGAAGTGAAATGACACCTTTAGATGAACGCTCAGCATCATCATAAGCTTTGATAGTGATTTTCTTTGTTCGGTCTATACAATTCTCATAGTATCCCAATGCTTTCACCAATTTTAGTGAACAAATATTTAGACCTGCTCTACCATCTACTAAGACTCATATAATCTTGCATTTATCAACACAAACTTCAAGATGCAAGGGATCATTATGATCAGATTTTGGTGCAGAAAAGTCTTGCTCAGAGAAGGTGACATGATGTGGCATAGCTAGGTATCCAACCATGGCCTAAAATGCATTGACATCTAGGTTGGTAGGGATAGACGCTTCTTGCAATGCTTTTTCAAGTATAGCTCTATGTTGTGGGGATGTGCGAAGGAGCTCCAAGATAGAGATTTGTGCAGGAGTTTTTCCCAACTGCTCTAGGAGATTATATTGGTTCTTGGGCTGAGGATTGGGTGGAGGTCCTGGAATAGTTATCTTGGTTCTACGAGTAGCAATAGCACAATTTGAGTTTGGCTTGTTTATGGTGATGGTAGCAATGCGATCATCAAAGGGTGTTATATTAAGAATGATAGTGCTATAGTCATGTTTGACTGTGGCATAGTTGGCACTATTGTTGTTCCCTGAACTGGAGGCTTTCCCTTTATCATGGTCTTGCAAGGGAGTTTTGAATATGGTATGATCAGTATTGGTTTTTCCTTGTGAATCTCCTACTGATATAGTTCCATATTCAATGAGGTCTTGAATAATGTTCTTGAGTGTCCAACATCTTGGTGTTTTGTGTCCTTTGCTATGGTGGTATTCATAGTATTCATCTTCTTTCCACCAGTCTGGTTTGATCAAGGAAGGTTCATAATTCTTGGTGTCAGGTAGTGTGATGGTATTGGTTTGCAAGATTCGTTTGAGAATTGATTCAATAGGTTCACCCAAGGGGGTGTAGGTTCTCTTGGCACAAGGAGGTCCTCTTCATTGTTAGTTGTTTTGGATAGCGTTTAATGTTTGGTTTTGACTCTGGATTCGTGAGTTTGGTAGGGTTGATGTATTAGACAAGGAGGGACCTTTAAGTTGAATGGTCAGACTTGTATTTATCATTTTGGCATCAACAACTCCATCACTTGTTACATTTTTGTTTTGGGACCAGTATTTTCTCTTATCATTGTTGGATTTCTGATTTTCTCTATTTATCTTGACTAGTCCTTTGGCGATAAGACCTTTCTCAATAAGGACGCCTTTCTCAAGGATCTCTTCAAAGGTTGTACAACATTGGATTTGAATTTGGCTCATGAGTTCTCCATTAAGATTTTCCACAAACATGGTGACCAATTGTTTTTCAGGAATGTGACAAGGGAATTTTCTAACCAAACCTTGCCATCTTTGGTAGAATGAGGTAAGGGATTCTCCTTCTTCTTGTCTAGTGGTGCTTAATGTTGCAAGGGTGACATCATTTTTAATGTTGAAGGAAAAATTGTTAATGAATTTGTCAGCTAGTTCACCCCATGTTCTTATTCCTGGAGGAAGATGTGAAAACCAATCTAAAGCTGCCCTTGTAAGACTTCGCGGAAGTAGTCTCATTAAATAAGTTGGATCATATGATTCTTCCATGCATGATGTGTTGAATTCCCAAATGTGTTCTATTGGATCCCCTGTCCCCTTATACTTAGGCAAAGGTGGTGTTGTAAAATGAGGGGGAAAGGGTGGCATATATAAATTGCGATCAAATGGAAAGGGGCATAATTCCTCCACAGAATAGGTCTTTTTGTTGGTCCCCAATTGCATGTTAGTCATTTTTTGTTGAAGGGTTTTCACCTATTGTATCAAGAGGTCTGCAAGTGATGGTGTTGCATTACTTTGACTTGGTGCCATGATGCTAGCATTAAGGTCATAGGTTGAATTTGAATCATGATTGATGCCTTGTGATGTGAGACCTTGATTGCCATATTGATTTGTGTTGGTTTGATTTGGAATGAAATTGGCATTTGGGTTTGTCCCAAAGGTCATGTTTGCATGTGGTATGGTGTTTTGGAATTGATGTGTAGACCCTTGATTTGTGTTTTGGTTTGGAAAATTGGGTCCTTGGTTTGCAAATGAAGGTGATGGTCCTTGACTAATGTTTTGTGATGAAGAAAGGATCCCTTGGTTGGTATTTTGAAATGAAGATGTAGGCCCTTGATTGACATTTTGCGATGGAATGTTTCCTTGGTTAGAATTTTGGAGTGATGAGAGGGACCCTTGATTCACATTTTGGAATGATGGGATGGATCCTTGATTATTGTGTTGCTTTTGGATTTTTTGTGAGACAATGTGGACCTTTCTAGGTTGACTTGAAAATTGGAACAAGGATCCTTGGTTTGCATTTTGAGTCAAAGGTGTAGGACCTTGTGAAGTAGAACCTTGATGTGTGTTTTGGAAAAGGGGATTTGTAAAGGTCTTACCCAAGGAATTGGAGTTGCTTCCAAGTGTAGAATTTTGTCCTTGTGTAGCAGTATGGGTTTCCTTGTTGCCAGATGTTGGGATATTTGGGATATGTGTGGTGGTGGTACTCATGTGTGAGGTTATCCCAAGGGGTATATTTGTTGTTTGTGATGATGACGGCATGCCAAGTGTAAATGGATTTTCAGTTTCCTCTTCTACAAGGGCTGATACATCAAAACCTTGAGGTAGTTTGGCACCCTTTTTAGCTAGTGCATAGAAGTATCTATTAGGATCAGCACTAACAAGTTGATCAATCATGTTTTAAATTTTTGGATCTTGGTAAGCTCTTTCAATTTCTTGAGGAGTCAATTGTTTGTTGAATTCTTCTATGCTTAGGTTTTCCCATTTCTTGTTGAATTCATCATGATTTAGATTGTCCCAATTGTCAGTTTGATCTCTTTGTGGCACCTCTCTGTGAGGTGTGGATTGATTTGAATTAAACCCAAGGGTAGTGTCATGAAATGGGTCACTTGAATATTCCATGTCCTTTCTTTTGGATTTTGACCTTGTTTCAGCCATGGGAGATGTTTGCAAGTTTGAGGGATAATGCAAGATGTGGATGCCACTAAACTATGTTTTTTTTTTTTTTTTTGGAATAAAGGATGTTAATGAAATGTGATAATGATGTTTGTCTAAGGAATATGACTAATGCAAGGTGAAAATGAGGACTAATATGAAAAATGTTGACTAAGGTAATGACCAATGCAAAGTCTAGGTGCCAAATGAGGACTAAGATAGAAGGTATGACAATATTTTTGGATTTTCAGGATAAAATATGCAAGGTGAGGACTAAAATGACCTTGATGTGCAAAAGGTCTAAATGATTTGGAAAAAGGAGCTACTCAACCACCCTAAGCTTGATCTATGCCTCAATTTGGGTCATCGAAGGACTTGTTGGTAGGACAAGATGATAAAGTGAGTTTTCCTAACTAGACTCTTGAGTAGGAAAGGTCTCACAAAAGGACAATGACTACGGAAAATGATGTTGACTAAGTCCAATGACAACCTACTCTTTGAAGGCAATGATTTCACAAAGTATGGTAGGGTTTTCCTAATCCAAAATTTGAAAATGAAATGAGGATGCAAGGATTGGTTTATGAAGATGATGATGTTCAAGGATGAAACTAAGTTTTGCAAGGATGCACCTATGGGTAAATGCAAACTAAAGATGTCACTAATGGAACATTTGAGCAATTTTCTCTCTGGTTTTCAACAATGGCTGCTGAAAAAGATGTTTGATATCAAATTGGACAAGTTTGGTCTTGGGTTGCAAAATTTGGAATTTTTTCAAGTTGAATGTTTGTTTCCAAGTTTGTGAAAGGTGTTTATTTGTCTCAATGTCTTAGAAAAACACTTGGAAAACACAATATCTTGTCTTTGAACATTTGAAAACATGCACAATGAAAACAAGCACAACCCTAGGTTAAGCAAGGACAATATTCACTAGATTCCATGTGGATTTCCCCAACCACACTTATTCTTAGCGTGTGAATCCAGAAGCTTGGCTGCACGGGCTTCCCCTTACATTGCACTCACTTCTCAGGCCAACCAAGCTTCCAACCCCCATAAAACTCCCATGGCAGGTTGATCACCTCTACTAAAAGCTACGAGAATGTGGATGCCTTCACAACGACCGTTGCTGCGCTAGCAAATAGAAGGATTTTGGCAACTACACAAAGGTTTTTAGTTCGGGACCCCCGTTCGAGTGGCCATACATTGGGAACAAGATTAAGTTCCTTTTAGGAGGCACTCCAGCCTGAAGAGGTTACGCTCAACAAGGTTTTGGGGAGTACTACTTGGTCTATATGACACATCCGCACTCTTTATCCTAGGCTTTCCCTTAGGATTCACATTTATATACCGGTCGGGGGTAGCTTGACCAAAAAGCTCTGTTGCCGATCTAAGTCACCTTGGGGTGAGTACTTTTTCACACCAAGGAAGGCCCAAGTTCTAGAGGCAATAACCATTTCTCTTACACCCAGTATCACATAAATATGCAAGGGGAGAGGATACTTCGATTATTGCATCAAAGGGTAACACAAAATTGAAGACACTTATACATTTTTATTACCAAATGATAATGTGAGGAGGACACACAAGACACTTTGTTCATTTTAAAAATTTAACTTGATGTGAAACAAACAAAGTTTATTTTAAGCCAATGACATGAAATGCATGTTCATTTTAACCCATGAGTGTGCATGCAATTTGTGTTCATTTTAATCCCATGAAATGAAATGCATGTTCATTTTAACCAATGAGTGTGCATGCAATTTGTTGTAGCTGTTGAAAACAAATAAAATTAATTATGCCTAAAGAAATGAAAAGCTCGATTTTTGTTTCTAAAGAAACAATTTTTTAGAATCTCTCCAAGTTGTGCCACATGCTAAAAACAAGAGATTAGTAACTCAAAAGAAATGACAGCAGCAAATTAAAACAACCGCAAATTTCTCAAAATCTAACGAAATTTCAAATCATTTATATCTATGGAAAGCTAAAACTCAAACCTTCAAAACCCATAAATTATTTTTTGAAGATTCTGCATGAAAAAATGTTATAGACAAAAGAAAATGCGGGTTTTAACAACTAAACTAAAAAAATAGCAAATACTAAAATAGCCATAACTTTCTCAAATCTTAACAAAATTTTAAACCATTTGAAGTTTCGCAAAGCTGAAAACGAGGGCTACAAAACCCAGATGATCATTTTTAAAGAATTTATGCTCCCATTTTTCTATGCTCAAAAGAAGATGATGGGATTTTATGCAACTTATTGGCTATAACCTACAAAACAACCAAACAAACAAGAAAACAAACGATTTTTATTTTTTTTTGCAATATTATTCGATTCACATTGGGTTCACCAATGTAAGATGGGGAAAATCAAATAGTATAGATTAAGTGACAGCCAACACTTCTAAATTATTATCCCAATTTAAACAAGAGAATACAAACAAAGAGAGAAATCAAAATGAAAGCAATTGAAATAAAGCACTCCCCTTTGAAATTGATTTTTTGTCATCTCTCCTATTTCTTTTTATGCCAATATTGCCCTCAGATTTGTTGATGAAGTTTGGGAAATACTTGCAAATAGTAAGCAAGAAAGTTGGAGATAATGACTGTTAAATTGAAAATGGAGGGGAAGGGTTTCTTTTATAGACAACCATTCGAATGGACAGACGAGATTGATCTTCTAGAAATATTCTAAGATCAACGGATGAGGATTCATGAGAGGGAAGTTATGAAAGGGATGGCCAAGATCAAGTTTCTAGAAAGATGCCAAGATCTATGGTTGAGAATTGATGCAACCAGAATATGCCATGCATGGAAAAGATAAGACGGCGACGGCTATGACACCTGATGACTATGACAGACATGCAAGACATGTAGACAATGACATGAATAATGACAGGGGAACTTTGACCAAAATAGAGGGAAAAATAAATTATTTATTCAAAAATGGAAGGGGATGACAAGTGGAAAATAAATAATTTATTCGAAAATGGAGGAGAAGGACAAGTGGCAAATAAATCATTTATTTTAAATCATTTATTTGGAGGAAATGAAAAAGGAGATTTAATTAAATTCATAAATTTAATTAAAGGAGGAAATATAAATTAAATATGGATAATTGATTAGGATCAATTATTTAAAGGAGAAGAATGACACATAATTAAATAATTTTGTTAATTATTTAATTATAGAAAAATAAAAGGTCAAATAATTATTATTATCTGACTATAGACATGTGATAAAAGATAAATAATTAAATAAATAATGATTTATCTAATTATTAAAGAAAGGGGTATTAGTGACGCAATTAAATAATTTTAATTGATTAAGATAGAAATGAGAAGGTGAATCAATTAAATAATTTAAAAACTATTTAATTAATAAAGGAATATGATCGAACATAATAGAATAATTAAAATTATTCAATTATTGAAAGATGATGACTAGGAAAAATGATGCTCATAGACTTAGGAAATTTTTCAGTGTCTACAAAGCTAACTGAAAGGAAATGGAACAACAAAGTAAATCTAACTAAATCATATGACTATGAGAGAAGAATCATGAAACATACAAATAAACTCAGAAATCCACCAAATTCAATGTATTTCTATTAAAATTTCTGCAACATGTCATTACAACAACTCAACTCTCTGTTGAAAATGAGAGGAGGCCCCCTATTTATAGTGTCCCAAAAGTAGAACATGTGGCCAATATTGATTTACAGTTGTGTGGCCAAAATTCACTATAAACTAGGGTTCTACCTACCTCCACAATATATTACATTTTAAAAAACATTTTTTTCTTTTTCCCTATTTTGTCTTCTAGTGGCAGCACTGTAGCGTTTTATCTTCTTGTTGATTGGTCTTGTTGTAGCTATTCTATTACAAACTCTTCATCAATAATAGGGTTTCCCTCTTGCTTCTTCAGGGTTGCATACTCCATGAATTTCAGAATCACTGGCTAGAGTTTATCGAGCTCGATGATGTCAGATCGCAACACTTGGTAACTCCATTCCTTGGAATTTTCAATGATATTTTCCCAGTCTTCATCATACTTAGCATTATGGTATATGAATAGCTCAGACTGGGCAAAGGGTCGAGTAGAAAAACTCATGAAATCAGTAGTGGCCTCACTCGACATCCCATCTTCTATCCTCTTTTGGAAGTGAGGCTTTATCTTCTCCAGATTAACTTGGAAAATAGGCACATCATACCATGTCATTAGCTTTAGGTATCTACTGCAATCAGCCCAAACCTCCTTGGCCCAATCAATATCTAGATTTACCTTTTCAAGCACTTGCTCCAACCTTTCTTTTCAGTTCTCAAAAAATCGCTTCCAAACATCCATCAGCCAGTGATCATCCTCCCTGAATGCAAACTCCTTTTCCCAAATCTCACTTGGTAGTTTGAGGATAGCCTCAATCTTCAGGTAAGTGGACTCATATTTCCTTGGGAAGTCAATGCAAATTTTTCTCCTACCCTCAAGAGACTTTCGTACATCCGGGAATTTGTTTGTTGTCCGAGCAACACGATTGATACCCATGTTTCCAATGTCTAAGACCTGCTGGAACCAGTTCTCCATAGTCTTGTCCAAGTTCTTTCTCCTTTCCAACTTATCTATTTGTTCCTTGGATAGAAATTATGGTGGAGCTGAGGATGTGGTAGGTTGTTCTTATATTGATGACCACTATTGGATGTAAGCTATTAGATCAACCACTTGTTCCTTGAGCTCTTCCTTCAAGATTTTATCTTGTTGAATCAGATGCACCACCGTGGCAGCGAATTCTTGGAGGTTATCTACCTTTTGTTCCCTAGTGGAAACTCCCAAGTCAATGGTGGAGATATTGTAACTCATTCCCTATTCTAGATCCAGAGGCATCCATCATTACCCTTGATCTAATTTTGGATTTCTTCTCCTTCTTGATGCTAATTTGGGCTCGGGCCAATATAGCCTCCAATATCATTTTCAAATCACTAGGAGCAAGAGCCTTCTTCTCCAATTTAATTTCCAACCATTCAAGCATCAAGTACTTTTCCTTGGGTGATTCCTGGTCACCTTCCTTTTCATCTTTTCTGATTTCAATCTTTTTAACATTCAGAGCCTCTTGATTTTTCCTCATATCTTCCTTGTCTTCATCGGAGTCTTGAATGAACACCATGTATTTGATGGGGACTTAAATGAGTAGGTGTTCCTTAGGGGCATCTTCTCCTTCAACATCCTTTTCTTCTTTTTCCTCATCATGCCCATGCTCCTCGGGCTGCTCAATCTCTGGATTCTCATGAATTTTAGCCTCTTCTACAAGCTTATTTTCTTCCTTTTGCTTTTGTTCATCATGAGGGAGAATCTCCTCATCATTCCTAGAGTTGTGGTCACATTCCTCTACTAGAGAGTTATTTCCCTCTATTTCTATGGTGGCAACCCTTTCTTCAACAATAGGCTTCTTTCCAGCCTCCTTATCTTCAATTTCCTTGAGTAGCTTGGCCAACTCCGCATCAAGCTCAAGATCAGATGTTTCTTCAATAATCTTTGTATCCAGACCCTCGCCATCATCACCAGAGGACTCATAGGTGACTTTTTCAATTATTCTATGCTCATATATGGGGTGCTCATGATAATCATCTACCTCTTCTTCCAACCCCTTGGTTGCGTCCATTTTTTGTTGTCGGTCCAACTCCTTAGAAATCTGCATGGTGGCTTCTATTGTGGGCAGCTCAGTAGGAGGAGGTGGAACCAGGAGATTGGTTATCACTTGGACAATTGTAGCCTGCACCATCGGGTTTACAAACATCCCCAAGAGCTTAGATGGTACATTTTTAATATATTTTACAAAGGAATCCAAAAGGGTAAGGGCAGGCATTGTAGTTGCGGTGGTGGTAGTTGGAAGAAAAAATGATGGAGACATGGATGATGAGGAAATTGGAGATGTGGTGATGGAGGAGGAATCAACTAATATGACCTATACCATGGAAGAGGTAGAGATAAGGTGGACAATGATGTCCATCACAGGCAGAGAGGAAGTAACTACTACGTGTGGGATAAGCAAGGTGGTGGCGACAATAGTAGTGGTTGTAGCAGCAGGTGAGATAGGTGGAGACCTTGGATGATCAACCTCCATTTCTTCTCCCTCATGGAGTGGATCTTCTTGAATTACCTGCATCTTGATGGCGCTACTTGATCTTTTATGTTTCTTGGAAGGTTCACCTTCTGAGGCCTTTCTAGCATACACCTTTGGGTTAGACTGCTACTCGTCAGTCTCTTTTCTCTTCCTTGAATGAGTAGATGGAGGGGAATTTGATGTTTCTCCTATTGATGTAGTTGTTGTCCCACCATTAGATCCACATGGCTCACATTTGAGCTCCTTATATGTGAAGATGACCCCTTGATGCTTCAATCAGGCAACTTTCCAATCAATCCATGCTTTCATTTGAGCCTCAACAGGTTTGGTGAGAATGTCAAGGTCATCAACCTCTTGCTCATCCCAATCAATCAATGGTAGTGGAAAATTTACAATGGAATTATATCTGGGTCAATCATAGTGCTCTCCTCCTCCTCCATCTGATCTGGCACTGGAAATAGGTTCACCTTCTTTACAAAGTATGCAGTCATTCACATATAGTGCCTTATTCAGACCTCAAAGTCATCTTTGCAATCAACCTATAAATCTTCAACATTATGAAGATGGGCATACTCTTGCCTGAGTGCCTTCCTAATGTGGCCATATGGATCCATTTGTGGCCTGGCTGTATGGAGCTTGAGATGATATTCAACCAACTCCTCTAAATTTTGATCACACAGGGAAGTATAAAGCTTGCACATCCCTTGGCTGTGTGTAAGGGGATAAGGGATCCCCGCTAGATGCTTGCTGCTGAGAAGGGCATGAATATGTCACAGCTGCCAAGAAAGTTCTAACAATATCATTTGGTTATTAGGATATCGGGGCAGCTTGTTCAATCTTTTTGAGAACCCTTGGGTACAGATGTACGTAGACTTAGGATATTGTATAAACAGAAAAGCATACTGCTTGAGGAAGGCTGGAGCACTATGGGAGAATCTTCTCTCAAAATCACCTCCAAGCAGCCGGATGATGTAACCAATGAATGCATCATTCACCCTCCAGTAGTCTTTCTTGAAATTTTTGAATTGTAGCTGGGGGTGTTTGTCATAAGCCTTGAGCACCCTGCTAGGTTCTTCATTTGGAGCTCTGAATAAACCATTGTAATGCCTCTAATCGACTAGTTAATATACTAGATAGGAAGTCATATATAACTTGGAGGTCCTTTTAATGTTCATAAATTTTTCATGGAAGCAATCGACGATTATTCCCCCCCAGTAAAATGTAGTATCCTCTCTGTAGAGAATCTGCTCGACGAAGTAGACCATCCACTCTTGAAAATAGGTCACAGTAGGGAGGCCCATTACTCTGCTTAGCAAGGTGACTAAATCATGATGGTCCTCAAAGAAATTGCTACAAAAGAGCTCCTAAGGAAATTTTGCAGCACTGTCCCTCTTCTCCTTAACCCAATATTGATTGATGAGATTTTTACATTTCATGGGGTCTTCATTCCACATTTCCTTGCATTCCTTAATAGTTGGTAATTCCATCTCCCCGAAGATAGGGATATGAAAGGTCTTCATTATTCCTGAGGCTGACATGTCGGCCAGCATGTAACCATGTCTGTCAATAATAGTTCTTGTTTCTAGCTGATATGATTCCTAGCAAGCCATTACTAGTTCAAGGGCAACCAAAGCGAGAGGGCAACCGACAGCTTTAGCTCTCCCACTTCTTCTGATTAGTCTTGCACTTTCTATCTTAGGGTTGATCCTAACCCTTTGTATGAAATTATCAATATCCACATATCTAATGTTGGTGTCAGAGATATCCTTCCACTTGGTGGTGATTCTGGATTGCAATGGTGCCCCTTGGAACTGATATCTCATTTGATCTTTATCTACTTTTCCCCCAGGAGCCTTTATAATTTTCTTTCCCTTTTCTTTTTCTACGACCGCCCTCGAGTTTTTTTCACCCAATTCCATATATCCTACACATAGAGGCAGGGTGAGCATAATCAATCATGGCAACACAAATGGTTATCCAAATCCCTACAAAACATTGTTAGATCGAATAACTTATCATTCAAAAATCTAAAACTTAGTAAAAATTACCATCAGTAGTTCACTTGGAGGGAGTTTGGATGGTCTAGGCCCCAGAGGTCGGACTTCCCTAGTCATAATGTTGTTTTGAGGGGTGAACAAGGTAGGGCAACCCTGATGGTTTCTCCTGACCTTAGATTTAGATGATTTAAAGTGTTCATGTGGGAGAGGGTCAAATTTGAGCATGTGGGTCAATGTTTGTTTCCAAATTGGAAGGCATTTGGATCATTATTAGGGCACCCAAAGCCATGAGGAGGGAAAGTTCTCTAGTGTTAGCCATTTGGAATGGCTTTGGAGAAACGAGATTCTAGGGGTGGATTTCCAGAGTCCAAAATCCATGAGGCTAAAAGAAGGCTGGTCAATTTTATAACTCCTCAAGTCATTCGGGTACCTAGATCACAAAGGCCAAATATTTGTTGGAGGATGGCCATGAGAAATGGTGAGCCATAGACAAAATTTTGGTGGGAGCAACCTGACAGATTAGACCCGGGGGTGTACTTTACCTTATATTTCCTTTGTTGAATTCTTGGCAGCAATTAGAGCATCAAGACCCGAAGGTCAGAAGGGTGGGCAGAGTTTTTTGTCTGGGATGACCGAAATGGGATGGATTTCTAATGGGGGAAGTCTAGTGGTCAAATCCCGATGAGGGAAAGGACTTGGAGTTTCCTCTAATTTGAACTTGTGTGGCACCAGGCAATCTGGGGTCCGAGGGCTGGAAGGAAGTCCCCCGATGGCCATTAGGAATGGAAAAAAGTGCTAAGGTGGTCTAAGGACGAATGTCCACAAACCGAGACCTGGTAGTCATTAGGATGTGATAGCTACTTTGGTGAATCTAACGTCAAACAGAAGGTCGAGCTCCGAGGCTCAAGCAGATGGGGAGGAAATGTCATTCAAAACAATGAATGGGAGATGACAATCTGATGGTGGAAATCTGGGGTCCGAAACCTGCAAGGCATCCTGCCGTTCTGGAGGCAAGTTCATGTCAAGTTTTGAGTTTAATGCTCAAGGAAATGGGGAGGTTCGGGCCCAGAGGGTGTTGTCACCTAGTTCAAAGAAAACGTGAGGAAGATGGAGTTTCACGTTTAAATTCTAACTGTTTCGAGGGATTTTATTAATATTTCATTACATGGGTTTCATATTTCAATCTATGTTCTATCAATTTCATGCAATCCTAGCCCTTTCCACCCATTACTTAAGCATAAAATCACTAAAACCGCAATAGGAGGTCGGATGATGAACTCACCTTGAAAAGCCGATGAATATAATTATTGAATCCACAAGGAATGACGAAGGGATGCACTGGGCGTAGAGGCGGTGAAGGTTGGGGGGTTTCTGCACTCTTCTAATGTTCTTGACATGTGAAAATGACATTTTGGTGGAGTTATTTATACCCCTAAGTGTAATTAATGCACTTAATTAATGTAGGTATGAAAAACTCAAAGTTTGGTGGATTTGAATTTCGGGATGGTAGTGGGAGGTTCAGAATCTGGAGGCCGGAAGGGTGCAAGATCATGGCCGACTGAAAACTTTAAGTGAAAGGTTGACAATGCAGAGGGGTTTGAGGTTCAATGGCCAGAAGGACACGAGATGGCAACAGTTTGGAATGACAAACCCATGAAGGAATCCTGAGTAGGGAAACCCGATGAGCCTAACCTGGAGAGTGTGACAAATGGATGGTTCACCGAGTCAATTTCGTCAAATGGAAATTAGGGAGTCAGGCTCTAGAGGCTGAGAGGATGCAGGCCAAAGGCCATTTGAAAGAGAAAATGCGATAAGGAAATCCGGTAGGGGAAACCCGACAAGTCGGGCCCAAGAGGTCCCACGGCTACTTGCAAAAGGCAAAGTGCCAAAGGAACTCTCGGATGACATAAGACTTAGCAAATTATGAGAGGATGAGACTTCAGGGGCACACTGACCATCTAGGACACTAAAAATAGGGGCACGTAATACGAGTTAGTGACAAAATGACCCAAAAAGGAAAAAGAAAAAGAGGGTCCCTATTCTGAACAGGGCATGTGTGTTGAGGGCACAACAAATGGTGAATCTATTGGGAGAATTATTTTCAGCATTCAAAGGATAAGCATTCATTCAGGACCCAAAATCTCTAGTTTCATAGACCAAGGGCTAATATCTAGAAGTGAACTAGGAGAATCAGATCCTTAGTTGAGTCAAATTACCAAACATCTCAGAAGTGTGTGTGTGGTGAATTCATTCCTTCCCTCGGGAACTATTACAAGAAGCGGCTAATCAAACGAACAAGCTACATGAATCATCCAACACCAAAAGTAATGTAGACATTGCCCCATTGCTAGTAATGCATCCATAGCCCCGATAGAGTTGTCATTGTGACTCCATAAATATTGCTCTACTATCGGTCGGGTGTCCATAGCCCTAGTAGAGTTACCTGCATATGCTTATGGTTGTTTGATTTCAGAACTTTCTTTCTTTCTTTCTTTTAGATTTTCTTTTTGCACTTTATTATTTTTCTCAACCGTGTAAGCACTGAAGCCTATGATGGGTTTGAGAACCGCAGTGGTCACCGGAGAAGACTTGAGATTTTTCACTTACCACATTATCATAGCCACCATTGCACGACCCTTCAGAAATAATTAACATGTGTTTTGTGCAAGATCTGAGATGAACGTAAAAGGATTCAACCAAGGATGAAGTTCTAAAACAGAGTTCAAATGAGGAAGCCATCCTTTCTAAGAAGCTATCAGAGACTAATAGTTGAGAATGAATGTTTATCCAATGAACACTAAGAGCAAGCAGCAAATTGAACCATTCATTGAAAAAGCACGACCACTATGGCAGGAACAAAAATCCTCTCATCGAAAGAACAAAATAGCTGAGAGATAAGCAAAACAAAGCAGCACAAAACAACAGAATGAAAGCAAACCAAAGCAACCTATTCTAACCTATGTAAAAATATTTATAGGAATATCTCCATGTGATCTTAGACTTGGAATTAATGCTTTAGGTGCTGCCCATTGAGAGGCAATGATACGTCCTCACTAGTTAAGGTTTTCAAATAGTAAGAATTGTCTCCCATAATTTCATATATTTGAAAGGGGCCAAGCCAAAGCTTGTTGAATTTATTGTGGCCTCCTTTCTTTTCATGGGTCTTGTCCCAACATAGGACTAATCGTCAATTCTAAAGGCCTTAATTTTGGCTCGACGATCGAACCACCTCTTGACTACACCCTGATGTTTGGCAAAATTTTCTATTGCATGATCTCATATTTCTTCTAAGTGTAAGAGCTCAGCTAACTGAGCTTCTCTTCGATCCCCTCCATAAAAATCATTGATAAAATGGAGGGTGGGAATTTCTAGGTGTATCAGAAAGATAGGCTCCAAGCCATAGACCAGATGGAATGAGGAATCTCAGAGGGTAGTCTTGTGATGGGTTCGATCTACCCAAAGGGTGAAACAGAGTTAGGTATACCAGTCCTTAGGCTTCCTATCAAGAAACTTCTTAATCACAGTAGTCAAGTTTTTGTTGGTATATTCTCCAAGGTTGTTGCCTTGAGGATAGTAATTGGATGAGAACTTGAGGGAGATTCCATAGTCAAAGGCCCAACTAGAAAATTTAAGTGAGGAGAAGGAGGGGCCATTATCACACACCAATGCATATGAGAAACCAAAGCGATTTAAAATAAAACTTTCAAGGAAATCAATGATTACCTTTGTGGTACATTGCCTACATGCAATAGCCTATGTCCACCTAGTATAGTAATCAAAAGTAGTTATAATGTACTTGTGACCCATGAATGATGGTGGGATTACCAGACCAATGAAGTTCAGACCCCATTACGCGAACGGTCTTACCTCTAGGACTAGTTGTAGCAGGACAACATTCCTTTCTCTATTCGCTGCATTCTAGAAAATATGACACACACGGACATGGTTATGAGAATTCTTGAAGACCGTAGGCCAATAGTATCCTCCTCTCAATATTTGATGTGCAGTAGAAAGACCAAAACCATGACCTGTGCTAAATTTATCATGAAACTCCTTCAAGAACCAATCTGCTTCTTCTTTGCCAAGGCATCTCAAATATATGCCTTCATGGTTCCTCTTGTACAATATGGTTCCTTGCAACATGTAGTTGTTGCTCTTTAGTCTAAGGGCAAATTTTTGAACTCCCTGCAAGTGAGGAAGACATTTGTGATTCAGCAGATAGTACATTATGTCATCATACCATTTTTCTGTAGAAACATCCTCCAATCGGTATTGCTGAACTATAAGTTTAGGTCTAAATTTTACTACTACTTCAACTATTGTTCAGGTAAGAGCCTGCCCTATAATCAATTTCATCAGTTGAATTTCCATATCATATTCCTACAACAGGGTCACCCACTTGGCTCTATGTTCTCACAACTCATTTTTCATGAGCAATGTCTTTACTGCAGGGCCGAGCACAATAGAAAACACTTTGTTTCTCAAGATGTAATGCCTAGATTTATTGACTCCACGGATGAGAGAATACACTTTCTTTTCAACATTGTGATATCTTAGTTCAACTTCCTTTAATGGGGCACTCATGAAGGAAATTGGGTGCTCATTCCCATCATCATCTTTTTGAGTCAGTATACTAGCACATGAGTGGTTTGAAGCAAACGAATAAATATAAAATGACTTTAGATAGTCAGGGCTGACCAGCACAGATGCGTCAACAATTGCTTTCTTGATCTCTTCAAAAGTCTACTTTTCTTCCAGGATCCACTCAATCTTGGCATCTTGCTTTAACTTAGAATTGAGTGGCCTGACAATTTCTGCAAAGCCTATGATAAATTTTTGGATGAAGTTTATTTTCCCAAAGAAGGACTTTAACTCTTTCTTGCTGCCTGGCAGCTGGATCTTCATGATGACCTGGATACATTCAAGGTCAATGGAGATTCCATTTTTTGAGGGTACATGTCCAAGAAATTTTCCTTCGGTGACCCCAAAGATACACTTCTTTAGGTTGAGGGGAACCCCGAATTATCAGCACCTTTGAAAAAATTTGCACAAATCAACAACATGATCACTTTGTTGGTTTGAGAATATGGTCAAATCATCCATGTAGATGATTATGCATTTTCCAATCAGATCCTTGAAGGAAATTCGCATTGCACGTTGAAAGGTTGTGTCGATGTTGATGAGTCTGAATGGAACTCCTCTATAGGAAAAGGTGCCTCACTTGGTGGTGAATGACATTTTGTGTCGATCCTTGTACTGCACCATGACTTGATTGTGCCTTGAGTACCCATCCAAGAAGGAAATCATTTGGGAGCCATTTACTATCTGTAGTACCTCATCCAATGACAACACAAGATAGTTATCCTTTTATGAAGCTCTATTTAGATAACGAAAATCAACACACAACTAGATTTCTCTGTTCTTTTTTATGACCGGAACCAAATTGGCCACCCACATAGAGTGCCTAACCAGGAAAATAATCCTGGCAGACAACAATTAATGCATTTCCTTATATATGATCGGTTCCAGTAGAGCATTGATAGGGTGCTACTGCTGTCGAAATGGTCTCACATATGGTCTAAGAGGGATGGTGTGAGTGATGATTGATGTATCATACATTTTTTAGGTCTTCATAACTCCAAGCAATGATGTCGTTATACTTTTGTAAAGCATCCACTATACCTTTTATTTATTCTGGTGTGCACACCTTTCCAATAAACACATTCTTTGCATCCCCAATCATTCTAAGGTTATAGGTATCACATTTGTCACTAACGAAGTCCCTCTTTGCTTGTTGATCCTATCCTTTGATCTGATCTAAATCAAATATCCATTCTTGTTAGACCATTCCTCTTAGGATAGTGTTAGTCTTGAGATTGATGACCCCTTCTATATCCATCTCGGCCTCTTTAGGCTCAAACTCGTCAATTATTTAGGAGGCAAACACATTAGAACTGGTGATAAAATCCAGGATGTGTTTATCATCATTAAACACTTAGAAATTTTCTACATTGTCTAGCATAGATGGAATGGAAGTGAGCTCAACGGTAAACCTTTTGAGGCCAGACAATGACAACGACTGTAAGGTGCCATCCGCTTGTGCTAAGGCATTGACAACGTGATTTTGAGAGCATGGGATCATCTAAATATTGAATGCATCTAGTCCTTCTAATAGGCCCCATACCCTATGTCTATAATTTTTTAATCTCTTATCATAATAGGAATAGAAATTTATTACTTTCTTTATAACTAATTCTGAATCTCCAAAGACTTGTAACATCTTAACACCTTTTCTTAATTCCATGAGGAGTCCCAAGACCAATGCCTCATATTCTACTATGTTATTGGTGGAATAAAATTGAATTCTATGAGTAGAAAAGTATGACTTACCTTTGGGACTAATTAGCTCGAACCTAGCTCTAGCTCCATGCTTGGATTTGGATCCATCAAAACATAGTGTCCAAAACCTAGGGGAGTCCCTAATCATGGAGTTAACAGATCTAACCTCTTCTGATGGCAGCCTCATTTCAACAACCTTTTGAGGTAATGTGGATTCCACGTTGCTTTGATCTGGCGGTGACGACTGCACTTCCTCCCTTTGAGTGATCTATCCTTTGATGTGCTCCATTGTTGTTTGGCATAAACAAAATTCAAATTTTGAATGGGAAACATTGTGCACCCTACACCAACTAGGCAGTAGGAGTTCCTAAAAATTCATTCTAGCTCCCAAATTGAGCTGATCCTGTACACATTTTTCCATAAATTCTTGGAAGCCATCTAGCAATCCAAGGTTGTCATCCTCGCATGATTCTTCATCATCTGACTCAATAAACATGTGTGTGCTCTAAGGGGCATGGGCTAAGTTAGTAGGTGGACTGCACAATACAAGAAGAACCTCCCCGGTTTCTTCTTCTTCAAAGCATTCTCATTCATTTGAATACGACACTAGAGAATAATTTCCTAATTCTATTTCAAGAAACAACACTTCATTTGTGTTGTATTTTGCGATCATAAACTTCATGCATGGGTCTTGATCTATTTTAATATGGTTTTCCATCCCTTTCCATGGTAGCCGTAGGTGAGAATAGTCAGTTTGGTGTATCCATTCAATGCTCTTGTGAAATCCCTTCCTAAAGTTACGTCATAGGTGTCAAGGATATCAACAACTTGGATGTCAATGGTTTTCTATATTCTTGCATCAACAACAATCTGCATTGGTATTCTATTAATCTCACCCACTATGTTGATCTCAGTCTTTTCAAGTTGTGTCGCTTTACACTGGGAAGGATTTGGAACTATCCCCAAATCCTTGCACATGCTCAAAGGCATGATGTTGGCGGAAGCTCCTGAGTCCAACAAGCAATTATGGAGATTCTTTCCAAACACTCTAATAGCGGTCAGGAAGGGAGGGGTTACGAATTTTCCCTAAAACAGTCCTCTAGAAACATCTACTTGGGCCACCTAACCCTTATCCTTATCATTGCCCTTTTTTGGATCTTGTGTCTGATCTATTTCCTTGGCAGGTTTCTTATTTTCCTATTGATTTGGAGGCGGATTAGATTTCTTGTTGAAAACTTGTTGCACAACCGGCTCACTCTATTGATCCTCAAAAGAAACCCTCCTTGGGGGTGTTCCTTGAGCTGGTCTGGATGAAGGGGTCCCATTGATCATTCTAAAGAATGTGTTTCTAATAGTTGGGACTTTGGGCAGCTCGAAGGCATACACTCTTAACTTAACCTTCTTAAATTCTTCTGCAATATACTCTCCCATTTGCTCGATTTCTAGATCATAAGAAGTATTTTGGGAGGGGCCAATAGGCTGGTTTTGGGTTTGATTCCACTACCTATTCTTGTTAAATTATTGTGTAGGTACATGTGGATAACTCGGGTTGTTGCTAGCATTTGGGTTAGGAGGGGTGTTGAAATTATTAGGTGGAGTGGAGGTCATGAAAGTGTAACAACGTTATTTTTCCTGCAAGATCAACAAAGGATTAGTAATACCTGCATGTTAATAAAACATCAAACAATGAAATACTTTAGAAAATAAGGGAAAAATGAATGAAACTAGAATAGCCTCACCCAATCTTCTCTCCTCCATGGTTCACTTTCATTGTACCTTCTCAAGCTTTGGTATGATAAAATAGATGCCCTCAGATTATGTGTGAGCACAACTCTAAAAAGTCTAGTCTTGACAAAGCCTTTGAAGGATTTAATAAATTATATGCAAACTAGAATTCAATCCTAATGTGCAAGTAATAATAGAAGCCTAAGATGATATGACAATTAATGCTAATGAGATTCCAAATGCTAAGAGATAATAATGATTCATTGATCCGAAAATGAGATCAAGATTGTCATTTTATAGAAAATGCAATCTTGAATGGACAGACGAGATGAGAGATTGAGGAATGCCCTAGAATCAAAGGTCAAGATTCAATAAGGCAACCCTCAATTAGGGTTAGAGAAAAATTCCCACATATGTGAATAATATTTAATTAAATGAATTAAATCAAGACTAAATGTGACAGTTAAGATAAAATTAGTAAAAATTAGAAGACAAGAGGATGAGATTTTAGAAAATCATTAATTTTAGAAATTACTTGATTTGTAGAAGAATAATTCCATTTTGAATTAAGTTAATTCAAAATATGGATTTTGTGAGATAAGAAGTAATTGATTTTTGAAATTAATTACTAAATGAAGAATTAGTTAAGTATGTGAGATATTTTTAAATGATTTTGTTTTATTTGAAAATATAGAAGTGTCACATACAATAATTAAATAATTACAAATAATTATTTAATTTAGAAGAAGTAGTTAATTAATTAAATAAATTAGCAAATCTATTTAATTAAGAGGATTTAGGAATTAGTGACACATTAAATAAATATATTTTAAATATATTCATTTAATAATCAGGAGGACCTTAATGATAAGGATTAATTAAATAAATAAGATTTTATTTAATTGCAAGAAGACTTTGATAATTAGTGACATATTAGATAAATAAATATGATTTATTTATTTAATAATTGTGAAGAATGAGAGATTATGAATTAATTAAATAATTATGATTTATTTAGTTAATAGTTGAATGTGGGTTAGAAACATAATTAAAATGTTATAATCATGTTATGACGAAAGGTGGTAAAATGTTGGTTGCATGCCTAAGTCATTTTTAGGTGTCTAGATTTGCCCCTCTTTGTCATAATGCAGCTTGTCGCATTGTGGCAAAGAAAACAAGTCCATAATTTGCCCAGTGAAGGTACGGAGTGCCTATGCCCCCTCGGGAAAATTTTTGAATTTTTACCCGGGATTAGAAAAATTTGGAAAATATCCTGACTAACTAAATTAATGTGCAGAAAAGCGATGGCACAATCTGATTCAGAAATGATGGACATTAAGCTAGCCAAAATGCTGGTCAAAGGTGGTAAAATGAGCCTCCAATACAACCTATCAGGTCAAAACCCTAATTTTTAGCCTATAAATAGGTTGAAAATGTCAATCCAAATGTCATTTGCTCATTTGTCATATAGAAAATTCAGAAACCAGAGTTTGTGATTCTAGCGACTACACACCGTGGATATTGTGTGCACACATTCCAACGACCCGAGGGCGCAGAGGCACCGGTAAGTAACCTATCCAACTTGTCAAATTTTGAAATTAATCCATTTATTAGGGTTTCAAGGGTGGGAATCAAATGTGTTGCGATGCAAATGATTTCGCATAAGCCGCAAATGCCTTTGCGTTCAACGCATTTGCTTGCGTCGCGACGCAAGTGCGACGAGTAGGTTAGACTTGTTTGTGCGATTGCACATCCACATGGGGAAATGATTCAATCATTAGGTTGCGATGCAAATGATGACTTTGTGATGCATTTGTCATTTTGTAATGCAATTGACAAGCCCAATGACGCATTTGTGAAATCGCAACATAATTGTCAAACCAAACGACGCATTCATTGTTAAATTGTGCAATTGCTATTCGGAATGACGCATTTGTTGTCAAGTTGTGCATTTGCGGGTCAGAACAATGCAGTTGACATATTGCAACACATTTTTCATGCACAGAGCCACATTTGAATAATTGTGACGCATATGTGGTCAACGTGATGCAAGTGTAGTTGACCAAAGTTGACTTTTGTTGACCTTGTGTCGAGATTAACCTTTATGTACCCTTGACTTGCTAGTAGCAGTAAACTTTCTATAATGTTGCTCAATATGTGCTAATCCTTGGCCTTTTCTTGGTGCAGAGTCAGCTTGTGCCCATTTATACCCGAGAGTTTTGATCGATGATGTATGCCTTCAGAGATCACTTGAGCGATAGACAGAGGCAATGGCTGATGGCCCTAGGTCTGTACCATGTCACTTATATTCCCATTATTTGAGCAAAAAGAAGTTTGGTGATGATCGATGATGTATGCCTTCAGAGATCACTTGAGCGATAGACAGAGGCAATGGCTGATGGCCCTAGGTCTGTACCATGTCACTTATATTCCCATTATTTGAGCAAAAAGAAGTTTGGTGATAGCTCTTTGTGAGAGGTGGCATTCAGAGACCTATTCATTTCACCTACCTACTAGAGAGGCAATAGTGACCTTAGAGGATGTCTACCACATTCTTCGTATTCCGATTAGTGGAGAGAGTTACCTATGATCTGCACCGAGGGTGACAGGCCCTGTCAGAGATGTATGAGGGTGCTGATGGTGCCCAATTGGGCATGGATGGTTACGAGATTGGCTGGAACATTATAGCGGATCAATTTCTCAGGTTCGATGCCATGCTCATGACCTTGATCATCGGATTACTGATCCCAGATCACCATGGTCACGGATTTCCCATTGGATGGGGGGATGTTCTGGTCCATATGCAAGGACAAAGGACCATTTTTGCTTGGGGGCCATGCTTGTTGGCCATGTTGTATCATCAGTTACATGAGGTTGTCTATCACTAGGGGCACATTATCAGTTATGACACTACTCTCGATGATCTGGGTATGGGAGCGTATTCCCGTGTTTCGACCCCTGGTACAGATTCAACAGCTAGGTGATGGGATGCCTTATGTTTGCTTATATGCAGGATTAGTTATCTAGACTCACGTGGGAGACACCAGGTACTGGCATCATCAGATTGATATGATGATCAGTTTTGTTTGGATACCCTATAGAGATTGTGCACAGTGGTTAGATGAGGATGGCCACTTATCATTTTGAAGATAGTTTCAATATCTGATTGGCCACATAGACACAACATAAAGTCAAGATGTACCTGCCCTAGTGGGTACTATGACAGTTTGGGGAGCAATAGGTTGTGCTAGTAGGCATGACAGAGTATGCTCAATCTTTGAGGGAGACCATGTGGGGGCCGCCCATATCAGTTATAGTGGCTGAGTAGTAGGTTGATAGCTTGGTGGTAGTTTAGTGGGTATGGAGAGGGGGTCCAACAAATCTAGGGACATCTACTAAGATTGACACCTGGTGGCAGGTTCATAGGTCCATCCCTTTGACAGATCCAGATAGTCCACCACTAATAGATTAGAGGTCAGTCATTCCATGGATTCTGAGGAGAGGTCAGGGTGGCAAAGATGGAGGCAGAGATGGTAGAGGTGCCAAGGGTAGAGATGGAGGCAAGGGAGGAGGAGGCCAAGATGGGGGAGACAGAGGAGGTGGGGGAGATGGAGGAGGTGGAGGAGACGATAGAGGTGGAGGAGATGGGAGAGGTGTGAGGAGGAGGAGGGATGGCAGAGGGTGGAGGCAGCCTAGGAGAGTTAGGTAGAGAGTGGGTGGTGTACCATTATCACCCATTTGAGAGGAGGGGGATGAGAGAGAGCTAGAGGTGAGGGCCAAGGAGGTCAGAGGGGGGGAGGAGGAGGTGGAGGTGAGGGTTGAGGAGGAGGTCGAGGTGAGGGAAAAGGAGAGAGTAGAGGATCCACTTGTTAGGGGACACCCTCTTGACATAGATGTGGAGGAGGTCTGGGCTGAGGAGGAGAGAGATGAGGAGGAGGAGGAGGATGAGGCAGATCAGTGACTGCAGGAGCACATGATCTTCGGGGATGATGAGGGTGACAGATCAGCCATTTTTCTTGCTGATGCCACCATTGATCAGTGGATCACAGAACTATAGAGTAGACTAGATGCAACCTTGTCTTAGAACAAGGCCTTAGCAGTAGAGTTAGAGGTCACCTGGGTGGAGAGAGACTAGGCTGTCCTCTGACAATAGGAGTTAGAGCGGTAGGTGATAGAGTTCACAAATCTATGCTCAGGGCCGATAGGAGATATGGCCAGAGAATTGGCCAGGATGGCAGAGAGAAGAGGGCGATATAGGGCTTTATACAAGCAGGTCGTTCCACCAGATTGATGAGACCCAGGTTTGTCTCAATCCTATAGTTGGACAGGAAGTGGCAGCCAGACACATAGCAGCAGCAGATCTCACAGTAGTAGTCAGACTAGTGTTGGGGGGTCCACTGCATTAGGGCAGTCATTAGGCCATAGATCTCACAACTCTCACAGGCATTCATTAGGGCACAGTCACAGGTCAGAGCATGGAAATAGATCTGTGTCTTTAGGGCAGAAAAAAGGGTAGAGTCAGCCTTCGATTATTGATCCTACAGGATCTCAGAGTGAGACACAAGAGAGGACACCTATTCAGGTTAATTTTCATGTGGTTGGTTAGGCACAGCCACCTCGTAGTTCACCTCCACAGGACGGAGGAGGGCCTTCCTAGGACTTGCTTCTAGACATTTGTATATTTGATATTTGAGCCTGCAAGCTCCATTTTTGGGATATCATATGACTTTATCCTGTGAAATTACATGTTTTTGAGAGTATATATATATGCGATGCAATTTTGATGTGGCCTATATGATGTTATGTGTTATTGTATTCTATGCTTTTATGAGATGCTTATGTGATGCTTTTATGATGCTATGAGGTGTATTTATGCTTATGTTTATGAATGCAATTATGGATGTGGTTATGTATGCATTGTGTAATGTGATGATGATGTGATTCCTATATGTTGATGGAAATTTTTATTTATGATGCTTATATGTTGATTTAAATGATGGTTTTTATGAATGGATGCAAATGATAGCATTTATGCAATGTGAATCATGGTACTTGATTTATGTAGATGTGAATATGCAATGCTCATGCCATTATGTATGCAATTTTGTTTTTGTATGTCATAGGATATCATCAAAGAACCATAGAAGAGGGGATGAAGATGGATGTTAGTGTGAAGAAAGATATGCATGTTATTGCAAAAATTAAAAATCCTTCAAAACTTTGCTATAGTGCTATTCGAGTTATTTCTCTTTAATCATCATTGGGTGAAAATGTCATGATGGTTGACAAACACTATGATATGAAATAGATCAATAGTGTGCAAGGTCGAACCATCATGTAGATCAACAGTCGTAGAAAAAGGATGATCATGACTCATGCAAGTAACACAATTGCCCCTAGTCACTTTGTCATGACCAACCGCCAGAAAAACCAAACTAGTCATGAGATGTCGCTGCTTCTCTAAATCCTGATGATAGGACATCCTTGAGAAACTAGCTAGATGATAGTAAAAAATAGACAGTAAAATCATCATACTACATCATTGCTTCTCTAAATCCTGAAGTCAAGACATCCTAGAGAAACTAATAGTAGAGTGATAAGTAGACAAGGATAGTCATCATGATATGTTGTGGTTCCTAAGACGTAAGGAACTAATATCATGATAATTATCAAAAGATAGAAAAAAGTTTGCCAAGTGTTTGCCAAGTGTTTTAATGTCAGGTGTTGTCAAATGTCGAGTGATATCAAATTCAGAAAGGACACATCCTGAATGACACTGATATCTAGGAGATCGATTATCAGAGTTAGGAGAATCTATCAAAATGCCAGATGATGATGATGAAGCTTAGGAAGGGCACATCCAAAAGCATAAAGAAGTTGACGAAAGTTTCCTTTTAGATGGACACATCTGAAGAAGAACCCAAAGTTTTTCCATGATAAATTGTCTTGATAGGATTTTGACTACATGTCATTGCTGACATGCTGAATTGATTGAAAGTGTTTGACAAAACATATTTGCGATAGACTGATAGCTCACGATTGATATAATATTTTCTTGATTTGAAGATAGTTTGACGTGTGTGAATGTGTAGTTCCATGAAACCTAATGGACTAACCTAGTGCGGCCTCGGGAGTCCATCAATTGATGGCCTTGCCTATGTCATGCACTAAGAGACCTCGTAGTTCGACATGACCAATGACATTGTTTGAAGGCCAGAAGCTTGAATCATGATTTATTTTATGATAAACCTAGAAGGGCTGACCTAATATCTTGGGGATTCAAAGATGAATCTTGCCTACATAGCAAATGCATAGAGACAACATAGTTCGGACTAGGACAAAGATTGATTGACATGATCGATTGACTTTGATTTTGGATTTTGACATTGATTTGGATGTTTTTGTATTTTCTCAGGACATTTTCAAATTTTAAGGTCTTTTTTCAAGACTTTTTCAAAAAAATTAGGATTTTTTCAAGACTTTTTAAGATTTTTAGGATCATGTGTGGTACCCACTGCAGTTGCACGATAAAGGTCTTGCCCCCAGACAGAGCAGGGATTATCCGAGTCCAATGGAGTAGAGATAGGTAGATGCAAGCCAAAGGCAGGGATATGCAAGGAATGATGTCAACCAAATGTTAACCATGGTCGGAATTGACAGGACTTAGGACGGATGTTGTGGATGTGTCAGGCCTTTGTGATTATGAAAAATGGATAAAGGTCGATTTGAGTGACAGTAGATGGTGAAGCAACGATCGACTACGCATGGCGCCTGTTTGCCAGGTTTTCACCATGGTACTTATCCAAAGTGCCTGTTTGCCAGGCTTTCACTATTGGATGAATTCATTTCTTTTTACTATTTTTTCCATTTTTTATTTTTTTTGGTGTCACCAAGACGCTTGTTTGCCAAGCTTTCATCAAGGGATGATTTTTTTGTATTTTTCAAATTTTTTGTATTTTGTAGGTTTTCAGCCCAGCTCTCTGATGCTATGTGTAGAACTTTCTCAGATGTAAGTTGTTAATGGGTTCTATCAGTTGTTCTCCATCAGGTGTAGCCAACTGATAAAATCTAGAACCAAATGTGGTAGTAATGATATAAGGACCAAGCCAATTAGCCTCAAACTTACCAAGCTTTTCACGGTCTGCCTAATTTCTGGGGTTTTGCATGAGAACCAAGTCACCGATTTCAAATTTTCTCACCATGAATCTTTTGTTATAACTTCGGCAGAGACAATTTTGATATGCCTGTAAATGATTTAAGGCATTTTGTCATCTTTCTTGTAACATTTCTAGCTCATGGACATGAGTATGTCTATACTCTTCATCATCAATCATTCCTTTCAAAGAGACTCGGAGAGAAGGAATTTTGACCTCGATGGATAATATGGGCTCAGATCCATAGACTAGGGAAAATGGAGTGGCTCCAGTGGGGGTATGAATGCTGGTACGATAGGCCCATAAAGCAAGATTAAGTTGCAGGTGCCAATCTCGGCCAGCGTCATTGACGGTCTTCTTCAGAAGGTGAAGGATTGTTTTATTTGACACCTCTGCTTGGTCGTTACCTTGTGGGTAATATGGGGTGGAAAAATGGTGTTGGATGTGGAATCGCTCATAGAGTTCACAAACGTCCTAATTTTTGAATAGACTGCCGTTATCTATGATGATGGATTGTGGGACACCATACCGACAAATGATGTAATTTAGGATGAACTTGGATATTTGTTCACCGCTGATGTAAGTGAGAGGGATGACTTCAATCCACTTAGTAAAATACTCAGTGGCGGTGATTATGAATTTATGGCCATTAGAAGAGGATGGATGGATCTTACCCATGAGGTTGAGTCCCCATTGTGTGAAAGGCCATGGAGAAGTGATTGGTCTCAATTCCTATGTAGGTGCATGAATCAGGTCACTATGCACCTGACATTTCTGACATGTTCTGACAAACTGAAGAGCATCTTTTTCCAATGTCGATCAGTAGTATCCTAGTCTAGTGACTTTCCTAGCTAAGGTTGGACCACTTGAATGAGATCCACATATACCCTCATGTAATTCTCGTAAAGTCATTTGGGCTTCATCAATGTCAAGAAAGTGAAGAAGGGTGTTGTCAAAGCCATGACAATATAAGGTGTCACTGACGATGGTATGTATAGCCACTTTACAGATAAAGGATTTTCGTTCATTGTTGGACAGGTTGGGTGGGAGGGTTTGGGATTTAAGATAGTCATATATGTCCTGATACCAAGGTGAACTAGGACCAAAAATCTCACACACCATTTCTGACACTGGAATATCGTATGCTGGAATTAGCAGATGTTGCACTAAGAATTCAAATTGTGACACATTCTTAGGGATGTCTAGGAGAGATCCAATGGTAGCCATTGCTTCGGCTGTTTTATTTTGTGTCCTTGGGATTTGTTCAAATGTAGTCATTTTGAAATACATCAGGAAACTATCCACCATTCGTTTGTAGGGAAGAAACTTCTCATCTTTTGTGTCATAGTCATCATTCACTTGATTGATGATTAATTGAGAAT
>CM021100.1:625530103-625674490 GCA_007115665.2 Sequoiadendron giganteum
ATCTTTAAGTTTGATAAGCTCCCTTCTAGCAGCCTTTATTTCTTCCTTGGTGTCCATGAGCCTATCCATTAGGATTTCATCACCATCATCCCCTTTCTACATTACCTCCTCAAATCTACTATTCCATTTCTCCTTGAGTTTATCAAGGAGGATGCCATTTGTCTTAGGGATGTATTCATTAACAAGTATAGTAATACTTGCTCGTAATTCATCAATTTTCTCATTAAGATCCTTCTCAACCTGTTGCACCTCATTCTTGTGAGCATAAATGAATGAAGAATTAAATTTGATGATGCTAATGGTCTTTTCAAAAAAAAAATCATTGTCCTCTTCTAGGAGGGATTGTTCCAACAAAGTTTCCTTGGGCAACTTATTAATATATTTCAACTTCCTCGCATGCTCTGCATATTCTTCCTCTTGCTTTTCAAGATTTTCAACATGTGTAACCATATCATTAACCAACTCTAATTCTCCTTCATGAGATTTGCAACCTTCAACAATCAAATCTTCTACTTCTTGGTTTAGTCTAGCAATCCATCTGTCCATCATTCCCACCTTATTCCTCATTTCAACCAAGTTGTCGGCATATTTCTTTCTCAACAAAATTGGTGTCTTAGGAGCAGCAGACTGTGAAGAGATAGGAGAAGAAAAGTGTTTCAAAAAATTATGCAATTGATCCACTTGTGACTTGAGCTCATCTTTCTTTTGCTTGTCCTTGACCATTCTGGATTTGGTGGAAGAGGCTACAATATCAATTAGGTCCATTTTTTGGTTTCTTGTGGGCCTTCCTAGATTCACCGTGCCTAGTTGATAATAAGTTAGTTGAATTTCTTATGTATCCTTATCAACCATTGGAATTTCACATTTAGCAACAATCTCATTGGAATCCATTAGTCTAGTAAAATGGAGAACTCTATCCCTTTTCTTTGGCCTCTCCTTTTCAATTTATTTTCTCACATCATCCCAATTAATGGGTTGGGGTTGCACTATCTATTTTCTCTCTAAATTAAGATCTAGCCATGTTGGGGTAGTAGGTGGAGTTATCACCTGAGTAGATGAAGATGTGGCAGGAGAGAAGGATTTCCAAAGTGTTTTCTTGGGTTGAGAATCAACCTCTCATTATTTCTCGTTTTCTGCCTTTTCCTTGGCCAATTTGTCAGCTTCATATTTTGCTTCTCTTTCTTGTTCAACTTTGGCCAGTTTTTCTTCTTCCAATCTCCTCTCCTCCAACAATTGATATCTTTGTTTCTCTAATTCTTCCACCCTTTCCCATGCCTTGGTTGCTTCTTAGTCAATTTTAGCTTGTTCTTCTTCTTCCAGTCTCTTCGTGGCTTATTTCTCTCTTCTTTTTTGAGCTTTCTCTTCTTCCAGCTCATGGATCTTCTACAACAGAGTCAACATATCTCTTTCTTCCTTGGCTTTCCACTGTATTTCTCTTTAGAGCAAAATATCTTCTCTCTTTTTGTTGCCTTGTCAATTCTCCAACCTTTGTAATAGCTTCTAACTCCTATTGTTTGGCAAGCGTATCAGCTTTTTATTTGGCCTCTTCTTCCTATTGTTTTTCTAGTACCTCACCTTTTTCTTTAGTATCCGCTTTTCCTTTGAATCCTCAAACAACTTCCATTGGTATTCTAGAGTTAGGACATGTTCAGTCTCAACTTCTTTAGTATTATCTGCAGATTTAGTTACAAGATGCTCATTATCTAATTGAGTGGCCTCTAAATCAGAATTGACATCATGAATATCAACTTCTTTTTCCTTTCCCTTCAAATTTTCTACTTGCTCATGAAGAATACCTGTAGATATTTCCTTGCTAGGTTCTTGAGTGAAGGAAGGTTGAGAAGAGGAGCCTTCTCAAACTATTATGGTCTCCATGCCCTATGATTCATGGAATTCTCGAGCAATTATTTATGGAACATTTCCTCTAGAGATGGGAGGAAAATACTCCAATTATTCTTTAGGAGCTGCCCTCCTCTTGGTCCTCTTGTATCCTTGGGTAGCTCTGGCCTTTCTCTTCTTTGAAATTTGAGCTTGTGGTTCCTTTACTCTCATGACAACCCATTGGATACTTCTATCCATCACTGTTCTAGATTTTTTTTTTTTTTCTATGAACTCCTCTTCATCCCAATTGATGGGGGCCAGGTCCTTAGTACCAATATTTTCTTCTTCATACCCAAGATCCAAAGTTATACCATCATCTAATAATGCATCAGGAATATCTTCTTTCACCCCATACTCAATCATTTGTGGGATTTTCAACCTTTCATAGCTCCTCTTTCTAACATCATAGTCATCTTGTAAGTTAATCCAAAAATCCTCCAACAAATTATAATGTTTGTCAAAAACAATTGAATTCAGAGCATTCATTTTGTGCTCCAGATCAAAATGATTCTAAGATGTATATAATCCCAACTTGAAATAGATCAACTCTTCACATACTACCTTTGTAGCCACATTGTGAAGACAAAAATATTCTCCCATCTTCATAGGGAACTTGTGGCATCCTGGCTTATGTTTGATGGAAAATCTCACATTAACTCCTAAGGCTTGATATACAAACTCAATAAGGACAATCCTCTCACTACAAAACCTTGGGAGTAAGTGAGGATGGACATCAAATCCTGCTAATCTCAAGTACAAGAACCTAGGATATTGGATATAACAATGTGCCCATTGAGCAATAAAATCCATACCATCCCTACTTAACCTGAATCCAACATCCCTAGTCAATCAATTGATGATGACATAGAGGAATGCATTATTGACCCTTCTGTGGTGTAGTTATGATTTTTTCAGAGTCAATTGGTCATAATGGTTCCACACCTATTTTCCAGGAGCTTCTCCCAATAACCCCAATATAGTCAACCTAGGAAAAATACCCATCCTTACAGCAACATATATGACATAAGAAGTCATAAATAAACTCTTTGTTTCCCTTACCCTTAACATCTGATTGTGCAAATTGTCAGATAAGATCATGCACCAATCAAATTACTTTCTACCATCAAAAATATCTTCAATGAATGGGAACATCCATTCCTTGAAGTATGCAAAGTCCTTATTTCCAAACACCCTGGAAAGAATCAAAATTAAGTCATCCACTTCCTTTTTGAAGTCTTCTCTCTTAGGTTGTTCAAGCATCTTGTCTAAGGACTTCTTCTCGGTCCTCAACCACTTCTTGTTCATGTGGGATTTTTTGAGTTATTTATTATTATTGAACATTTGTAAGGCATTTGCTTTAGTCACCTGCTTGGGGTTCCTTGGAGTAGGTGCATTAAACATGTAGCTCATCATCTGTGGGGATAGATCAATTATTACATTTCCTTGCTCATCCATGCATTGCCTTGATATAGGATTGTAAGCTCCTATTGCAGTCAAGATGAGCTTTGGGAATTGGACTTGAGAATGGGAAGAGTGTAACATGAGCTAACCCAGATTGGACTATTATTTATGTCCTTCCAGTCACTTCTTTGACAAAGGTCTCTAGAGTCAACTCCTCCCAAGTTAGTATCTATAATATCTACCAATTCTGAATCTAGCCTTCTGGTTGTGGGAGTGGCATTTTGATGTTTCTATCTTGAAGTATAAGGTATTTGTTCCACCTTTATCTTATTTGGCTTCACCTGTCTTGAACTCTCTACAACTTGGCCTTCCACTTGTGAAATTTCTATAGATGCTCCTGACATTGTTTACTCCTGCAAGACAACCCTAGATTAGATCAATAGAAAGCATGAAAATTAATATTAGAAGACTACCTTCTATTTCACCTTGTCCTTATTTAGGAAGCCTTTCATACTTAGTAAAATTTGAAGGTTTATCGGAGGTTGAACCAAGAAGGGATAAATATTGGAAAGCTTCTAGCATTGGCGGGATCGTAGATGGAATGAGAAAAATGTCAAAATCAAGACCAAGATCAGAATCAACATCGGAGTTGGGATCGAAGTGAAAATGAAAACTAGACCTGGAACATTACAAATTTCCAAATCTTTCCTCCATTTTGGTCCCACTTTCGATAGTGTAAAGGATGTGAGACGGAGCCAAAAGCCCATTGGGAGTGGGTTCAGAACCGGATCTGCACTTTTAAACAAACATTTATGGGTTGAATCCATTCCCAGATCTACTTCTACCCATGCTCATTAAGTATGGTGAAATCTTAATCAAGCATATAAAATGAGGTCATATGAGGGGCCAAGAAGGCTTAAAATAAAGGTGTAAATATATCCTTCATATGACCAAGGGAAAACCACTAGCTAGGGCATGATCTTATAAGGAAATAGTGTGCAAAACCCTAGTTTAGATAATCAGTCGACTCAGCAAATTTAGGGAATCGAAAGTCCGACATGGAATCCATTGAGTCAACATGCGAATAAGATAGAACAAGTCTTTCAACATATTCAAGACCTTTAAAAGCCTTCAAATATTCCAAAAATGAAACCCTAAACAAAACTAGGGCACGAAAGTACATACACCACCAAACATGACGATGACCGCATCGCAACCAAAAAAAACAAGAAAAGACACACAAAAAAAAGAAACAAAAGGGAAAGACAAACAGAAAAGGGAAAACAAAATAAAAATAAGAGAGTGTGCGAAGATCCATGAGAAAGTCCTCACGAATGCATGCAAAACATAATGAAGAACAAGACAGGAAAAAAAATGTGAAACAAAAAGGGGAAAACCCACCTACCTCAAAAACTACCAAACAAGATGAAAAATTGATCCAAATATGCTTGTAGATGCTTTCCCTTGACCAAATTGTTCTCCACTTTTTTCTTTTCTACTCTGGTTCACAAAAATAACTAAGGCAATAATAATAATGTGCCTCTTAATCTTGATTAAGGTTTTGAAATCAATTTCTCATGTGTTGAGGGCCTATAATTAATGCCACTAATGTGGTTGGTTGGGCTCAAGATCAAAGAAGGAACAAGCAAATAATAATCATATAATAGAAGTAAAGTGGAGAAGAAGAAAATAAGAAAGTGGGGGTGAGATCAGTATTGGAATTAGTCAGGGAAGTTTTGCAAAGTTCTCGGTTTAGTTGCAGTTCTAGTTTTGCCAAAGAATGCATAAAACATAAAGAAAGAATGAAAGTGAGACCAAGACAAAACTTGTCTCCAAATGAAAGAAAGAGAAACGACAAAAGAAAAAGGAAACAAATAGGAGCGAAATCGAAACTGATCTTGAACTTCGAACTTTTCTGGTTCTGAATTCAAGTTTTGTTTGGGTTCCACTTCCTCTAGAGAAAAAATAAAAGACAATGACTTAGAAGAAAAGAACAACTCCTAAGTCTAGAACAAAAGCACCAAAAACAAGAAATAAGGGGGAACCATTTTGACCAAAGTTAATATGGGGTGGTTATGCAAGGCGTAATAGGTACTAGGTATTCTATCTGTGGCAATAGAAAAAGTACACCTTTTCCTTGCTAAATTTGGAGCATTTAATGATAAATTGGACTTAATATTGCCTTGATCTAGTGTTGTGATGTGTTTTACACATCTACATTAGGTCTAGGGCTTGTTTAAGCTAAATAAACCTAACTCTACCCTAATTTAATGTTGTAAAGTATATTTATTTACACTTTCACATTGGATTTTGGGCTCCCTACATTTATGACCTTAATATAGGCCCCTAAGACCCTATGTTGTGCATACCAAGGCATATTTTAACCAAAAACTTAACAAGATAAAAAAATAAGCTTAATTTACATACTCCCTGACACTCTAGCAATAAAAATAGGCCCTATGGGACCCATATGCCACCATGGGAATATGAGTCCCATTTGGCCTATTTTTAAGGTTTTGAGTGGGAAAACTGGGTTTTAAGTTCAAATTTCATGTATTTCAGTCTGTGGGGTCTAACACATGGGATATTAGATGGATTGCCTATATAAACAAGGCCTAAAATAATTATTTCACTAAGCATTCATGATATCAAGTCAAGCACTCAAGATTTAAGCATTCCAAGACTTTACAAGATCATCAAGAGAACATTCAAGATCATTTCTAAGGAATTCAAGAGCAGATTTCTTCATTAATTGTTGCAAAAATCCAAGTTCCATCATCATGTCAAGGATATCAAGCATCAAGCATGTTATTGATCTAGTGTTGTGATATTGCATCCAAGATACAAGGTCAAGCATTTTTCTACACTTATCTGAAGATCTAGATCTACATCCTCCATGGTCATTTCATGTTGAATTGCGGATTTACAAGACATTATTCAAGGTATCATTGTTCATGTTTCATGTTCCATGTTACATTATCTTATCATTTGGTTTAACTACCTAAAATGGGTTTGACCAAGACAAACCCCTATTAACTAGCAATCACCAAGTTTTTCTTCTCTTTACATGTGTGATTATAGATATAGGTGTCTTAGAGCATGAAGGATAATTGAAGATTAGGTTACAAGCTTGGAGTTGTCTCGTCATTTGAAAGGTTGTTATCTTCACAAAAAGTTACCTACAACCTTGAAAATTAGGGTTTCAGATGCAAAAATAAAGTGGAATAGATAGAGCACACATTGAAGACCAGATTCAGACTTTGAACTTATAGAAAACCCTAACTAGACTCATATGCCAATCCTGGCATATGAGTCCCAATCTAGGTCATTTTTTAGATTTTTGCAATTTTGGATACTCTTTTTCCATTAACCTATTTCAAAACAGAAACCTTGATCTAGGAATGATATGCCTAGACTGGCATATGAGTCCCAGTAGGCATAAATTTTAGGTATTTCAGCATCTCAGGCTTCCATTCAAACTCTTTTAGGTTTCCAGGTGCTCCTCTGTACTTTTCCAATTTGTTATTCTAATTTATTTGCATTTATAGTTCATTTAATGAAGTTTTATGCATCATTGAGTTCAATCTATTGAATATTCAAGATACTGAGATGGGGGTGAATCAGTATCTTCTAAAACTTATTGAACAAATACTTTTAATTACTTTACTACATAGAACAGATAAGAGCAAGAATAAAATGTGAAATCACACAACACAAGAATACCAAATTTTTATGTGGAAAACCTAATGAGGGAAAAATCGTGGTGAGGGTTAGCTCACAATATATAGTTATTTCAATACCGGTTATAAAATAGGATCACTGCTAGATACAAAAATCCCACTGCTTACAAGGAATCACAATCTAGACATGGAGGCTCACTGCCTACAAAAATTATGGAAACAAAATGGCTAACCGCCAAAGATTGAACTGATGAAAGTACACCACAAGTGCAGATTTAGTTCCTTTGATGCTCAAAGTATTCACTCGCATGATAGCAGACTAAATCATACTCTTCTATTCACACACTTCACTTATCAACACATACATGCTTGTACTCGCACACACACACTTCTTCATTCACTCTCTTTTTCTTCAAACCATCTTGTATATATACCTTATATATCCACATGCATCAATTAAATCAACCTAATTGGATGCAATTCATATTTACAAAAAGATGCCTTGTTAGACTCATACAAAACTTCTTTGACAATACTTCAACTATGTCATGCAATATTATGTTGGCTAGGACCAAAGCTAGGTCGAGCATATAACTGAAATTTATGTTGAGCTATAAAATAATTATTAGGTCAGCCATGATCAACCTAATAACATGACATAATCTCCAAAAATGATGCCAACACTTCATCCAATCATATGAACATATGGGAATACATACATACACGCTTCTAGTGATCATAAGCCTTTTCCAATAACCTTAAACCACATTGATTATCAGAGAGAGTATGCAGACTAAAATATCAGATCAATTACCAGATGTTCTACACACCAGTTCAAGGTATGGGACCAACATGGTGACATCAATGAAAACATAAGACTAATCTTCTACATACTTCACACAATCTCCCCCTTTGGAATTGATGGCAACATGTGCAAAAATTACGATTCAAAAAATCTCCTTCAATCTCTCCAAATCATCTCTCCCCAAATTTCTCCAAATCTCTCCCCCTTTGACATCAATGGCAAAGGGTGCCAAATAAATGTAAACATGATGACATCCAAAATTGCAAAAGATTCCAATTCATCCAAATACTTCCAAAAACTTCTAGCCATCAAAATTTCAAAACTTTCAAACATCCAATCTTTCAAAGTTCCTTCAAATAAGAATGCCACTTTTCACTTGAAATACCTTCTTGTATCTTTCTTTGATCAAAATATATATTTCTTCCATTCAAGTACTACATAATCCATTCTTCTACATATGCTTTCCAATAGAGCCAACAATGTGAAAGAAGATGACCAATCTATAGATGAGCATTGTCTTTCACAATCTTCTACATCAGAGATTATTCTAGAAAGATGATCTAACCAGACCTCAACAATATCCTTAAGAATCTATAAGGTTTTCACTACATCATCTCTTTGTCTCTATACAATTATCAGCTCGGCTTGAAGTTCACTAAATCTTAGCCTTTTATTTCCCTCTTTGTCTTAAAAAATATCAAACTTCTTTCCAATGTTGTTTACCTCAGATTCAATTTCTTCAATCCTTCTTCTAAAATTATCTACTACAGCAGGCCACCACAGATAATATTTGTAGATATCTAACATTTATTTAATGCACTTCTTTGTCTCCATTATAAGTTCAGATAACCTCTGCTTGGCTTTAGTACATCTCTTTTCAACCAAGGCTTCAAACGTGCATCCTTATAGACCTCAAGCAACATTCTTTCTTCAACTAAATTTTCTAGAAAGGAATCATAAACAATCGATACATCAATACATTTTCGAAGTAGATACTCAACTAGAGCATCATCAATCTTGAGTCTGTCAACGAGAGAGGCTATATTCCACAATTCACCAATTTTCTTTATTTTCCCTTTCACTAACATAGATTGGATGTCATCTGGATTGAAAGATTTTGATCCAGGAAGAGATTCTTCTTCTTCTTCCTTCTCTTCAGGAATAAAAAGGATTTTTTCAATGACAATTTTTCTTTTCTTCAATTTCAGAGGGGAATCACTAGTGACAGCTTCCAATTCTTTTGTTCTAAAGGAAGAACCTTCCTCAAATTGACTAGAAATAACTTTACCAGAGCTCAAATCTTTTTACAAAGATAAGAATTCTATTTTACATGCACTTACTTTATCTTCCAAGCCTTCCAAGTATCTGTATATTTTCCTGGCAATGGGAATCCCATATTCCCACTTAACACCTTTCTTTCTTGGTAACGAGTCCAAAAACTAGAGTACCATACATGTGAATAAGGACCCAAAATGGAAAGGGTATCCTTCTACCATTGACATTCATATGTTTTCAATGATATTTTCAAGGATTAATCCACATAGATCAAACTACTTATTTTATTTTACCATTTTATGCACTAGATACAAAGTAATAGCTAAAGTAGAGCCATCTCGAGTTCTGAAATACACTTTATAAGAGATTACATACGCAACATACCTAATAGATGAGTCAAAAATAGTATCAATCAACAGTGCTCAAGGATATTTTTCAACTCTTGTCATCTCCTCTACTTCCTTGTACTTTATTATCTTCTTTCTGGGAAGGTCTCCAACACTACATAACCCGGTAGCAACCTCGATCACTTCCTTTGCAATGAGATATAAGATTTATCCAGCATAATGCTGTCATTCTTGAATTTTCTCAAAAGGAATGAGATAAATTCTCTATCAGTAATCCAAGGGAATTCTCCCCACAAATCCAAATCTAGGGTTTGTAAGCTTCATAAGTCGCTTCATTCGAACCATAATTCAATCTTCTTTATTTTGCAATGATTGAATTCATCCAACTTGACTCCTTTTAATCTCAGTGAGATATTTCCACTTGATCCTCTATTAGAAGGTTCCATTATAGTACTTTAACCTCTTTGAATTCAACAAAAATTTCTTCTTTTACCTTCCTCTGTAATTGCAAGAGGGAAACTTTCATCGCTTTCTTTCAAATGTCCACAACGATCTCTTAGAGTGCTTCAAACCGCTTTAGAATCACTCAAGTATCTCTAAAAATCCTTTGAATGCTTTAGACGACCAAAATGACTTGCAATATTACACTTTATACATCATTATTTTTCCCTAAATCACATTAATTGCAAAAAGTTAACAAAAATTTCTTCCACTCTACTGACAAACCCTATTTCACTCCACAAAAGAACATGCTCACTCTTTTTCTTTCAATTTATTTTGCATCACCTTTGTACAACTATTCCTTACAACATACCCACGTACCAAAATCTAACACATCGTATTTCTAGGGGGTTTAATTGATTTTCTGATAAAGCTCCCCCTAAGACCATGCTAGGTCTAGGGTATGTGTAGGATCATCATGGGAAAAATAGGCCCTTAAGTGGTGATGAAAATTTAAAAAAATCAGAGTTAGGCAACTTGACATAAAAATTTGAATAAGTTATCTATATTATTTCAAAAATATGTAATAATAGAATTTGTAGAAAATTGAATGTAGTTTCTAAACTACTAGGTTTATTTATTTTAAAAAATCTATTTGGTGAAAATTTGAAATTTTAATGTCATAGTACTTAAATTTCAGGGAAAAAATAAGAAGTAGGTGCATGTCTAACCACCCTAACCACAATAAAATGATAATATTTTTTTATAAGATTTTAGATATAAGTAGAGGACTCATGTCCCGATGTGATGCAAATTTTTTTGTGATTTGTTTCCAAGTAAATAATTAATTATGAATTTTTTATTACAACTTTAAAAAAATATAAAACTTGTATGTCTTACCACATTAACTTCATCAAAACTTCATCAAATTCAATTTTTTTAATCCTATAGTATGTGACGCATGTTTCAAATTTGAAAAATGTGATATCGTTTGAAATCTGTAGAATTTTTTCAATCAGGCCTTTAGTCCTAATTCAAATAGAAAATGAATAATAATTATTTATTAAATTCAAAGTAAAGCATAATTTATATTGGTGGAAAGCTAAGAATCTCCTTTAAAACCCCTTTTTATTTCATGAATTTAGGGTTAAAACAAGTCGTCAACCACATGGGCGAAGTCTAGAAAAGAAAGGTAAGAAGTTAAACACATTTTTTGTGTTGACTTCTTAGGATTGACATGTCCTAGCCAAATTCTAAAGCAAATTCGAGGCTAATCCCTAGGTAGTAGGGTTTGTGTCAGACATATCAGATGTCCGATTCAAATCAAATATTCGATCCAAATTAGATATCCAATTCAAATCAGATATCCAATCCAAATTGAATATCTGATTTGGATCCGATATCCAATCCAAATTGAATATCTGATTTGGATCCGATATTCAATTTATTTTATATATAATTTGAAAAAAAATGTAATATAGTTTTTAATATATGATTTGAAAAATGCAATAAATAGTTTATAGTTTATTATTTAATATATAATATATAATTTACGATAATCTCTTACATAATTATGTATAATATATAATATATTATATTATTATTTATATATTTTAGTTAATGTATAAGTATCTATTTATATATATATATATAAATTTAATATATAAAATATTATATAACTAATTAATATTACTAATATATAAAATATTTAGATATTATCTCTTTCCCTCTCTCTCTCCCTCCCTCTCCCTCTCCCTCTCCCTCTCCCTCTCCCTCTCTCCCCTTCTTCCCCCCCCTCTCTCTCTCTATTCCCCCTCCTAATTCTCTCTCCCTCTCTCAAACCCTTCTTCCCCTCTTCCCCCCCCTCTCTCTCTCTATCTATCTATATCTATCTCTATCTCCCCTCTTCTTCCCCTCTTCCCCTCTCCCTTCCCCCTCTTAATTCTTTCTCCCTCTCTCTCCCCTTCTTCCCCTCTTCCTCTCTCTCTATCTCTCCCCTTCTTCCCCTCTTCCTTCCCCCTCCTAATTATCTATCTCTCTCTCTCTCCCTTTCCCTCTATCTTTCCCTCTCTCTCTATCCCCTTCTTCCCTTCTTCCCCTCTCCCTTACCCCTCTTAATATTCTCTTCTTCCCCTTTCCCTCTCCCTTATGCATCCTAATATTATCTCTCTCTCTCTATCTCTCTCTCCCCTTCTTCCCCTCTCCCTTCCCCCTCCTAATTCTCTCTTTGTCTCTCTCTCCTTCTTCCCCTCCTCCCCTCTCCCTACCCCCTCCTAATTCTCTCTATCCCTCTCCCTTTCTCTTTCCTTCTCTCTATCTCTCTCTTTGTCTATCTCTCCCTCTCTCTCCCATTCTTCCCCTCTTCCCCTATCCCTCTCCCTTTCCCCTCCTCTCTCTCTTCTCTCTCTTCTCTCTCTCTCTCTCTCTTTCCCTTTCCCTCTCTCTTTTGTTTCTCCCTTTCACTCTCTCCCTCTCTCTTGTTCACCCTCCACCTCCTAATTACTCTTGGGTCTATGTGTGCAAAATTGGATATCCGATTCATCTCAGATATCCTATTTTAATCAGATATCTGATTTATATCGAATATCCAATTTGTAGCACCAAAATATTACCATTGTTAAACATTTTGAAATGTTTTTCAAATCAGATATCAAATTTTATCGGATATCAGATTTTTGGGCCATAGAAAAACCTTAAGTGGGTCGTTTTGGGCATCCCAACAGACCCTACATTCTTTTTGTGGGATTTCTAGGCGACAAAAAATGCGATTTTAGACAAGAAGAGACAAAGATCAACTTTTGTGAGCATCTTCTACTCAAATTTGTCATAAGCAATCATTTTTTTAGCATCTTTTTGGAGGTATAATGGGGAGCAACAATCGTCAGAAGAAAAAACATAAGAGAAAGCTTACAAAAGAACAAATTGAAGCATATAGACAAAGAGATAGAAAAATTTATAGGAAGAGAAGAGAAGTTATGTCAAATATTGGTGAACCTAAGCCCTTTGGTCTTTCAATTGAAGAGGAAATTGAATATGTTCAAGGTGAAAATGTTGAACACGATATTGAAATTGGGAATCCTAATGTTGAAATTGATATTGAAAATGTTCAAGGTGAAAATGTTGCAATTGAAGATGTTGACCATGATATTGAAAATGTGGAAGCTGAAAATGTTGGAATTAAAGATGTTGAACATAATATTGAAATTGATAATGAAATTATTGAAAATGTTCAAGCTGAAAATGTTGGAATTGAAGATGTTGAACATAATATTGAACCAAGTGTAAATTATGTTTCACCAAATTACATGAGAAATGAAGAAAGACATATTCCAAATTCAAGACCTTCAAGAACCCCTAAATGGTTACTTGAAATTGATGAGAACATTATAAACAATTTTGAAGGCAAGAGGTAAACACAAACCATTCGGTTGTGGGATACAGAACTTTTCAACCAATATTTTAGCAATAAGACATTGACCGAGTAATGCCAACTTTCTGTACAATTTCTAAAGATACAAAAGATGAGACCTTTTCTAGCCAAATTGAAGATTCGTGTGAACAAGAAGTTCAAAAAAAATCTATTATTGTCAAATATATTTTTAATGCTCTCAAGTCTATTGGAAAAAATAATAAGGAAAAAGATAAGAGAGATACTCGGAGAGTCATTACAACGGCCCTAGTAAGCCATCAATTGAAAAGGCTCGCTTTATGAGACAAACTTGTATTGATTTTGAAATAAATCATAAAACTTTGGATAGAGCACTTGCAAGAAGAGAAATAATAGATGATCCTCTTCAAAATGATACATGGGATTTTTCTGGGAGGCTTCCATGTGTTGATAAGAAGCTAACCGATAATGTAAAGCAGGTAATTCAGAAATTTTGGCATGATAACTCTAGAGTATAACCCAATGCAAAGGATGTTTTAAAGTTAAGAATTGGCAATCAATACCATACACTGCATCCTAAACATTTCTTGGAATCAAGCCAAATAATGTTGTTCAAAGTTTTTATTGAAACAAATCCAAATATGGAAATCTCACAATGGACTTTTGAAGGTTTGAAGCCATTTTATTGTGTGCCTCTAAAAATTCCTAATACTTGTTGTTGCAAATACCATGTGGAGTTTTCAATGTACCATAAACTATTATACTATATCCGTTCTACTTTGCATACTAATGAAATGTTATAGGAGTGTGCTGCAATGCAACTTCTGAAATCATCAAGGGACTTGCTAGATTTAGTTTTATGTTCTAGAGATGATGGTTTCCTTTTCTATAGAAATGATTGTTTAAATGCGAAGTGCTCACAATGTGGTGGCTTGTCAAAGTTTGTTCAATGTTCATGAGGGTTCTGAACATGAATTTGGAAATAATCTTGTTGAGAAAAGGAGATAGAGATAGTCAAATATACTTTTCAGAGTGGAGGTGAAGGTTCTAGATGCAAGTTGGTTACAAAAGAATGTAGTGTTGCTGATTTTATTTCAGATTTTAAGGATAATATTTTCTACAAGTATGCAAGGCATAGCCATAGGTCTCAGTGGTTGGACCAACAATTCAAGATGTGTAAGGACTCCTTTTTGATTGGAACTATTATATCAGTGGTTGATTTTGCAGAAAACTACACATTGCAACTACAAAATGAGGTACAATCTCAGTATTACAATTCCATTTATATTGCTATTTTTGTCCACATAACATTTAGACATGCACCTAATAGTACAGAAGAGGATCGAAAGATAATCAAAGAGTATCAAAGAGTATCATTTTTATATGAGTGATGATATATCTCACTCATCTGGGTATGTCCAACATTGTTTCAAGAATTTTTTTGAGTTCTTGCAAGAGCATGATATAGCAGTGGGCCGACATCTCATTTGGTTAGATAACTACATAGGTCAATTCAGGAATGATCGCATGTTTTATTGGTTGAGTATAATGCATGTAGAGAGGAGTGTACCTCATATTTGGAGTTTTTTTGAAGCTAGGCATGGGAAAGGGGAGCATGATGGAGCAGGTGCATGTGTAAAGAGAGCTCTAGTTAAGGAGCAATTGAAGATTTTAGGAGAAAAATTCAGTGATGCACATTCTATTGTTGTTTGGTGTAGTTCAACACTATCATAAGGAGGGACACTTGATTCAAAAACACACATATTCTTTTGGTTGGTTGTGGAGGGTACAGTGGGAGGTAGAATGGATTTTCATACAATCAAAGATTCTTCAAAGATGCATTCATTTCAAAAATCAGATGAAAGCACATGGACCATTCTGACATGAGAGTTGGCTTTTTTTTGTCAAATTTGTATTCAATGCGAGTGGGATCAATGCGAGTCAAGTGAGTGGGTGGATACATGGGTTCCATAGTATCTAACTCCTTTATCTCAAACAATATCCATGACAAATGACATAATGTAAAGTTTAGTTTATTACAACCGTCTTTCAGATCTTCTACAACCAAGACATGTTTTTGCAGTTGTTTCACCATAGGGGAACGAAGAGAGATCAGACTATTAGTTGGCTTGACATGTGAGGGTAAAGCATAATCTAACACAACCCAAGAAGGATGATGATGGTTTCATGTATCTTACAGGTTCAGTTGTGGTTGCAGGAACTTAGTTGCAAACATGCATGATTAGAAAGAATGGCATACCTGCATTTGAAGACTATGAGAGACAGAAAACCATTCTCATGTATTCACACCTTGTTATAGCAATAAATATTAAGTTGTTGAAGCATCACACCAAAACAAAGACAAAACAAATATGGACACTTAGTAATGCTGATCATGAAGAAATATTGGATACTCTTAAGCAAAGAGATGACCCTTCAGGCACACTTGAATAGCATATTCAAGAATGGAAGGTACAATGCTTAGGTTCATTATGCTTAACTTCATTAGTGTTTTTTATTTAATACTTGCAAAAAGTAATTGGTTGGCTGATGGGACAATTAGGATACAGTTGAAGAAGTTGAAATTAATGTAATTCTCTAATATAACTATTGAAGAAGCTGAAATTAAGGTAATGCTATGATATGGATTCAATATTTTCAAAGCTTTTAGTTCCATATGCATATTTTTGCACTTTTTCTAATTATTATCCAAATAGAGAATTATCTTCAATCTATTTTCATTTAGTCTTATTACTGACACATTCTGCTACTATGGTAAACTATATTTTCAATGTCTAGAGTGAAGAGAGGAGGACTAGCGAGCATGTTTGAAAGAAAAGAGAACCAACAATCACTCCATCCAGCCAAATTTTGAAGGCAACACAGGATCTATTTCCTTTCCCTAGAGGGAAATAGGTTTTTTACAATATGTTTTGTACTATTGATATATACATGACATTTTATGTCCATATGGATCCTTTGTACTAAGCCTGTATGGTGTTTTTGGATATATTATATATACTTTTATCAATATATATAATTGTATAGCCTTATTTTTTGATTAAAAAAAATCTTATTTTACTACTGCCATTCTTGAATCTCCCTTATGATACATATTGTGTAAATTGTATGCTTGAATGTTGTAGGCATGGATTTTTGGTGCAGGGGCACCATGAAAGTTTGAATTTCCAAGTTTTGGAAACATGGTCTAGTATTATAAATGTTAGTGTTTGTGTCTTTTTTGAGGTCCAATAAGGCTATATAGACCAATTTGTGATGTAATAATTCATATTAGTGTGGTTTGGGGTCATTTGAGTTAATATTGAAAAAATTGCAAAATGATGTTACTTTTGTCTGGAGTCATCTTGGGTCATTTTGTGTCAATATGTCAAAAATTGCAAAATAATGCAAAGTCATAATGCAAAATTGTCAAATGGCATATGAAGAGTCAAATTGTCAAAATTGTGTTAGGAACCAAGTGATTCATGTGTTGTAGGGTCCATTGGGACTATTTAATGGCATTTGAATTGTTTGGAGGGTCATTGGAGTCAAAAATGCAAAAAATGTCATATTGAAAGTGCAAATGGTGGAACAACAGCGGTCTTGTTGGTTTAAAAGGCTATTGAGTCAGTTTAGGAGGTTGGATCTGGTGGAAAAAGTGTTAAAAAGGTTGTAGAAACTTGAATGCAAGGTTGATTCATACTTTTGTGAAGGGAAATCAAATAAAGTTCCTTGTTTTTGCTAATTTTCTATGTTTTTCTAGAAATTTTTCAATTTAAAGGCTCTATATGGTTCTGCACATTAAGTTATTTGTTTCTAATGATGTAAATTCTGTGGGTAGTAGAGCTATCTCCATTTTGGGTGAAAAATAAAGTTTAAGGCATAGGTCCTTTGTAAAAGTGACCTGTTATGCCTTGCATAACCACCCCATCAATTGCCTTGATCAAAATGGGTCCCCCTTTGTGTTTTTATCTTTTGTTGGTTTTCAAACAAAGTTTGGAGTCTTTTGTTTCCAACACTTTTTTTTCTTCGGTTTAGTATGTCAGAATCAGACTGAAATGAAATTGGGTTCTGAAACTTCTTTCAAAACTCATTTTGATCTCCAGCCCAACAGTCTTTCTTTTGGGCCTTTGTTTTTTGTCTTTGTCGGAGCTGGAGCCAGAGTGGACGTTAAGTTGGTGTTTATTGGAAATTGCAAAATCCGAATTCATTCCATCTCCGCCTCTGCTTTTTGAACTTGTGGTTTTAGTCTAAGTCCTTGTGTTAAGTTTTATTATGTCAATCTTTTTATTTTATTTTTGTTTTTGGTTTTGTTTTATGCTTGGTCAGCGGAACTGGACCCAAAATAGGAACGAATTGGGAAAATTCCTTGAGTTTTTGAATCAGTTTCCATTTCGATTCCGGTCCTGCCATTTCTTGGTCATTGACTTTTTACCAAAGTCACACTGTAGTGAAGTGTTTGTTCTTCTCTAGTTTTGACTCTGCTTAACTGCATTTAATGCATTAATGATAGCTACCATGTGTAGGTAGAAACTCTGATTTTTACCTTGATTAGGGATTAAACATGTTATTATTATCATTGTTAAGAAATCTGAGAGCGAAATAGAGCAGCTGTGGAGTTCATATGAGTGAATCAATTGAAGGAGGAGGAGATAGTTGCTTGCAAATTTCTTCAGAAGGTTTTCCAAGTTTTTGTGTTCGAGGTAGGGTTCCTATTCTCATTCTTCTTTTATTTACTTTCCCGTTTTCTCATTTTCATTCGGGTTTGATCATTTTGCTTTAGGCAAGTTCATGTTTCTCAGTAAGGTTTGCATTTTTTTTTCTTTGTTTTTTTTTTTTTTGTTCTTGATTTTGTTTTGTGCTTATGTTTCTAATTTTTAGTGAGTTCAAGCACGGTTGCTTTCACGTTTTTGTCATGATTGCATCGTGTTGCTTTTGATTTACTGTAAGATAGATTAAATTAGTTTTTTTTAGTGAGTTAGGGTTGAGTAAAATGGTAGTTTTTACTTAGAATCTTTTGGGCATTCGATCTGGTTAAATTAGGAGGGGTTAAATCCATTCCCTAGTTTTGTATCGCATTTTCTAGGTTAGGGTTTTATGTGTTTCTATTATCATGTTTAAAAATGATTAAAATATGATGCCCTAAAATAGAGTCGTTCCCATGGTCATATGGGTATCCTCCTTTCATGATATATTTTAAGCCTCATTTCATTTTAATATGACCTTGGTCTTCAATCATGAAGTCATGCATTAAGTTGTTAAAATCATTGACGATGTCATGGTCAACATAGGCAAAAGCGGGATCAGAATTCATTTAGGTTTTTGCTGGAAGTGTTTTATGATTAGTGTCAATTCCATTTTCCATCCCATCTTTGACTCCACTTGTAGTAAGAAGCTTTATCTCATGAAAATAATAACCTTGGTGGAAGTGAAAGCGGAACTGAAACAAAATATGAAAACAGAAAATCTGAAGGAAACCAAATCAGTTTCCATTCTAGTTCTGGTTCTGATCACTATTTCACTTCCGACTCTGACCCCGCTTCTAGTTAGTAGAATGTCAATAACAGTTTTTTCTATGAGCTCGATAGTATGTTAAAAGAGGATTGTTTAAGATGTTTTATGCCTGGTTCCACCTCCGATGTATGTTTGAAAGGTATGATTTTAAAGACACATTTTGAGATGTTTTATTCAAGGATCTAACTAGAGGTTTTGTTGCAGGAAAGCTAAGAGGATGTCGGGAACATCAGGAGAAGCCTCCCAAAGGAACCGACTTGCAGGAACATCAAAGGTAGCAGCTAAACCAAAGAAGATGAAGCCAGAACAGTTACCTTATACCTTGAGGTATAATCACAGGAGTTATATTGTCAAAGTAAGCAAAGTAGAATTAGATTGGTCAGACATCACCGACACAAATTTGGGCCAGTACAACTTTGAGGAGTTGTATTCAGAAACCTTTGCTGAAGATATAATAGGGAGGACAAAAAGAATTATTGATTCTAGCTTGGCCCATATCACTCTATTTCCTTTATCAATCCAATGCCCAGAGTTGATCTTGACAGCTGCAGGAGCTTACAATCCAGCTACCCGACAATGCATGGATTCCCAAGATGATGTAATTATTGATCTTACTCCTCACATGTTTCAAAGTATATTTAATGTCCCAGATCCTAAGAACTTAATGAAGTTGAATGAGGCAAAGGCCCTAGAGAAATATAGAAAATATAAGGAATCCAACAAGTCCCACTTGAACAAAAAGTGGTTAAAAACAGAAAAGAAGTCTCTAACCAAGCTTGTAGAACCAACTTCATATGCATAAATCTCTTGCATGCATGGCTTTCTACTTCTTTGCATGTTGCATGCAGCACTGGCAGTTCTTGAAGTGCATGACTTCCTTTTTCTCTTCTATTTTTTGTTCTCCAATTTAACTGAATGTTTGATGTAAGAACTCCAGATCAAATCGATTTGAGTTTCCAAGAAATTTTTAGTTCCTAAAAAGGTGGATCAACTTAAAATAGAAGTGGAGCTCAAATTTTGTATATCTATAAATACCCTTTGGGTATCATATTGTAAGGGACGGCTGATAGAGAATAGAATTGGCCACCTAATATTAGGAGACATAATTTTTTGTAGTGATTACAAAGATACATTGTTACTTGATTTTTACAGTTAAATAAAATTATAGGTTTATGCAATATGGAGTTAGAATTAAGTTTTACTTAATAAGGCTAATGAGTTATAATCTATCTGTATGCCAATGATTGTGGTGAAGCATGATTGTTTCTTATGTGATGAAAGTCATTAGAAGAAGACGGATTTAAGGATTATCTTGGTAGATTATCATTGAATTAAATTTATTGAAGTCTATTGATCTATGATATTGGCAATGAATGAATGTGTTTTCTTTTAAAAAAAATCTTTGAAATAGTTGTGATAGGCGAATTAAAATAAGCACCTTAGATGAATACAATGGTATAGATTATTCTGTGAATTGTATCATGCTTTGGTTTTCTTGATTTGTTGGAAAATATTCATTGTTGAAGATATATGTCTGGATGCTAGATGATTTTTGTTCATGTTTACTGGTTTACCCTCTGATCTATCTTTTTCTTTTGTTTGAAAACCCCTTAATTTATTAAACATGGTTCGGTAAAATGAGTCATTGCTTGCATTCTTTGTTACCAGCACAGGCCCCTTGAATATTATAGTTGCATGGACCAATTGGGTGACACCAAATAGTTGACAACCAACTAACAGGACCTTGGGAGTTAGGCTACTATATGTTGTCTTTCTTTTTCAGAAGAAATAGAGTAGAAATATTCTCTTTTAACGTTGTTTGTGTCATTTTCACCATCAACAGATCTGGCGCTAGAAGGAGGGCCTGAAAGAACAAGCTGGCTCACTTTATGTCTTTCTGACTAGAGAAATACGGGAGCATTCTCAGATCCTCCACTAATCCTGAACCATTTGAAGAACTTCAAACCCCGGTCAAACCTAGACCCCATGCTCATAGGATATTGATACGTACCTTACCACCACCACTTACTCCACTTGGATTTCCACCAAATCCACCTACATCACCACCACCACCAAGTAGGCCTGAGTCTCCACTAATTCAGCCTATATCACAACCTACTCAACCAATCCCACCCATGGCTTACTTTTGGAATAACCCCTATCCCTTAGGGACTATTCCAGGAGGAATCCATGACTTACCAAAGAACCTGGAATTTTTTTGTCCTAAATACATACATGGTGAATGAAGAAGTGTCGAGGAGCACATACAAGCATTCAAAGATGCTTGCACACGAGCTCAAGTTTCTCATTAGGATGTGGTATGTAGATTGTTTCCTTACTATTTGGGAGATATGGCATATAACTGGTATTTAAATTTTCCCCGAGGATCTATCCTAGGTTGGATAGATTTAGAAAATGCATTTATTAATCAATTTTGGGTTTATGTGGACCTTGCCATCTTGTATCATCGGTTTTCCACAATAAGAAAGGAACATCATGAGCCACTACCTTTGTTCAATACTAGATTCCAAAGAATGTTTCATAGGTTGCAAGACCCTTATCTAGTAGCTGAGAATATTGCCATATAGGCATATTTAAGAGCTTTTGATCCTGTAATTGGCCTATTCTTGTAGAGAACTTATCAGCCTGGTGAGATTGAATCTTTGTCTAAAGTTTATCATTTGGCCATGAAGTTGCAACAAGAAATAAGTCTGCAACCATGAGGTTTAGGAGTAGCTCTTCCTCCCATGAATTATCAGATGCCTAACCCACTGTTATATAATAGTATCCCAAGGATGTCTTACTCCCAATATGGACCGGTGTCTAAGCTACAAGCTCCACCTACCATGCCCTTTTTCGGTGATGGCATGCAAGATTCTTCCCAACAACCTCAAAATCCATAACAACAAGTGAGAGGATCAACCCATGTTCATTCCCCAGCCATAGTACAAAATGTGCAAAATGAGCAAATTGTCCAACTGATAAGTGAGCTAGAGACTCTCATGAAGACTCAACCTCAAATGTCTAATGACATGGCACAACTTAGGAAAAAGCCTCCCCACAACCAAAACCATAATTATCAGAATTAGGGAGGTTATAACAATCAGGAAAATTATTGCAATCAGAAAGGGAACCAGAACACCAACCGAAACTTTCGGAGTCAAAATTCCTCGAACCAAAATTACCAAAATCAGAAACAGAGCATATAATCAAAGGTTCAAAAACAACAACAATAGATAGTGGAATACTGGACCTAACAATGGGGGAGTTCCCCATAACTATCAGTCTAGTGAGGAGAGACCACACACTGCTAATGTTGCTGACCTCAATTTCATGACTAATTGGTGCAGGCTACATGATAAAGATTGCACAAGTTGATGCCCATTCTCCAGCAAGAAATTTCAATCAAGATAATGGGCCAATCAGTACTGCTATGACTTAGAAACTATTGAAGAAAAGTATCAATTTCCTATGCAAGGGGATAATGAGCCAGAGGAAGATGTATATGATGCTCAAGCTTTTTAGTCCAAAGGAGGTCACTTTTTGAGAAATTAGAATAAGGGCCCATTTACTACATCTGCACCCCCAAACAACATGGTCCCACCAAACCCAAATAAAAATAATAATCCACCACCACTAAAGGGACCTAATGATCTTCAGAATAGAGGCAATCCGCCTCCTTTTTCTAAATATCAAGTTAGGAATGATTCAAAATTTGACTTTATTGCAGAATTACAGAGACAGAAGGTGTCCTTGTCATTCTTTGACATCATGAAGTGATGCCAACTCAACGTGAGGTGGTATTGAAAGCACTGGAGGAGATAGATCACTTAAAGGGAAAAGGTAAAGTGACTCCAGCAAAGGAGACAAATGTAGCCATTTATAAAGGTAAGAACAATACCCCACCTTTTCTTTTAAGTTTAAGGATTTTTGGAAAGAATTTGCATAATTGTTTATTAGACTCTAGGGCATCAGGGAATGTTATGCCCTTTTCAATATGTAAAAAGTTAGGATTGAGTCCTATCCCGACCAATAAGAAAGTGATTCAATTAGATAAAACCAAAGTCAATGTTGTAGGTGAACTGAAAAACATGCATGTACAGGTTAGATCAGATCCAAGGATCTAGACCTATATAGATATCCAAGTTGTTGATGTCCCAGAGACTATGGGATACTTCTAAGTAAGGAGTTGATAAAAAGTATTGATGGATATTTTTCCTTGGATTTATCTTACATGTGGCTACCCTGGAAGGGGTTTGCAACACAGATAAGGATTGAAATTGAACCTAGACTCAAGCATATGATTACAGAATATGATGCTTCAAATGAAGTAGCATATTTTGAGACTGAGATAGGAGTTTACAAACAAGACGAAGTCCTTACTTTGTCTATAGTTAGTCTTATGGATACATTGCCCCTAGAACATAGTGACCCAATGATCTGCATCAAGCAACAAGTTCTGATAAAGAAATTGCAACAAGATAGGTTGGTTTTAGGAGAAGAAACTGATTTGAGTAGTTTATTGCTTTCTAATTGGTGTAGAATTCATTATCATAATCATTGAGAATTAACATGTGAATCATGCTTAGATATTCTAAGTCATGTAGATCAGCCTCAACAAATATGTCAAGAGAAACAAGCCCAGACCCCCATCAATGAGTTTTCTTTCCAAGTTAATGATGCAGCTATTCTTACACGAGCTAGTCTTTCTCAACAGGAAGGTTCTTCACCAGAAGAACAGACTCAGGTTGTATGTTCTAAAATCCAACAAGAAGTTGAGGTGTCCCAATTCCTATTTAATACACTTGCCCTAGATACTTTTCCAATACCCATGGAATTGATAAGAAATGAGTTGGATCGCAATTTAACCCAAGAGGGTGTTCAGGAAGTGATTTTTGAGCAAACTGAAAACATAGAAAAATCTTCAACTGAACTTTTTCCCAAGTTAAATTTTGATAAACAACAAAAGTTCGAGCCACCACACATCTCAAGTAAGTCATCCTCTATTATCACTAAAAAGAAAGAACTCCTAGCCAAGGATCAATTATGGAATCTTAAATTTGATGGTTTAAAGTCTAAAGTAGGAAGTGGAGTAAGGATTGAGCTAACTAACTCAAAAGGGAAGACTTACTTTGCTTCTTATAGATTGCAGTTCGGTTGCATGAACAATGTGGCTGAGTATGAAGCACTTGCTCGAGGTCTAATGTTTTCTCATAAGAAGAAGGTCACTGCTCTCACAATTATGGGAGATTCTAAGGTGATTGTAAAGTAGGTACGTAGCCAATATACATGTCATAAAAAAAGATTGGCTATGTAAAAAAATAGGGTTTGGAATTTAATCAAAGATTTTGATGCTTTTGGGATTAGTCTGATCCCTAGGGAAGCAAATTAAATTGCAGATGCTTTAGCTATTGCTGCTAGCACATTGGAACCCATGCAAAATTCTGATCTAAAGAGGTTTTTAGTTGAGTTGATCTCAGTCCCAGCTGTTCCGGATAATGTTAGACACTTTCAGGTATTTAATGATGATCAACACATATTGGCCTTTTTGGAAAGTTCAGATGTTTTTCAAGGACAAATAATAGATGAATCTGAATGAGATCAGGGAGATCAAGATCCTAAGAAAGAGAGTCCAAAAGGTATGTTGGATTTGAAGAGTAATAGCATTCCAAAAGGGATGGTTGCTTTAGAGAGGATATTTGACTCTGACCCAAGGGCTCACCAAAGGGTGCCTACTGAGAGTGATGGAGGAAAGTATGAATCTGTTAATTTGAATCACTTAGGCCCTTAATGGAATGTTCTTATAGGAAAAACTTGTCCTCAAAAAATTAAGGACAAGATAATCAAGGTCTTGGAATAAAACATTGAGGCTATTGCTTGGAGTTATGATGATCTAAACACTTTTGTAAGATTAGTGATTACTCATACCATCCTTCTCATGTCAGATGCCAAGCCTTTTTGCCAAAATGAATGCTTGGTCAATGCTTTAATTGAGCCCTTAATTCAGAATGAGGTGTAGAAACTTTTATCTGCTAGAATAATCTTTTCAGTTAGACAGTCTACCTGGGTGGCTAATTTGGCTACTATGCGTAAGAAGAATGGTGAGATCAGATTGTTTGTTGATTTTAGGAATGTAAACAAGGCTTTTGAGAAAGACAATTATCCATTACCTTCTCTTGATGAAGTATTACAAAAGGTTAATGGATCCCAGATGTTTTCATTTTTGGATGGCTATTCTGGATACAATCAGGTCTTGGTTAGTCATGAGGATAGGATGAATACTGCTTTCGCCACTAAATAGGGCACATTTTCTTATAGGAGGATGTCTTTTGGTCTCATCAATGTTGGAGCTACTTTTGAAAGGGTGATGGATGTAGCTTTCAAATATCTAATAGGAAAATGTATAATCATTTATATAGATGATTTAACCATGTTCTCTAGGAATAGAGAAGGCCATGTTGCAGACCTAGAAAAGGTTCTAAAGAAATGTATAAGTTATGGTGTCTCTCTTAACCTAAAGAAATGTGTATTTGGAGTATCTAAAGGGAAGCTCTTATGTCACAGTATATTAGAGGAAGGGATTTGGATAGATCCTGATTGGGTGGAGGCCATCTTGAACTTGACAAAGTCAGGCAGTAAGAAGGAAATGAGGTCCTTCTTTGGAAGGATCAATTTTGTTAGAAAATTTATAATAGGGTTTGTAGAGATTGTCAAACCCCTCAATGAAATGATGAATAAGGATGCGAAAATTGAGTGGAGTGAAGAGGATAATTCTAGTTTCATGCATATTAAATAATCTATATTTGATTCACCTCGTTTTAACAAGCCCAGATTATCTAAAACCCTTCTACATTTATTCTTTTGCTTATGACCATTCATGTGCAGCAGTTTTAACACAGAGAAGAGAAGAGAGCAAGGAGAGACCAATTTATTTTATGAGATCTTCATTTAAGAATGCACAAGTAAGGTATTCACCACTAGAGAAACAAGCCTTTGCATTGGTATGAGTAATGAAGAAGTTCAGGCATTACATAATTCAAAGTCAAGTGATGGCCATAGTTCCAGATCCAGCTGTGAAGTCTCTTCTGATGCAAAGTGAATTAGGGGAATGAAGAAGGAAATGGATGGCAATCTTGTAGGAGTTTCACTTAGAAATTCACCTGATGAAACTCATTTGAGGACAAGGATTGTCAAAAGCAATGGCCGAAATAGACAGAAATATTACTTTCCAACAGTACACCGTCCAATCATTTATGAAGGATCCCTGGTATACATATTTAATCTTCTTCCTCCTCAATAACAAATGTCAAAAAGGAATGAATGCTACTCAGAGGAGAGAATTAAGGATGAAGAGTGCTCATTACATGCTCAAAGGGGGATCCATTTACAGAAAGAATTTTCAAGGAATTTACCTACGTTGTTTGGATCAGCAAGAAGCTAAGCATGCTATTTCTGAGTTTCATGGAAGGCATGAAACAAGGCATGGATCTACTGATGCTTTGGCTCATCATATTTTAAGATCAGGCTATTATTGGCCTTATGTATTTAGAGATGCACATCACCACTGCATGACTTGTCATGTATGCCAAAATTCTACACCTAGAGAAAGAAATCTTGCAATGCCCCTACAACCAGTTTATGAGGTAAGGCCATTTGCTCAATGGGCACTTGATTTTGTACGTGTAATTAATCCAAATTCTTCTGTAGGTCATAAATTCATCTTAACTACAACTGACTACTACACACGTTGGACTGAGGCACATCTTTGCAAGAATAGCACCACACAGGTGGTCATCAAGTTTCTGACTGAGAACATCACAACTAGGTTTGGAGTTCCATTTGCTCTGGTATGTGATAACGACCCTACTTTTTCTTCTACTAAATTCATTTCATGGGCCTATGAACATAAAATTATTTTGAAGTATTCTTCCAATTAATACCCCTAGGGAAATGGAGTGGCTGAGTCCACAAATTAAAACTTGTTGGAAGTTATAAAAAAGTTGTTAGAGAATAATCCTAGGGACTGGCACAACTAGTTGAGATTTGCCTTATGGGCAGATCGAACCAGAATCAAAGCAGCTCTAAGAAACTCACCTTTTAAGTTAGTTTATGGCCAAGATCCAATTTTCTTGATCCGTTTACAAATACCTGTCCTTAAGTTCATGCAGGAATTTTATACCAAGGATGATAGGATTGAGGTTAGACTACCTAATTTGTTAAACATGGAAGAGCAAAGAGACGCTACTTTGCAACAATTCTCTAAACATCAGGCTATTGTCAAACATTGGTTTGACAAAAGAGCCAAGATAAAATATTTTAGGATATCAGATCTTGTGTTATTATGGGATAAGGCTAGAGAGAAGAAAGGAGATCATCAAAAGTTTGATAGACTTTGGTTAGGTCCTTATCAAGTGGCTGAAATACTAGGCGAGAATGCTTTTCATTTGAGTACCTTAATAGGAGCGCCTGTTCCATTACCAGTTAATGGTCAGTTTATCAAGCACTATTTCAGTGCATAGAAGTTCTAATGTTTTAAAAGGAAAATGTATTATATTGTATCATATGTAATTAATTTTATGATTTTTTATGTTTTGTTTGTTTTCTTTCTTTATTTTTGTTTGTTTTATTTTGTTTTGTCTTGTTTCATTGGGGATCTTCATTTTGTTCATTTCAAATTAAGGGGTTGTTATCCAAAGTATGCTACTAGTACTAGGAGAGAAATTGGTAAAGGTATTTTCATTATCATCACTGAAAAAGATTTCATTCTGAAACTTATGTTTTATGATCATTCTAGTTTGGGTTGGAAAAGTTATTAAGGATAGAAGATATATTGTGAATATCTCATGAATTGTGATCAAAGATCTGTCACCAAATTAGGAAAACATCCGCATGAGTAAGTACCTATTTGTTTTAGAATGGCTTTACCCTTTGATTCAAGTGAAAAATCCGATTCCAAGACTATCATGAAATCCATAGTAGTTCTCAACCCATGTTTCAGATTCATTATGTCTGAAGTATTGAGGAAGGTGCACAAAAGATTTCCACAAACAAAGTTTTAAAAGAAGAAAAAAATGAATGAAAGAAACAAAAGAAAGAGGCAAACTCAATATCAAGTGGGTAATCAAGTATCTCTATCGGGGCTATGGACGCCTGGCTGGCAGTAGAGAAACTCTTTGAGAGAACTAGAGGTATCTCCATCGGGGCTATGGATGCCTGTCTAGCAGCGGAGAAATTCCCAAGATTTACTACACAATAGTTAAAGGAATCAACCTATGTAGCTTGAATCTTAGGTATGGTTGTTCACAAACAGGGAAAGTACCTACAAATAATGATGCACAATATATTGCACACACTCAGATTCAAAAATGACTCATGGGCACATACATCTAAGATTCTAGCTCAAACTTATCCTACATATATCTAATCTTATTCAAGTTAGTATGTTTCATAAACAAAATAGTTTTAGTGTGACTGAAATTTTCTTTGGGTATCTTGAAAATGGGTAAACCATTTTCCCAGTCGAGTCACCATTTGTTATGCCTTTCATAACCACCCCATCTTTTTCCTTGGTCAAAATGGGTCCCCCTTTGTGTTTTTATCCTTTGTTGGTTTTCAAACAAAGTTTGGAGTCTTTTGTTTCCAACACTTTGATTTTCTTTGGTTTAGTCTGTTGGAATCGGAGCCGAAACAAAATCAAGTTCTGAAACTTCTTTCAAAACTCATTCTGATCCCCATCCCGATAGTATTTATTTTGGGCCTTTTTGTTTTGTCTTTGTCAGAGCTAGAGCTGGCGTGGATGTTAAGTTGGTGTTTATTGGAAATTGCAAAATCCGAATCTATTCTGTCTTTGCCTCCGCTTTTTGAACTTTTGGTTATAGTCTAAGTCCTTGTGTTAAGTTTTATTATGTCGGTCTTTTTATTTTACTTTTGTTTTATGCTTGGTCAGTGGAACCAGACTCAGAATGGGAATGAAGTTGGGAAAATTCCTTAAGTTTCCAAATCTGTTTCCATTCTGATTCCGCTCCTGTTGTTTCTTGGTCATTGACTTTTTACAAAAGTCGCATTGTAGTGAAGTGTTTGTTCTTCTCCAGTTTCGACTTCACTTAACTACATGCATTAATGACAGTTGCCATGCATAGGTAGAAACTCTAATTTTTACCTTGATTAGGGATTAAACGCATTATTATTATCATTGTTAAGAAATCCAAGAGCGAAATAGAGTAGCTATGGAGTTCATCTGAGTGAATCGATTGAAGGAGGAGGAGATAGTTGCTTGTGAATTTCTTCAGAAGGTTTTCCAAGTATTTGAGTTCGAGGTAGGGTTCCTATTCTCGTTCTTCTTTTATTTACTTTCACATTTTCTTGTTTCTGTTTAGGTTTGATCATTTTGCTTTAGGAAATTTCATGTTTCTCAATAAGGTTTGCGTGTTTTGTTCTTTGTTTGTTTGTTTGTTGTTCTTGATTTCATTTTGTGCTTACATTTCTAGTTTTTAGTGAGTTCAGGCATGGTCGCTTTCACGTTTTTGTCGTGATCACATCATGCTGCTTTTGATTTATAGTAAGATAGATTAAATTAGTGTTTTTCAGTGAGTTAGGATTGAGTAAAATGGTAGTTTTTACTTAGAATCTTTTGCACATTCAATCTGGTTAAATTAGGAGGGGTTAAATCCATGCCCTAGTTTTGTATCGCCTTTTCTAGGTTAGGGTTTTATGTGTTTCTATGATCACATTTAAAAATGATTAAAATATGATGCCCTACAATACAGTCATTCCCATGGTCATATGGGCATGGTCCTTTCATGATATATTTTAAGCCTCATTTCATTTTAATATGACCTTGGTCTTCAATCATGAAGTCATGCATTAAGTTGTTAAAATCATTGATGATGTCATGGTCAACATAGGCGGAAGCAGGATCAGAATTGATTTAGGTTTTTGTTGGATGTGTTTATGATTAGTGTCAATTCCATTTTCCATCCCGTCTTTGACTCTGCTTGTAGCAAGAAGATTTATTTCATGAAAATGATAACCTTGGTGGAAGCGGCACCGAAAGAGAATATGAAAATAGAAAATCTGAAGGAAACCGAATCAGTTTCCATTCCGGTTTCGGTTCCGATCACTACTTCACTTCCGACTCCAAGCCCGCTTCTACTTAGTAGAATATCAATAACAGCTTTTGCTCTGAGCCCAACAGTATGTTAAAAGAGGATTATTTAAGATGTTTGATTCCTGGTTCCACCTCCGATGTATGTTTGAAAGGTATGATTTTAAAGACACATTTTGAGATGTTTTATTCAAGGATCTAACTAGAGGTTTTGTTGCAGGAAAGCTTAGAGGATGCAAAGAACATCAAGAGAAGCCTCCCAAAGGAACCGGCTTGCAGGAACATCAAAGGTAGTAGCTAAACCAAAGAAGATAAAGCCAGAATAGTTACTGTATACCTTGAGGTATAATCACAAGAGTTTTGTTGTCAAAGTAAGCAAAGTAGAATCAGATTGGTCAGACATCACCGACACAAATTTGGGCCAATACAACTTTGGGGAGTTGTATTTAGAAACCTTTGTTGAAGATATAACAGGGAGAACACAAAGAATAGTTGATTTCGGCTTGGCCCATATCACTATGTTTCCTTTATCAATCCAATGCCCGGAGTTGATCTTGACAGCTGAAGGAGCTTACAATCTAGCTACCTGAGAATGCATGGATTCCCAAGATAATGTAATTATTGATCTTACTCCTCACATGTTTCAAAGTATATTTAATGTCCTGGATCCTAAGAACTTGGTGCAGTTGGATGAGGCAGAGGCCCTAGAGAAATATAGAAAATATAAGGAATCCAACAAGTCCCACTTGAACAAAAAGTGGTTTAAAACAAAAAAGAAGTCTCTAACCAAGCTTGCAGAACCAACTTCACATGCATAAATCTCTTGCATGCATGGCTTTCTACTTCTTTGTATGTTGCATGTAGCATTGGCAGTTCTTGAAGAGCATTACTTCCTTTTTCTCTTCTATTTTTTTACTCTCCAGTTTAACTGAATGTTTAATGTAAGAACTCAAGATCAAATTGATTTGAGTTTCCAAGAGATTTTTAGTTCCTAAAAAGGCAGATCAGCTTAAAATAGAAGTGGAGTTCAAATTTTCTATATCTATAAATACCCTTTCGGTATCATATTGTAAGGGTCGGCTAATAGAGAATAGAATTCGCCACCTGATATTAGGAGACATAATTTTTCATAGTGATTACAGAGATACATTGTTTCTTGATTTTTACAGTTAAATAAAATTACAGGTTTATGCAATATGGAGTTAGAATTAAGTTTTACTTAATAAGGCTGATGAGTTATAATCTATCTGTATGCCAATGATTGTGGTGAAGCATGATTGTTTCTTATGTGATGAAATTCATTAGAAGAAGCCAGATTTAAGGATTATCTTGTTAGATTATCATTGAATTAAATTTATTGATGTTTGTTGATCTATGATCTTGACAATGAATGAATGTGTGTTCTTTAGAAAAAAAATCTTTAAAAAAAATTGTGATAGGCAAATTAAAATAAGCACCTTAGATGCATACAATCGTATAGATTATTCTTTGAATTGTATCATGCTTTGGTTTTATTGATCTGTTGGAAAACATTTATTGTTGAAGATATATGTCTAGATGCTAGATGAGTTTTGTTCATGTTTATTGGTTTACCCTTTGATCTATCTTTTTCTTTTGTTTGAAAACCCTTTGATTTACTAAAAACAGTTCGGTAAAATGAGTCATTGCTTGCATTCTTTGTTACCAGCACAGGCCCCTTGAATATTACAATTGCATGGACCAATTGGGTAACACCAGATAGTTGAGAACCAACTACCAGGACCTTGGGAGTTAGGCTACTATATGTTGTCTTTCTTTTTCAGGAGAAATAGAGTAGAAATATTTTGTTTTAACGTTGTTTGTGTCATTTTCACAATCAACAGATCTGGCGCTAGAAGGAGGGCCTGAAAGAACAAGTTGGCTCGCTTTGTGTTTTTCTCACTGGAGAAATATAGGAGGATTCTCAGATCCTCCACTAATCCTGAACCATTTGAAGAAATTCAAACCCCGGTCAGACCTAGACCCCATGCTCATAGGATATTGATACCTACCTTGCCACCACCACTTACTCCAGCTGGATTTCCACCAAATCCACCTACACCACCATCAGTTCCACCTACATCACCACCACCAAGTAGGTTTGAGTCTCAACCAATTTAGCGTATATCACCACCTACTCAACCAATCCCACCCATGGCTTACTTTTTGAATAACCCCTGTCCATTAGGGACTATTCCTGGAGGAATCCATGACTTACCAAAGAACCTAGAAAATTTTTGTCCTAAATACATACATGGTGAATCAAGAAGTGTTGAGGACAACATACAAGCATTCATAGATGCTTGCACATGAGCTCAAGCTGCTCATCAGGATGTGGTATGTAGATTCTTTCCTTACTGTTTGGGAGATATGGCATATAACTGGTATTTAAATTTGCCCCGAGGATCTATCCTAGGTTGGACAGATTTAGAAAATGTATTTATTAATCAATTTTGGGTTTATGTGGACCCTGCCATCTTGTATCACCAGTTTTCCACAATAAGAAAGGAACATAATGAGCCACTACCTTTGTTCAATAATAGATTCCAAAGAATGTTTCATAGGTTGCAAGACCCTTATCTAGTAGCTAAGAATATTGCCATACAAGCATATTTAAGAGCTTTTCATCCCTTAATTGGCCTATTCTTGCAGAGAACTTATCACCCTAGTGAGATTGACTCTTTGTCTAAATTTTATCATCTGGCCATCAAGTTGCAACATCAGATAAGTCTGCAATGAGGAGGTTTAGGAGTAGTTCTTCCTCTGATGAATTATCAGATGCCTAACCCGCCATTATACAACACTGTCCCAAGGATGTCTTACTCCCAATATGGACCAGTGTTTGAGCTACAAGCTCCACCCACCATGCCCTTTTTTGGTAATGGCATGCAAGATTCTTCCCAACAACCTCAAAATCCACAACAACAAGGGGGAGGATCAACCCATGTTCATTCCCTAGCCATAGTATAGAATGTGCAAAATGAGCAAACTATCCAACTGACAAGTGAGTTAGAGACTCTCAAGAAGACTCTATCTCAAATGTCTAATGACATGGCAAAAACTTAGGAAAAAACCTCCCCACAACAAAAATCATAATTATCAGAATTAGGGAGGTTATAACAATCAAGGAAATTATTCCAATCAGAATGGGAACCAGAACACCAACCGGAACTTTCAGAGTCAAAATTTGTCTAACCAAAATTACCAAAATTAGAACAAAGGATACAATCAAAGGTTCAACAACAACAACAATAGATAGCAGAATACTGGACCTAACAATGGGGGAGGTCTCCATAATTATTAGTCTGGTGAGGAGACACCACACACTGCTAATGTTGTTGACCTCAATTTCATGACTAATTGGTGTAGGCTACATGATACTGCAGCACATTCTGAGGTTAACTGCCCTGAAATGGAGAAGATTTTAAAGATTGTACAAAATGATGCCCATCCTCCAACAGGAAATTCCAATCAAGATAATGGTCCAGTCAGTACTACTATGACTTATGAAACTATTGAAAAAAAGTATCAGTTTCCTATGCAAGGGGATAATGAGCCAGAGGAAGATGTATATGATGCTCAAGCTTTTCAGTCCAAAGAAGGTCACTTTTTGAGAAATTAGAATAAGGGCCCATTAACTACATCTGCACCCCCAAACAACATGGTCCCACAAAAGCAAAATGTAGATAATAATCCACCACCACCAAAGGGACCTTCTGATCTTCAAAATAGAGGCAATCCACCTCCTTTTCCTAAATATCAAGTTAGGAATTATTCAGAATTTGACTTTACTGCATAATTGCAAAGACAGAAGACATCCTTGTCATTCTTTGACATCATGAAGTGGTGCCCAGCTCAACGTGAGGTGGTATTGAAAGCCTTGGAGGAGAAAAATCACGTAAATTGAAAAGGTAAAGTTACTCTAGCAGAGGAGACAAATGCAACCATTTATAAAGGTAAGACTAGTACCCCACCTTTTCTTTTAAGTTTAAGGATTTTTGGAAAGAATTTTCATAATTGTTTATTAGACTCTAGGGCATCAGGGAATTTTATTGCCTTTTCAATATGTAAAAAGTTAGGATTGAGTCCTATCCTGACCAATAAGAAAGTGATTCAGTTAGATAAAACTGAAGTCAATGTTGTAGGTGAACTAAAAAACATGCATGTACAGGTTGGATCAGATAAGGATTGAAATTGAACCTAGACTCAAGCATATGATTACAAAATATGATGCTTCAAATGAAGTAGCATATTTTGAGACTAAGATAGGAGTTTACAAACAAGAGGAAGTCCTTACTTTCTCTATAGTCAATCCTATGGATACATTGCCTCTATAACATAGTGACCCAATGATCTACATCGACCAATAGGTTCTAATAAAGAAATTGCAACAAGATAGGTTGGTTTTAGGAGAAGAAATTGATTTGAGTAGTTTATTGCTTCCTAATTGGTGTAGAATTCATTATCATAATCATTGAGAATTAACATGTCAATCATTCTTAGATATTCTAAGTCATGTAGATCAGCCTCAACAAATATGTCAAGAGAAATAGGCTGAGACCCCCATCAATGAGTTTTCTTTCCAAGTTAAGGATGCAACTATTCTTACATGGGCTAGTATTTCTCAACAGGAAGGTTCTTCATCAGAGGTATAGACTCAAGTTGTATGTTCTGAAATCCAACAAGAAGATGAGGTTTCCCAATTCCTATTTAATACACCTACCCTAGATACTTTGCCAATACCCAAGGCATTGATAAGAAATGAGTTGGATTGCAATTTAACCCAAGAGGGTGTTCAGGAAGTGATTTATGAGTAGGCTGAAAACATAGAAAAATCTTCAATTGAACTTTGTCCCAAGTTAAATTTTGATAAACAACAAAAGTCTAAGCCACCAAACATCTCAAGTAAGTCATCCCTGTTATCACTAAAAAGAAAGAAATCCTAGCCAAGGATCAATTATGGACTCTTAAATTTGATGGTTCCAAATCTAAAGCAGGAAGTGGAGTAGGGATTGAGCTAACTAACCCGAAAGGGAAGAATTACTTTGCTTCTTATAGATTGCAGTTTGGTTGCATGAATAATGTGATTGAGTATGAATCACTTGCTTGAGGTCTTATGTTTTCTCATAAGAAGAAGGTCACTGCTCTCACAGTTATGGGATATTTTGAGGTGATTGTAAAGGAGGTACGTAGCCAATATACATGTCATAACAAAATATTTGCTGCATATAGAAATAGGGTTTGGAATTTAATCAAAGATTTTGATGCTTTTTGGATTAGTCTGATCCCTAGGGAAGAAAATCAAATTGCATATGCTTTGTCTATTGCTACTAGCACATTGGAACCCATGCAAAATTCTGATCTAAAGAGGTTTTCAGTTGAGTTGATCTCAGTCCCATTTGTTTCAGATAATGTTAGACACTTTCAAGTATTTGATGATGATCAACACATATTGGCCTTTTTGGAAAGTTCTAATGTTTTTCAAGGACAAATAATAGATGAATCTGAATGAGATCAGGGAGATTGGGATCCTGAGAAAGAGAGTCTAGAAGGGATATTGGATTTGAAGAGTAATAGCATTCCAAAAGGGATGTTTTCTTTAGAGAGGATATTTGACCCTGACCCAAGGGCTCACCAAAGGGTGCCTACTGAGAGTGATGGAGGAAAGTATGAATCTATTAATTTGAATCACTCAGGCCAAGAACGAAATGTTCTTATAGGAAAAACTTGTCCTCAGGAAATATAGGACAAGATAATCAAGGTCTTGGAACAGAACACTGAGGCTATTGCTTGGAGCTATAATGATCTAAAAACTTTTGACACATTAGTGATTACTCATACCATCCCTCTCAAGCCATATGCCAATCCTTTTCCCTAAAAGCAACGCCCATTCAATGCTTTAATTGAGCCCTTAATTCAGAAGGAGGTGCAAAAAATTTTATCTGCTAGAATAATCTTTCCGGTTAGACATTCTACCTCGGTGGCTAATTTGGTTCCTGTGCATAAGAAGAATGGTGAGATCAGATTGTGTGTTGATTTTAGGAATGTAAACAAGGCTTTTGAGAAATACAATTATCCATTACCTTCTCTTGATGAAGTATTACAAAAGGTTAATGGATCCTAGATGTTTTCATTTTTGGATGGCTATTCTGGATAGAATCAAGTCTTGTTTAGTCATGAGGATAGGATGAAGACTACTTTCACCACTAAATGGGGCACACTTTCTTACAGGAGGATGCCTTTTGGTCTCATCAATGTTGGAGCTACTTTTCAAAGGGCGATGGATGTAGCTTTCAAAAATCTAATTGTTGATTGTGGTTGTGTTGATCCCCTACTCATTACATCATAAAGGGTTGGTGTAATAGATTATTGAGAGTTGTAAAGTTGGTTCACATCTTTCAAAGTCAAAGCATTACTTCACATTGCATAACTAATAGCTATATGCTAATAGATGACAAAATTTAAATTATAATATAGTTTCTACAAAGTCAACCTAAGCAGTTATGCAATTAATTCACATTGCATAACTAATAACTAGGAGTAGCTGCCAATTGGATTTTCTTATCATGGCATTCTATGAGACCAAATTTCTTTGAGTTATTTTTTCAAATAGTTTGTTTCCTTGTATATGTTACCATATTTTTCATGGATGTCTACCAAAGCATCTTTTCAAATAGTTCATTGCCTTGTTGCTATGGATAAAATCCTAAAATAAGTGCTTTCTAACAAGCTATGGATTCTTGGAAAAAATATATCAAAAGCATAATAGTAAGCAATAGCATAGACAAGGCAGTGAACTATTTGAAAAAATGCATCAAATAAATATGGTGATGGAATTTCATGACAAGCCATAGACAAGGAAGTGAACTATTTGAAAAGATGCCTCAAAGAAATGTGGTCTCATGGTGATGGAATTCCATGACAATCAAATTGATTTTGATTGTCATGGAATTCCATCACCATGAGACCTCATTTTTTTGAGGCATTTTTTCAAAGAGTTCACTAGAGTTTCTATGCTACCACATTTTTCATACATGTATATCAAAGCATTATATTAAATAGTTAATTGCCTTTCTGCTATGGATTGTCATGGAATTCCATCACCATCATACCACATTTCTTTGAGACATTTTTTCAAACAATTCGCTACCTTTTCTATGCTACCACATTTTTCATACATGTTTACACAAGAATTTTATCAAATAGTTCACTACCTTGCTGCTATGGGTAAAAGCCTAAAATGGGTGCTTCCAAACAAGCTATGGATGCTTGGAAAAAATCTATAAAAGAATAATAATAAGCAATAGCATAGACAAGGCAGTGAACTATTTGAAAAAAAGCCTCAAAGAAATGTGGTCTCAATGTGCTTGTCATGGCATTCCATCACCATGGGACCACATTTCTTTGAGGAATTTATTTCAAATAGTTCACTGCCTTGTCTATGCTATGAAATTTTTCATACATGTCTACCAAATAATTTTATCAATCAATTCACTGCCTTGCTACTATGGCTAAAATTCTAAAATAGGTGCTTTTGAACAAGCTATGGATGCTTGGAAAAAATATATCAAAGAGTAATAATAAGAAATATCATGATGTAGAGAAGGAAGGCTTTAAATCAACTAAACACAAATCCAATTGATACACCAAGCCTTTGTTCCTCCAAACCCTATCAAGGGTGATTCTCCTCAAACTTCACTATTTGTCTTATAGGTCTATGGACCCAATTTCTTCATATTTTCTTGCACATATGTTCCCTACCCCTAATTATGCCATTCCACCAAGTTACAATAGGATACAATGGGTGGAATGGCTAAAAAGTCATTTTTGCACACTCAACTACTTGCATTTGACAACTTTTTCCCTAAGAGATAATTCTCCACCACGAGAAAATGCCTCTGAGATAGAAAAAACTAAGAGAGGTTATTATAGAGGGGCCCAATGCAATACTATAGGGTTAGATGAGAATTTTCTAAGTGTCACAATTTCTGAATATGAGCATGTTGAAGTTTGCAGCCATTTTGCACTTTCGACTCTTAAGGGATTATGCCAGTTGAATATAGCTCGGAGTGATTCCACATGTTTTGGTACAAAAGAGGACCATGAATAACATAAAAATACACACCCAGATGCGTTTGAACAATCTGTTTGGTCACAAAAGTTGCAGAACGAAAGTTGCACCACTTTGCAACTTTTAACTACTTGCATTTGACAACTTTTCCCCAAGCGAGGATTCACCACCATGGGAAAAGGACTCTGAGATAGTGAAAAATAAAAGAGTTTATTGTAGAGGGGCCCAACATGATCCTATAGGGTCAAATAATAAGTTTCTAAGTGTCACGGTGTCTTAATACGAGCATGCTAAAGTTTGCAACCATTTTGCACTTTGGACTCTTAAGGGATTATGCCGGTTGAATGTAGCTTAGAGTGATTCTACATGTTTCGATGTGAAGGAGGACAAAACCTAGTGTAAACGTACCCACTCAGACACATCAGAACGGTCTGTTTTGCCACACGAGTTGCAAAACAAAAGTTGCACCACTTTGCAACTACTTGCATTTGACAACTTTTTCTCGAAGAAAGAATTCACTGCCACGGGAAAAGGACTCCGAGATAGAGAAAAATGGCAGAGATTATTATAGAGGGGACCAACACAATCCCATAGGGTCAGAAAAGAAGTTTCTAAGTGTCACGTTATCCGAATATGAGCATGCTAAAGTTTGCAGCCATTTTTGCACTTTGGACTCTTAAGGGATTATGTCGGTTGAATGCATCTTAGAGTGATTCTACATGTTTCGGTGCAAAAGAGGACCATTCCCAATGTAAAATTACCCACCCAGACATGTTGGAATAGTTTGTTTGGTCACATGAGTTGTAGAAGAAAAGTTGTACCATTTTGTAACTTTCAACTACTTGCATTTGACAACCTTTTCCCCAAACGAGAATTAGCCACCACGGTAAAAGGCCTCTGAGATAGAGAAAACTGAGAAAGGTTATAGTAGAGGGGCCCAACATGATCCCATAGGGTCTAACGAGATGTTTTTAAGTATCACTGTGTCTGAATACGAGCATGCTGAAGTTTGCAACCATTTTTCACTTTAGACTCTTAACGAATTCTACCGATTGAATGTAGCTCAAAGTGATTCCGCATGTTTCAGTGTGAAAGAGGACCATTCCTTGCATTAAATTACCCACTTGGATGCATCAAAATAGTCTATTTGGTCACACAAGATGTAGAACAAAATTTGCACCACTTTGCAACTTTCAACTACTTGCATTTGACAACATTTTCCCCAAGCGAGAATTCGCCACCACGGGAAAAGACCTCTGAGATAGCAAAAATTGAGAGAGGTTATTGTAGAGGGGCCCAATGCAATCCCATAGGGCTATACAAGAACTTTCTAAGTGTCATGGTGTTCGAATATGAGCATGCCGAAGTTTGCAGCCATTTTGCACTTTAGACTCTTAAGGGATTTTGTCAGTTGAATGTAGCTCAGAGTGATTCTGTGTGTTTCAGTGTGAAAGAGGACCATTATTAGTGTAAAAATACGCACCCAGATGAATTGGAATAGTCTATTTTGTCACACGTGTTACAGAATGAAAGTTGCACCACTTTGCAACTTTCAACTACTTACATTTGACAACTTTTTCCCTAAGAAAGAATTCACCACCATAGGAAAAGGCCTCTGAGATAGTGAAAAACATGAGAGGTTATTGTAGAGGGGAACACACAATCCCATAGGGTCAAACAAGAATTTTCTAAGCATCATGGTGTCTGGATACGAGCATGTCGAAGTTTGTAGCCATTTTGCACTTTGGACTCTTAAGGGATTATGTCGGTAGAATGTATCTCGGAGAAATTGCATGTGTTTCAGTGCATAAGAGGACCATTCCTAGCATAAAATTACCCACCTCAAAGCATCCCAACCATTTACAACCACTTTTTAACAATTTTTTAATAAAACTTCAATTTTGCACTTTCTTGCAAAAGTTGTTTGACAACTTTTTAGATTTTTTGACAAATGACCCCAAATCACTTCAAAATGACTCAAAATGACTCCAAATGGTCATGGATGACGTTATTACACCCAAGAAACAAATCATAGAATCACATGTACCTACTTTGGAACCATACCATCAAACTGACCTTGAACGCTGGAAAAGGGGCTCCAATCAGCCCACTTTAACAAAGGAACTCTCCTTCAATCTTGATTCCCACTTAGAATACCATTAGATAGTCGTCAAACTACCTCCAAAACCACAAATTCTTCAGCCATTGAGTCAAAAATTGCTTGCTAAGACCCTCTTTCATGAAACCCTCATTTTTCACCAAATAAGCAAGGGTTTATTGAAAAACCCATCTCCAGACCTCATTCAACCTCAAAATATTTTCAAACATTCTTATTTCACCTTGCACAAACTTAATTCACCTTCAAATTACGTTGTCCCCAAATTTCTCACACATTTCCTTCTTAAAACCTCTCAATTTCACCCATTTTCACTCTTTGTTCAACTAGGGCTTCAAGCCCAAACATCCAAATGACCTACTCTGCCTTTGTAGACCTTCTATCACTTCAACCTATGCCTCCTAGGCCTAAATTCATGCTTTTTCCATAGGGGTAGCATGGAAATATCCACCAAATGTCTTTGCCACAACTAGATATCTTATTCTAACCAGGCCCATTCCACTGAATCATAGCATGAACAATAGGTGGAATGGACTCTTAATACATTCTGACCCTCAAACCCTTAACTACAACCTTAAACAAGCAACTTCAAATAATTCACTCAACCTTCCTTCAAAGGCAATGTCTACTAAAAATATGGTGTCAAGTGAGATGGTTAGTTTGAAGTCTAAAAATACTCTGAAAACATCTGTGAAGGTTGACACAGGTTTGAAGATTGAGTTGGTAGTAAATTGGTATGCTAATGTCATGATAGGTTCCATTGTGTGTCCATTGGTTGGGAATAGTGTTGCAAAGCATGAAGGTTTTTCAAGTACAGTAGGTACAAAGGTACTTGTTAATGGTAAGATAAGAGGATTGATGATAGGGATGAAAGGACAAAAAGAACAAGAACAAAATGATAGATGCAAGCATGAAGCTATGATAAAGGGGTGGGAAATTCAAGAAACTATTGGTAAGAGTTTGATTTTAGGCATAAAGGCAGAAACATCATTTGGTTTTGATCAAGGAGTAGATAGAAGACAAACATCAGGTTGGAATGCAAAGATGGTGACTTATTCAAGTGAAAGCAATGTCAAGGATGCAGGATAGATTGTGGAATCGTTGTCTATGAACCAAGGAAGGAGATTTGTAGACTAGAGGGTAGGTGTAAAGCTTGGTGGAATTGGTGTAAGAAAAAACTAATGTGGCATGAGTTCTTTTTTTGTAGGGTTGTATGGTGCAGGTGCACCTAAGTACATGAAGTTCACAAATGGAGTTCAATTGGTCAAGTGTAGGTGTTAAGGTCATCTAGCATTAGATATAGTATATTTGCATTAAATAAGGTCTTGTGAGACCATTCATGATGTAATTGGTTTATTTTTGAGTCATTTGTGTTTGTGAGTCAAAAGTTGCAAAAATATAAAAATGTTGTCAAGAGCAAAAATAATTAAAAATGCAACTTTTAGGGAATGTGAAAGGTCAAGGATTTTAAAATACAGTTATAGGCATTGGGTTGGTTTGGATTTGAATGGAGTAAGTATAAAAGGCTTCCAGAAGGCTCAAACAAGGTGGTTGAAGTTTGTATTGAATAATTCCAATCATAATACAATGTTTTTTCTACAATTTTTTTGTGTTTTTTGAACTTTACTCACTCTGAATGGACCCATATAGGCTTTAAGTGGTTTGAATCTCACTATTTTATGTGGGGGCATGAGATATATTTTAAATTCTCCCATTTTGAGTGTCTAACTCTAAAATTTGAGGGATATTTCTTTAATTTTTTGAAGCAGCCTGTAATCTCTGTGTTTAGGTTTGATTACCTTCTAAAATGATGATTTGACCCATTCCACTCACTCTACCCACTATAACTTATGGAATGGGTCCAAAACACTTTAATTTATGTGTTTTCATCCTTCGATAGATAGTGGAGTTGATTGGTTCAAATTGGGATGATGCCTTAGGGTTAAATAGTGTATTTCTCATGTGAAAATGAGGTATTGAGATAGGGTTTTGATGAAGTGTTGATAGTTTTGGTCTTGTGATGGTTTTGTGAGTTTTTCCAAACCATTTAGAGTTTTTTGGTGGCATTGATTGAGTCCTTTAAGCATGGGTGATGTGAGTTTCAATAAACCCTTAGTGTTTTGCATGAAAAGTGAGGGTTTGTTGGATCAATGCCCTAGAAGTCTTGAATCTGAGAATAAATATTGGAATTTGGTGTTTTATGACACAATTAGTGTTTTTCCATTAATTTTTGGTGAAATAAAGGAGTTTAGGAGGGACCTCCTTTGTAAAAGAGAGCTAATTGAGTACCCTAAAACATGGGCAGACTAAAGGCTTACAATTTTTTTTCAAAGAAACCTTATTGGATCTTTTGGTATGTTGTGTCAGGAGTTGAAGTTTCTTTCAAATGAGGTTTTGTAGGTCTTTGTATGTCCTCCAAAAGAAATATTCAAAATTTGTGTTTTGAGGCCACAACCCTTTAGGGTGTGTTTTGGGGATAAGTTGAATTTGTAAGAGCATCTTAATCTTGTTAGATGCCTCTTAAAGTCCATGTGAAAGGTCCTAATCTCTTAGTGTAGTTATTAAACCCCTTACCTACATCAGGACAACACTTTGTAAGAGTTAATTAAGCAAGGGCAGACATATTTGAAGGTGTTGGAGGCATTGAAACAATGAGGAAAGGTCTGGAGGTGATGCTTTCAATAAACCCTCCTTGAAACTTGTCAAAAGTGAGGGTTTTGAGTTTTGGAGTGTTCGTGAGTGTTTCTGATAGAAACCTAGGTTGAAAATCCCCTCACTTTATCAACTCAAAAGGTTACAGATCACCTTTCTACTTACAAACTCAATCTTGGCTTGTTTTCCCTTTCTCACCTAGACACCCTTATAGGTCTATAGACCCAATTTTCCCAACATAACTCTTAGTTTTCCATAACAACCTCTACAAGTGACCATCATTCTAGGCACTCATTAAATCCTTCTACAACATACATCAACCCCACATATGACTCTTTTCGAACAACTTCCACAAATCATTCAAACTACGTTGCTCAACCTAGCCAAATAGGCCTAATTTCCAAATTAACCACCCTTGAATCACTTCACAAACCCCAAAAATCAATGGAAAAGCACTCACCAGGTGATAAAACCACAAATTTTCCATTTTATCTTCAGGAACTCGCCCTCTAAGACCCTATTCAATAAAACCCTCAAATTGCTCAATTTAGGTAAGGGTTTATTGAAAAATCTACTTGGAGATCTAACTAGACCATCCTAGGGCATCCAACACCTTCTAAAAACCCTTCAAAAACTTAAAAGGAAATAAAAAGTGACTTCCCTCAAATATTTCTCACATTTACCCCCTCTAACCTCTCATTTTCATGCAAAAACACCCAAAATGCCATCTAGGGAACCATCAAAATCATGACCCTAACCTCCCCTACACATGAAATGATGCAAACATGTTTATTAACCCTAAATAAGCCTAACCACCAAGTTACAAATACATACAGTGGGTGGAAGGCTTAATATGCCATTTTAGATGGACTCAAAACCCTTAAACAGGGTATACAAACTAACCCTTAGTAAATTTCCTCTCAAATGCACAAAAAAAAATGAAAATGCTTCAAACCAAGTTTCTGGTGAGGTTAACCTAGTTCCCAATGAATTCAATCCATTGGATTACAATATTACCCTGTACAGAACCATACAACACAAAGAAACTTCAAAAATTCTGGAAAAACTCAGGAAATTGCAAGGAAACAATAAAATTTCATTGCTTCTTCTCATGAACAAATTATCCAACCATCCATTCAAGTTCACAAGCCCATTTAAAGGTTTTCCCACCAAATTCAACAATTACAACTAATTTTCAAGCCCAAATGACCATTGGGCTTCCTCTTTACAACCTTTTGGCATTCTTAATGATAACTTTTCATAATTTATAATATTTTGCAACTTCCTCGTTGTAATGCACAAAATGACACCAATGACTCCCTAATGACCCTAAAAAATCATGTAGTGTGAGATAATGAAATTTTTGTATTTAAAATTTACCATTGTTATTGTCTTCAAAGCTATTTAAACTATATAATATAACCATAATATAACTAAGTAATATATGATATAATTTTACCATTATTCATTATTTTTTATTGTGAACTATATAATATAACCATTATTTTTATGCTATTGTACATTGATATTTAAACATTTCTCAAGATTAAATTTTTGAATAGTTTAAACATGCACATGAGGAACAAATTATTTTGATTCTCAACTTCTATATATCAAATTATCCAATAATCAAGTGTATGTCCATATACAAAATTGGCATCAACGCCAACTTAAACAAAGTTTTACAAAATGTGGCATATGCCATCTCGACATCTATTCAAAATATACATGCAAAATTTCTATCTCATCCTAAACTACTGGTGGATCATCAAAATGGAGCATCTCGATATCTATTCAAAATATACATGCCACAATGTCTATCTCATCCTAAACTACTGGTGGATCATCAAAATGGAGCCTCTTTGAAGCACTCTTTGGCTCTGAAGGAAATTGCACAAGAAAAAATAAACCATAATTGAGATTAGTTATATTATATAATTTAAAATCAAATAATTAACATCAAAATCAATATACATTGAATTATAATTGAACTTTTTACCATATTTTACTTACAACTCAATCAGGTGGAGCTTGTTGATTTTAAACTGAGGAAATAAGGTAAATTTTCATTAACTTTCCTACATTACATTCGATTGTATAAATGGAAAAATTAGAAAATATTACAAGATTATTGTAATCGATCATTACATTTATACAAGTGCATGCAATAGAGAAAATATTTACACAAATCTTTTTGAAAAGTAATCTTTATTGAATGTAAGAGTGTTCATTATCTCACACAAGCCGTGAGAGTGACTTAACTTTTTGAATGCATATAAAGAAAAGTCAATAAATGAATAAGTAAAGAAATGTGCATATAAGAGGGTGACCAGTCATTGCCTAAATGATTGGTACAAATCTATGTTGTCTTGTTGTTGCCCGAGCTGCTTGTCCTAGCTCCTTAGTGCTCCTAGTTCCTGCATTTTATCATAGCAATATGTTAGAGAAATGCTCTGAGCAATGAAAAGTCACAAACCTTACATACACATTCACTTATGCATGCATAATCTAATCTCCATGTGCATTAAATATGCTATGTAAACTTTAGGTGTCTCAAAAAACCATTGGAGTCATTAGGAAAACCTAAGATGTACACATGTTTTTCTAACATATTTGTTTCATGTGAAGATATAGGTGCAATTGTGTTTCTATTTTTAACTAACAAATTTCAGCATGTGGGTTAAAATGAGGCTCCCACAAGGGTTGAGCTTAGTATGTTTTCAAGTTTTTCTTTTGTCAAGGCATCAGGCTGAGATCACTTATGGTAGTGAACTATAGATCACTATCATAGGTGGCATATCATCAAACAAGTAAATCATGGATGTTTATTTTTGGTTCAAATGAAATCATAAGATATCAAGAGAAATAAATCATAAATACAATATAAGGAAGAAGTTCAATGCATCTACTATCATGGTTGCCAAGAAATATTTATACTATACTCTAAATAATATTCATTGATACAATCATAGAGCCAAAAGTACTGCACTAGTTTTGGAATGCATAAAATGATAGTCAAAATTGTTAGGAAGACATTCCATCTAAACAATAATGTCAAAGATAGTTTTTAAGATGACCCAAATTCCATGTAAGACGAAGACCTATCATACAAAGGACATTGAAATTGAAGTTTTGCAAGCACAAATGACTTTACTTTTTTACTATAAAAGACATGAATATAGTTATGATGGCAGTCCAAGGTCAATTAAAGAGGTAATGTAAGATGACAATTTATTCACTTTGCAGTGACGGTCATGAAGGTTGGTCTTATCTATTAAGGAATAAAGGTATTGTCATATGTCAAAATAAGTAGTGCTAGGATAGTCCATGAAAGTAAATGAAAGTCAAAATCCAGCATACAGTGATAGGGGACAATCATGGGAAAATTTATGATAGTTTCAAAAGCAAGAAAATCATGACAATCCCATAAAATGAGATATAATAATGACATAATTAAGAAGCAATGACAAGTGAATGCATTCCAAGTTCTTCTTATGCTTAAATTTAAGCATCATCATCAGGAGTTCTTTTGAAGAACAATGAACAACTGAGTTAATTACCAAATCTATTCATGGTGATCAAGGTCAAAGGCAATGCAAGTCATTAGAATAGCCATGAAGGCCTCCATTTTAGATAGGTATCTATGTTGATGCAAGCATCAAAATGGAAAATGGAAAAATGCACAGTAGGATGATTATGCAAGGGCATCAATCCTGGTGAAGTTGTTGTTATGGTGTCGCTACCTAGGGCATAGTTGTAAATGGAAATGATTGATTCAGATAGCTCTTGTCTCGACTACCCATTCTCACCACTAGTCGCCATTATATGGCATCATTTAAAAAAAATAACAAGGTTACCTAGGTAGGAAATTAAGAGGGAATGAATGGTCACAGGAACAGTCTTTATTTTATTCATTGATGCATGAATCTTTAGACAAAGTATAGGTAATTTCCAAGAATGTGTGGAAAATAACAAGAATCTACAAAGAAATATCAAAGTAACTCATAGAAAAGGCTCGGTTCGAATTTTTTCTTTATTGCAGATTACATACTAAAGCTCCAAGAAAATTTGCATTCAAATCATTTAAAAAAATAAATAAAAAAGCAGAAGGGCTCAGTTCAAACCAATAAAGGACTCATAGAAATGCAACATATAGAGAAATATTTGAAAAATGAGATACCTGAACTTGATGCCATGGAAATTGCAGAATTTCTGAAGAGTGATGCCTTTGAGAGCATTAAAATTTCCATTGAAATGCTTAGAAATCTTTCAGAAAGCATGGTGAAAACCCTAGTGATGGCAGCACTGCAGGTTTGTTGAAGTGTGAGGTAAGAAAGAATGAAATTTGGAAGTCTTTTCCTGTGATTTGTGTTAGGGTTTTCCAAAACCCTAAGTTGGCTGATTAGTGAAAGGAATTTTTTCCTTTGTTTAATTTTTCTTCATAAAACTAATGCTTTATGCAATGTATTAAATGATATATCACTTTTGCATACACAAGTCAAAAGCCCTTTAATATTTGCATAAATTTGAAGGTAATTAAAATGTAAAAGCATTATTGAAGTGATAACCTATTAATCACTTTAATAATTATAATTTTTTAAGCAAGTGAAAGAGGCGTTGGTTTACAAGACTTAGTCAAATGGGGATTTGTAAAGAGGCTTTAAATATTTTTCTTTAATTTTGAGAGAATCTTGGGAGGTTGGAGTTTGTTTACCAACATAAGGAGGAAATTTAGAAGTGGTTCATCTTTGTTACAGAGAATTTAGGCTTTTTGATTGAGTTTTGAGCATCATGGGGGTCTGTTTGATGACTCATCTCATTAGACTTGGTATTTGATGACTTTTTCACACATAATGAGCTCTTTTCATGGAGATTAAGGGGCTATATTCTAGGATAATTGAGTGCATCCGACCCAGGTTGTTGGAGATGGCTTACTTATGCCATTTTGTAACTCATTATCAGTCAGTTCTTGATATGCAGATTTCAGAAGTTAGTGAGTTTTCCACAATCCTTTATCATTTTATGTATTCTTTGTAACTCTTTTGGAGTATGAAATACAAACTTTACCTTGAATGACATTGTTAGCCTTATTTTTCCTTCATTTTCATGCAAGCATTATGCATCATCAAGTGATTGATCAAGTTAATTGTGAAATGTTTATTTTTCCTTTTAAATTTGTCTCATATATCATGCCTTTTTTGAAAAAGTGGGGCTATGCAGGTCATGAACTATGTTGATAGAATATTTGTATGAACTTTTAAAGTTGTGAAAATTATCATTCCTTCTTGAAAGCATATGTAATTTAAACCTTTTCATGAAATGTTTATGTATAATCCTACATAAATATGTTGTGTAATGCGATGTCTATCATTAGTTTTCCAAGTGTATGTCAACCTAATTGTTTCATAGCTCGTGTTAGTTTGGTGTATCACCCAGTTTTAACTTTTAGCTTTTATTTTATGTGGATTTCCCATTTTATGCATTCCTTCTCCCTTTTCTCAACAATTTAGTAGCTTAGTGATATTACCAAATAGGAATTCGGCCTTCTCCAGAGGTCGAACTCTACTTTCAAAGCCCACACTTTGAGAGGTCTTCCCATGTTACATTGGATTGTTGAATTTCACATTCAATAGGGTAAAAAACCCAGGTGATAACATAACTCTAAAATTGAAATCTTGATTACCTCATATATACGTCTCTTCAAACCCTCAGGAGTCCTAGAATATACCCCTCTCAAAGAACCAATCATATCAAATTTTTCAATTCCAATCTATATATGTGAACAAAAACATAAAATTGATACAAGCTAGCATACAATTGTAGGTAATAGGAATATATTGACCAAACACAAAAAAAAAAAAACACATACCTCTTTAGGCATCTCTTTTAATTTATCTCCTTCAAGTGTTTCGAAAACTCCTCCTTGAGGTGTTTCAACACCTACTCCTTCAAGTGTTCCAACACCTACTCCTTTAGGCATTGTGACACTTGTCAACAAGGATGCGTAGCTCATAACCGCCTATACATAAAAATGACAAGTATATGAAACTACCAATCTATGTAGATGTATGTATAATCACTATAAGATCTTAAAAAACTTAATTCAATTGAATTTGAGTTCAATTACCTTTCCCTTATCTACCATTGTGTCTCCAAATTCTAGACAACACTGCACCTCACTCGCTCTAGGTGTTTACTATAAGAGGAAAATAAGATAAACATATAAGTTAATATATAATTTCATTAATGACAATTCAATTGACAAACAAGTATATAGTAAAAAAATGTAAACGAGTGAGTGAAAAAATATATACCACATGCATGTCAATGCCAAATGAAATGGCCCTAAGGGTGCTATCAATAACCTATGTAAGCTCCTCCTCAGACATCAACTATTAAATAGACCATGTAAATAAAGATTAGTACTTGATACTATCTCTTATTAATATTCATTTAAAAACAAATGCAAGTTATAAATTTACAAATTAAATCTTACCTATGTAACTATTCCAACATCTACTCCAAGGTCTACTCTAATCTCCCATGTTTGATCTCCTATCACATCCACATCATGAAGGTCATAATTAGATGTGTCCAAGGGATGCTCAATGAGTTGTATAAGAGGACCCAAGCATATCTGGTGGCACATAGTGCAAGTATGTGGCACATAGATATGTGGACATGAGGAGGAGGATGCAGTAGCACTCAATCCATTTCTAACATCACCAGCATGTGGTTGAGCTACTACAGCAATATGGGAAATGAAAATATCACTCAAAGAGTGAATAGCTAGAATAGTCTGTGTGGTTGCATCCTCGATAATATCTGGATGACGTACTGGAGGCGGCTAAGGAAGGGGATAAGGGGCAACATATGGGCCCTGGACTACTCTAACTACCCCTGGTCTATCCTGGGGCTTACAACCACCTACGCACTGGAAGGGTTTAATGTCAAAGTAATTGACATGATTCCCTAACACAAACTTAGCGTATAATTTTTTAATAAAGTAAAATGGTACATCGCTATTGTTGTTGGGTGGTTTATCAAAAACCATGCACCAACGATCCCAAAATTTATCTACAATATCCTTATTCATGCACCATTTTATAGAAAGTTTTGGTTTATTACTATTAATTAGTAGACCAGTGCAGGGGTTAATAAATAAAGAGGTTATTTGGGCTTTTGTTATTCCAAGATCTTTCATATCTTCATAAGACAATCTATAGGATTAATATTCCCTCATGCTTTCTCATCACAAAAGAAAGACATTATGTTGGGTGGAGAGGGTTTCTATATTTTTAATTATTTATTTCAATGTGTTTGTAATCTTCCTTAATTGAGGGATTGTCTTATAAACATCACAAATGCCCTTCAATTGCTCCAATTTTTCACCAATTAACTCTTCAATTGATGGGCATGGATATGGTGGAGGGTTTGGAATTTGTGGGTTTTGATTCTAAGCCATAATACCTAATTGAAGGTCAAAACTAATTAATCTAATTAAAATTCCACAATATAAATGAAATTATTATAAAAAACCCTAGTTTTTAATAGAAATATGTAAAAAACTAGTTAAAAATATACAAAACTAAAACAAAAATCGATTAAAACAAAAAAAAACCAAATACATACCTTCAAAATCAGATATCAGCTTAAATTCGATATCGTATTTGCACTCATGTCATTGTTGCAATCGTTGGAGGTTTAAAATGACTTTCAATGACTTTCAAATGACCTTTTTAAGCTTTTATACTACCCAACTCAAATAGGAGATTCGATTCAAATCGGATATCTGATTTCTAAAACTTTGGCTTGGGCATTGCTATGGAATTTACTTACACCCAACCCAAAAAAAAGTCAACTCAATATTTTCACATTTTTTGACGAGTGCAAAATGCCACTTTTTCCATATCGCCACTTTTTGGCCCATCATGATCCTGCACATTCCCTCTAATTTTCAGAGGAATCGTCTACACCAAATGAGGGTACAAATGTATCAATAGTCTCTAATTCTTCTCTCTTCTTCCATATCTTTTTCATTTCCTACTTAACTTCTTCTTACTCAATATTTTTCACCAGTTCATCATCTTCCACCGAAGCAGACTACTTTCCCTTTTTACTTTTGAAATATGTCCTAGTTTTTTGCAATAGTAGCAAACAACATTTCTTTTTCTTTTTTGATTTCCATTAATCCATGTTCTGCATTGATTCTCTTTATGTCCAAACATGTTACAAGTATAGCAATATCCATCAAAATATTGATTTATCCTTCCTCTAAAGAATCTATTCATCATCACCCAACTAACCATCCTTATCTAAGATATGCATTCAGTAGTTGTATGTATGATCTTATTGCATGTTTAACATTGTCTGAAGAAGGAACCAAAGAACTGATTTATCCTAATCCTATAGTCAGTTGACTTATGACCAAATTTACTACATGAGAAACAAAAACATTGAATGATGAGTACCTTTGTGCATTTGGTTGTCAGATAGGTGTTCTCCTTCCTAAATTTCTTTTTTTCTTCCCATTATCTTGAGTCTTCTGATTATCTGTTGGATTTGAGTTCTGCATCTTTTCACTAGCTTCATTACCTAAGACACCTTTATCTTTAGAAGGTTTTTGTCCTAATATTAATTTGTAAGGCTTGGTGAAGCTTGTCTTGAAATCATCTTCATAGAGTTTAGCTTTCTCTAATTCTGATTTTAGATTCATCACTTCCTATTCAAGCCTAGAGAAAGCATCAACCTTTTTTTGTATCACTATTTTTAGACACTCCTCAACTCTCTTCTTTTCATCCACTTTCATCCTTAGTCTAGCATTCTCTTCATTTTCTTGTTTCAATTTCTCACTTACTTCTTTATGTCTTTCTTTGAATTTCTCTAACTGCTCTTTCAATTTCTGGATGCATTCATTTGCTTCATCAAGATTTTCTTTCAAATCTTGGTTTTCAATTTTAGCCTTGTCAAGATCTTCAAGGGAATTCTGGAGCTCATCTTTATTCATTTGTTCAATCTATAGGATTTCCCTCAAGTTGTTAGAATTATTTAGAGGAACAAGAGCTTTGATACCAATTGTTGAATATTCAAGATATTCTCTTATCTACTTTACTACATAGAATAGATAAGAGAAAGAATAAAACATGAAATCACACAACATAGGAACACTATATTTTTACGTGGAAAACCCAATGAGGGAAAAATCACGATGAGGATTATCTCACATTATATAGTTATTTCAATACTGATTACAAAATAGGCTCACTGTTTACAAGGACTCACTATCCAGACATGGAGGATCACTACCTACAAAAATTATGGAAATAAAATGGCTAACCACCAGAGTGTGAATTGATGAAAGTACACCACAAGTGTAGATTCATTTCCTTTGATGTTCAGAGTATTCACTCGCATAACAATGGACTAAAATGTACTCTTCTATATGCACACTTCGCTTATCAACACATACTTTCTTGTACTGGCACAAACACACTTTTTCAATCACTCTCTTTTTCTTCAAACCATCTTGTACATATACCTGATATATGTGCATGCATAAATTAGGTCAACCTAATTGGATGCAATTCATATTTATAAAAAGATACCTTTTTGGCTTCATACAAAACTTCTCCAACAATACTTCAACCATGTCATGTAATATTATGTTGGCTAGGACAAAATCTAGGTCTCACATATAGCCGTAATTTATGTTGAGATATAAATTGAATATTAGGTCGACCATGATTAATCTAATAACAAGATGCAATCTCCAAAACCAATGCCAACACTTCATCCAATCATTTGAACATACATGAATACATACATACACACTTCTAGTGATCATAAGCCTTTTCCCAAAACCTTAAACCATATTGATTATAAGAGAGAGTATGTAGACCAAAATATCAGATCAATTACCAAATGTTCTCCACACCATTCAACATACCAGACCAACATGGTGACATCAATGACAACATAAGACTAATCTTCTACATACTTCCAACACAATCATTAGATCTTGCATTTCATACATTTTTCCAAGCCCTAGCTTGGTGGTGAACCCCTCATTAGTCTATAATAAGATCCTAGGCCATTCCTACAACAATATTTACTTCTTTCATTCCATCTTAGGAGTGAGATCTCTTGGGTTTCCTTGAATGAAACTTGAGGGAAATAGGTCTAGGTCCCTAAACACCTAGTCTGTGTTCCACCTCCTAAGAGGTGGAACACTTATTTCTACTATTTCATTTTGGTGAACCAGACCTTCATGCACCTTATTTTTTGATTTATGGTGCATCATCATCCTAGATATTTCTTGCATTAACTTTCATTAGGGTTTGCATTAGTTAATTTGAATGCTAGGGTTTATAATTTTTGCATTAAGAAAAGTGCATATAGGTTGCATTTTTTCATTGAAAAGCATCTAAAAACTACATTTGTGTTTAGTCTACAAATCACACAAACAAAAAAGCATAAAAATCACTTAAAATTTATTGAAAATTGAGCAAAAAAATTCTCACTAGGACTCATATGTCCCTATTGGCGAATTAGTCCCAGTGCACATCTGAAACTACCTTTTACAACATTTAAAACCTTATTTCTGCACTTCTATTTTCTGCCATTGGTTATTTGTTTCAACTGGTTGAGTTTCTGTTACATACATTTCATTAAATCCAGCTTAAATTGGTTCATTTCATGCATTGGTCAATTCCAAATTTGCATTTACAACATTTTATCTTTCAGGTTATTGAATAGTATAATCAACAAATTACCTTGTTTCAAATCTGAAAATTGCATCTAAACATTTCACTTTAGGTCATATAATTGTACTTTATTTACTTTTCCCATAATAGCTTGTTTTATTTCAAGAGATGTGGCTTTGATACGGTTAAAAATGAATTGCATAAGTACAAAATCCCCTCTTATGAGTTCAATTTATAGTACAACAATGAGGTCATTAAGAAACATGTTAGTCATCCTACCACTATCTTCTCCAGATACAAGAAGATACAAGAATAGATAATCATGAAAGCCATAATTTTTTTTCTCCCGATACCTCTCCTACTAGTGACAAAGGTATCTTGGTGAAAGAAGATAAAATCAATGAGAATCATGAGAGTCTTGATTGTCTCTCTCCTCGTCCCTCTTGGAAAGATATTATGACATAAGAAGATGAGATCATAGAAACATTTCTAAACATCACCTTACCTAGTCTACACTCATCCCTTTCTTGTGAGATTATTTTAGTGAAAGAGGATAAAATCATAGAGATCCATGACAATAATTTTTTTCCTTCTCCTAACACCCCTCCTCACTATGAAGAGGAGAGTTTAGTGCTAGAATATGCACCTATTAAGAGTCATGATAATTTTATTCCTCCCTTCCCTAATTCTTCTACCATTTGGAAAGATCTATTTGGTATGTATGAAAATCATAATTTTCCTTCTCTTGACACCTTCCCTATGTGTGATCAATCTACTTTAAAAAATATAACCATGGAATGTGATGAAAATATTACAAGCTCTCCTACTAGGGTAGATAGTATGACACAAGAGAATGAGACCTTAGAGAAAAAGGACAATCAAATTGAGCCTTCTCTTAATGTCCCCACTATTGATCAACAAGACAATCTAACCATTGATCACTCCCCTACTTGCAATGAAGTCATTTTAGAGGAACCAACCTTTGAATTTCATGAACATCTAGTTTTTTGTTCTCCTAAAAACACTCCTCCTAGGGAAGATATCATGGTGTAAGAAAAGTATAACATTAACAATAATAATATAGTGATCTTAGATGAAGATGATGAAGTAAAATTAGACTCTCCTTCACTAAGGGAAGTTAATATTATTCAAACTTAACTCATCCTTTACCCATCTTCACACAAACCTCAAACTCAAAACAAACCCGAACTTATCCTTTATTTGGTGGGGATACGGAGTCGGTCTGACATCATAGAACACGTCTAAGAAAGCAATGCCTTAGTGATTTTCATTTAAATCACAACAAAGACACAAACAACTATGCCATAAAGTGGAATTAGGCACAATTGATCCCCCATTGATCCTTTGAGAGAAGTAAATGCATAACTTAATAGATTCAACACAAGCATAGATTCAAGAACATGAATCAGTAAACCATGAAAGACAAAACTATGAACACAAAGATTTACGTGAGGAAAACCCTTTCTAGTAAAAAACCCCACCCTCCAAAACACTTAGCTCACATGTATTATTCAGTAACTAAAATGGTTACAATACAAAACCAGAGCTATGCCCTTCAAGAGATTACATCTTGTTCATCAAGAGAAACAATACTGGCAACACAAATCAGAATCATCACATAGTTAAAATGTCCTTATGAAATACTATGTAGATTCCCTTTAGCTCCTCATTAAAGACTATCACAGCCAACCTCTTGGCCTCACAGGTTCACATCTTACCAGATCTGAGAGTCTAATTGTTCACAGTTGAACCGCTCAAACACTCTTAGCCTCTCTTTTTTATCACTCATCATCCTTATCAATCTGCACACCAAAATACATATACTTTGTGCCAACTTGTTCAGCCCATCCCTACCAGCAATGGTCATCAGGCTAATAAATTATCCACCTGCAAGCACCCATACTTCACCAATAATGTGCATCACTCAAACAACATCCATCGAGTCACACAACATTAAACAGGTTGTTGAAAACATGTCCATCAACCTCCATCCAATAATGCAACCCAATCGTAATCAAGAAATAAAGCTTCAACCAACTAGATCATAAAGATCCTACCACATGTTGCCATCTCATTTGTTCATAGCTTCTGACAGTTAGTCAAACTGGTCCAACTCGGTCAACCGAGTTTCGAGCTCACCCAAGCTCCTATCGCGTTACCATTGAGCCCACACAACCCAACTGTGGCACAACGGTGAGCTCGCCCGAGCTCACCTTGCCTTCTACCTCGCTACCGCTGCCCCATTGGACTCGCCTCATGGTATGGCAGTAAGCTATCTGGGCTTGCACCCTAACTCCACTGCACTACCGTGTCCCTGTCTAAGTCACCTCATGGTATGGCAGTGAGCTCGCTCAAACTCACCCAACCATCTACCTCGCTACCACTGCCCTGTCCATCTCACCTCGTGGTATGGCAGTGAGGTCAATCGAGCTCACCCAAGTCATCATCAAGCCTCTCTATAGTGTGGTGGTAACCACTAGGCCAACCACTGGTGGTCTTGCCACGACCACTACGATGAGAGGACCCACCACCCACAGTATGGTAGTAACCACTGAGACCACCACTGGTGGTCTCACTGCGGCCACTGCGGTGAGAGGGACCATCTCCTGCAGTATGGTAGTAACCACCAGGCCAAGTCAGTGGAAGCCTTACTGCATTACCATGGTGAGTGAACTCACCACGTGTGGTAAGGTGGTAACCACTAGATAAACACCACCAAGACCAAGCCAGACCGCTGCGGTAAAGGCTAGAACATAAAGGAAAATGCCAAATCTGAAGGGAACAAGCCATAACATTGAGGCATAATTTCCCAACAATATCCCACTTGCCGAAGACATTCAGGCTTCCTCCAAACACCCGAACAAGGACCAACACCATGCTTCCACGCTCGAACCAAGACCCTTGCAATGACATCAAAAAATGTCCACCATCTGAGGCTACAACTCCAAACATCCAACATAGGAAAAGGAACAAGCCAAGGCATATATTCACCAATCTTAGGAACACAAATATCTGATCCTCCAGGTGGAAAAGGCACAATAGAAGCAACAACAAAGCACAACATGAGCACAAAACATCAAATCATTCTCCAGAACAAGAAACCATCAGCTAGAACATCAACCATAAAACTAACTACCCTCATCCAAGTGATCAAACCCACGCAATTGAAAACCAGCACCCACAACTCATGCTAAATCATCCAACCATCCATACCTCAAAGGTATGAGCATCAGTGAACTCATGCCATCACACAGCCAACCCATCAAACAAAAAAATAAGCACCATCTGCCAACCAGTCAAAAGACTAAACACGTCCAGGTACTCCCACTACAAGGGTATTGTCCATATGAATGCAAACAAATCACCATCACAAGTGATCCAGGAATACCAAGTCCACCAAACCTCTGCACAAAGAATTGTAACCATGTAGTTCCAAGGAACATCCATATTGATCTGCACCACTTGCAACCACCTACTGCAAGAAATTTTTTTCTCTCAACTATCTTCCACAGTTCTTCCAAGATCCTCCATATCTAACTGAAGAAAGAAGCATAGGAACCTTCGTGTCATCACCCAAGTGAGAACACATGACCAAAAAATATTACCAACTCAACTCCACATAGACATTCCACATCTAAAGTCAAGAACATTTAGGAAGAAGAGACCAGAATAGAGATAAACAACAAATCAAACATGTCCTTCTACAAACACTTCTATATGCCAGCTATGTCAAGAATGATTTTCTTCATGTCCCAAAGGGAAATCCTTAACAACATCCAATAGATCCATGGATGTAAGCACCTCAAAGAAGATTAGACTCACCCATATAACCATCTCCTATCATTCCTCAAGAGAACAAGGAGATACACTATGTTGTCCACCTTTCATTATGAATCCTATAGAATTTTAAAAAACTCAAGATTCATATCCATGAAAGATAAAGCATAACATGCATCTGAAAGATATAATGGGTGAATACCTTTCAAATAAACCTCACTACCAAGCAGACCAAGAAGAAACAAAAAATTGCTCCTCCAAGATGTAAAAGTCACCGTGACTTACCTAAGAGCATTTTCCTTCATGGTCTCTATTGAACTTGCATTCAACAAAGGTGTAGGCTACTCAGAATTTCAATTGTAATAGCAACATTCTCTAAAGAATTCCAGCCTCACCTTATTCTCCATGCATCCATGAGTACCAGCAACTTGTCATCTCATGCTAACTCCAAACTGCAACACTCCAATAAACATGAAGTCCTCCAACATATGACCAATGTACTCAAAGCAAAGAGAAACACCAGATCACTGTCAAAGCTCCAACCAAGCTAAACAAGAACTTATAATGACACTATGATCTACTCATCTACATTAGGAGATACCATGCTTCAAGTGAACTACCCATGGTCTTTAAGAGCAAAGCAACATGCCAAAACTCTAATGCACAAGCAAGAGTATACCATGACATTAAGTAAGCAAACTCTAAACCAACATCACCTGTCAAGAACTACCAGCATCTCAGCCAAAGACTACCAAAGTCCTCCATGGCTCCAAGATGTTGCACATCTTCAAATAGTGACCATGTAGATGTGAAAGAGCTCTTCTACAGCAATAGGATCTAAGAGTCCTCAAGAAGCATTTGCAACACCAAAGAAGAGCATTCACCACCAAGTGATGAATCCAAAGTCACTGCTAAAGCTCCCACTGAACTATGACACCGAGCTTTCCAAGCACCATGACCAACCACCCCATCACTATTAAAAGCTTACACTAGCTAGTGTATCTAGCTCTCCATGGCATCATGATTCACATGCTTCAGATCCCCATCACTAGCTATTCAAGTACTCAAATGCCATTCCTCCTCTCATCTCAAAACAACCATGCCAATGCACAAGTGACCACAGACAAGGTCAACCAACATATCTGCACCATAGTTACAACCTTGTGGATATAGAAAATCCACTTCTGTGTTATCTCACAACAATCATGTAGGTAAGGATAGCCCACAACAATGCACAACTCATGGATGCAACCAAATGAAACCTGCAAATCTATCATCACACTAAAAATTTCAAAACTAAGATCATCAAAGAGAAAAGCCAAAGTAGACAAGAAAGACTCAAACACCAGATCAACAACAGATCTGATTTTCCAGTCACATCCACAACTCAAGCACCATAGTCTAGGAAACCATCAAAGCATACCACAAGAATGCTGGAAGAGAAACTCATACCAACACTCTCATGTAGAGAATACATCACACCTCCTCAAAGACATGTTGAACTGCAATTATATCATCCAGTCACACCCTAGAAGCCAGGATCTAGAAAATAGCAGACAATAGCTCCACACAAAACACAATTTTTCCTTGACCATGCAAAACCTGCAAAACCACAGTATTTATAAAACACCCATGCATCTCCATCTTCACTGCTCATTTGGACAACTCAGGAGTCTACACACAACCATCACAGTTAACCAAAACAATGAAAAGAAACATGAATATGCATCATAGACTTTTTAGGAAAATCTACAAAAAACCTTCAGAGCCAAAGACATGAATCTGAAACCATGTAGGTGAAAGACACAGGCACATAGGGACAACATGTCCATTTTAGACTAGTTCCAAGACTATAGTCATGCACAAGCAAAAGGGAGAACCAGGCTATCTAGAGTTGCAAAACAACAAGGTCACTTCATAGCCTCCATGCAATTAGAGCACCAGAGAAACTGCCTTCAGTGCTAAGTCAAAAACACCCAGCACAAGCACAACTCTCCATAGCTGATCAACAAAACAAGCAACTCCATACTGCCAGGGAGCCTCTCACACAGATACCCAGTATGAAACCACACTTCACTACAACACAACCATAAGCACATATCACACCCTTTGCATCATGAACATTTGTTACCAGCCAAGAGCCTCACACCATATTGCCACAATATGATCAACTTTAGTCATCTCTAGCATCTTTCAAAACTATGTGTTGAAACAAAAAAGAAGAAACTTCCACTCATCGAAGTATCAATCACCAACCAATTTCTCCATATTTCCTCAAGCTTGCTAGGCTAAGAAATCATCATAGGAGAAATACCTAGAACTTTAGCAACCAGGAGAAGACTTTGATACCACTGGTTGGTATCATCAAGCCTCAACCTCCTTCAACCAGCTCTGATACCACTTGTTGGTATCAAGAGCAACAAGCTACTAGCTCTGATACCACTTTTTGGGGATATAGAGTCGGTCTGACATCATATAGCATGACTAAGACAATAGTTCCTTAGTGATTTTCATTTAAATCACAACAAAGACATAAACAGCTATGCCATAAAGCGAAAGCAGGCATAGTTGATCCCCCATTGATCTTCTGAGAGAAGCAAATGCATAACTTAACAGACTCAACACAAGCATAGATTCAAGAACATGAATCAAACAACCATGAAAGACAAAACTGACACACATATTTACATTGGGAAAATGCTTTCGGGTAAAAAACCCCACCCTCCAAAACACTCAACTCACATGTATTATTCAGTAACTAAAAAGGTTACAATATGAAACCAGAGCCATGCTCTTCAGGAGATTACATCTTATTCATCTGAAGAAAGAATACTGGCAACACAAATTAGAATCATCACATAGTTACAATGTCCTTATGACATACTATGTAGATTCCCTTTAGCTCCTCACTAAATACTATCACAGCCAGCCTCACAGGTTCACATCTTACCAGATCCAAGAGTCTAAGTGTTCACGGTTGAACCACTCGAACACTCTCAACCTCTCTCTGTTATCACTCATCATCCTTATTGATTTGCACACTAGAATACATATACTCCATGCCAACCTATTCATCCCATCCCTGCTAGCAATGGTCATCAAGATAATAAATTATCCACCTGCAAGCACCCATACTTCATTGATAATTTGCATCGCTCAAACAACATGCATCGAGCCGCACAACATTAAAGAGGTTGTTGAAATATGTTTGTCAACCTCCATCCAATAATGCAGCCCAATCGTAATCAGGAAATAAAGCTTCATCAACCAGATCATAAAGATCTTGCCACGTGTTTCCATCTCATTTGTTCATAGCTTTTGATAATCAGTCAAACTAGTCCAACTCGGTCAACTGAGTTTCGAGCTCACCTGAGCTCCTACCATGTTATCGCCAAGCTCACATGACCTAGTTGTGGTACAAAGGTGAGCTCACCTGAGCTCACCCTACCTTCTACCTTGCTACAACTACCCCATCACACTCGCCTTGCGGTATGGCGGTAAGCCATCTGAGCTCGCACCCTGACTCCACTGCACTACCGTGCCCCTGTCTGAGTCACCTTGCGGTATGGCGGTGAGCTCACCTGAGCTCACCCAGCCATTTACCTCACTACCACTTCCCTATCCATCTTGCCTTGCGGTATGGCTATGACCTCGACCGAGCCCAAACTCTAACTACACCGCACTACTGCTGAGCTCAACTGGCCACCCCACGGTATGGCGATAACGGTCTGCGTTGATCGCCATCTCCATCATGCTACCACTGACCTTCCTGAGCCTCCCTATGGTGTGGCGGTAACCACCAGGCCAACCACTGGTCATCTCACCATGGCCACTACAGTGAAAGGACCCACCGCCTACGGTATGGCAGTAACCGTCAAGACCACTGCTGGCAGTCTCACCATGGCCACCATGGTGAGAAGGACCACTGCCTGTGGTATGGCGGTAACCACTAGGCCAAGCCGCTAGAAGCCTTACCATGTTACCATGGTGAGTGAACTCACCACATGCAGTAAGGCGGTAACCGCGAGACAGACACCGCCAAGACCAAGCCAAACCGTGGCAGTAAAGGCTAGAACATGAAGGAAAATGCCAAGTCTAAAGGGAACAAGCTAAAATGTTGAGGCATAATTTCCTAACATTACCCACCTAAGAATAATATTTTGTAGCAACTAAACCATAATATTGTTTCTCATACATATAACAGTAGAAACAATCCATAACCAAGATAAACACATTCAACATCCCTCCCATTGCCTAACCCTATGTTTACAGGTCCCCCTCATTTTCCTCTACAAAGTGGAAAGGAGTATGATATTGTTGAACAACTAAAGAATACTCCTGCTAAGATATCATTATGGGACCTTATTCAAGTCTCCCCTCATTATCATAATATTATTAAAAGTGCTTTACAACAACTTCCTACCCATCCTAATATGCACTCAAACAATGTGGTAGTCCAAAATCAAGCCATAACTTCAAAAAATGTAGACATTAATTTTCACCAACATGAGCTAGCCCCTTTGGAAAAGAGAGAAAAATGATGCCTTCATGATCATAGCTAGATTCAATAGGATGAGAATAAAGTGAACCCTTTGTTGATAATAACTTAGCTTTGAATGTGTGTAATGTGAAACTTTTGGATATACTTGGTGTGGATAAATCAAGAATTGAACCTAATTCTTTATCGATTCAAGGATTTGACAACGTAGGAAAGAAACTACTTGGTGTGATTACTTTTTCTATTATAGTTGGAAAGGCTACCTTACAAACTCCTATTCATGTTATGCCTCATGACCTTTCATACAATCTTCTTTTAGGAATACATTGGATCCATGAGATGCATGTGATGCCTTCAACTCTTCATCATATCATGAAATATGTCTATTATAATAAAGTATACCAACTTGAAATAGACCCCAAGCTCAAAAGTTGCTTACAATTTGAAAAAGGAAGGAAAAATTCTCTAAACACACTAATTCCAACTTTGAACATAGAACCTATAAATGAAGAGAAAAAAGAGATGGAAAAGTGTCAAAACTATTAGAAGATGATTGGGGTTCCTTGGACTTCACACCAATATTCATGGGAAAATACGAGATCATAAACAAAGACTCTAAAAAGGGAAAATAGAAAGTGGTAATTTCAACACAAAATTTGGAAGACCCTTCGAAAGAATCCACCTCAACCACTTTAGAACAAAAGACAACAAATTACATAAAAAAAATTGATGAAACTAACTATCAACAACCTCCAAATCCTAAAGAAATGAAAAATCTTTATAGAAAAGGTTATGAACTTATGAAACAACTTGGTTATGGTGGAAAAGGATGTGGTTCTAGAGAACAAAGTATCTGTGTCCCTATATAGCCTCACATGAAAGAAAAGGCTAGTGGTCTTGGCTATTGCCCCTCAAAAGGAACAAGCAAGCCTTCACTTAATATCAACACTATTATTAAAGTTTCCTCTAAGCCAACTTTAACATTAGTGCATCCTGAACTGATAAAAACTAGTGATATTGATTGTTACCCTTTGAAAGAAATGAGAGAAATAAAGAAACCATCGCTTAACATCAATGTCATCATGCGAAACACTAATGATTTGAATTCATTAGATTTTACACCCTCCAGTAAAGGAGAGAATGAAATCTCGCAATGTAAAGAGCCTTGTGTAGGTATGACACCTTGTACATCTAAGAAAGAGATATCTTTGTCACAAAATAAAAAAATTTCCACTACTTTTGATCAGGAGACTATCATAACGAGACTCCTCCAAGATCGTTTGATATCTCTCCCTTGAAGAACAGGAAAGAAATTTTACTACAAGAATTCATTTTGTGCATATCATAGAGTTCATGGTCATTCTAGTAATGAATGTAAGGCTTTGTGTAATAGAATTCAACATATTAAGGAATATGATGCTCTTCCTTGTGTTGAAGCATTTATCTCATCTAATTTACATTCATTTTCGTGCAATTATGTCTCTCATAAATTGGCTCATCCTCATCTTTCACTAAGTGGCGACAAGGGGTTAGGTAGCCTTGTCCATGTATATCAGTTGTCATTGTCTCTTTTAGCTAGTTGAATGTTCCTTATTGTTGCATTTGCAATTTCAGTTATATGGCCACCTTGCATAATACACTTTGCATGCCTATGGAGCCATCTTGTTTGTTCATGAGATTCAAGCATATGAAGCTTTTCTTGCTTCATGAAGCTCGAAGTCCATTGTAGCATTTCACCTTATCAAATTTACCAGGAGGTATAACTTTGGTATGGTTTGATAGGAAGTTGAACCAAGGCATGACCTTCACTTAGCCACTCATGTGTGTGTATGTGTCTCACCCTCTTGGATTAATTACCCCACAGATGACTTGAAGTCTTGTGGCCCTAGAGTGAGTGCATTTTTTATCAAAGCTTGATCCACCTTTTCATTCTTTCTTTTTTCATCAATGACATGTTGCATGTTCGTGTGTCTTGTTTTGTTGCATATCATACACCTTTTGTGTGTCCCTTTGTGCTTATGCCAGTTTGACGTAGGATCTTGTATCCTGGGGGCTTGACCACTCCCTTGACCTTTGTCATCCTAAACCATACACATCAATACAATTCGACCCTCTTGAATGTCTACTTTAGTGTGAGTTTGAAGCAACTCCATCCTCTCACTAAAGTGGGGGCTAAATGTGGTAATGAAAAAAGTACACATTTTCCTTGCTTAATTTGGGAGTAATTAATGATAAGTTGGACTTAATTTTGCCTTGATCTAGTGTTGGGGTGTCTTTTACACATCCACATTAGGTCTAGGGCCCGTTTAAGCTAAATAAACATAACTCTGCCCTAATTTAATGTTGTAAAGTATATTTATTTACACTCACATTAGATATTGGGCCCCCTTGCATTTATGACCTTAAAATAGGCCCCTAAGACCCTATATTGTGCATCCTAAGTCATATTTTAACCAAAAACTTGACAAGATCAACAAATAAGCATAATTTACACACTCCTCAACATTCTAGCAATAAAAATAGGCCCTATGGGACCCATACACCACACTAGCAGTATGAGTCTCATCTAGGTGGGACCCATATGCCACATATGGCATACGAGTCATATTTTGCCTGTTTTTAAGGTTTTGAGCATGAAAACTAGGTTTTAAGTTCATATTTCATGTATGTCATCCTATGGGGTCTAATAAATGGGATATTAGATTGATTTCCTATATAAAAAAGGTCCAAAATCATTATTTTATTAAGCATTCATGATATCAAGTCAAGCACTCAAGAGTTAAGCATTCAAGATCATTTTTAAGGAATTCAAAAGCATATTTCTTCATCAATTGTTGCATCAATCCAAGATCCATCATCATGTCAAGGATATCAAGCATCAAGCATGTTATTGAGCTAGTGTTGGGATGTTGCATCCAAGATCCAAGGTCAAGCGTTGTTCTACACTTATCTCAAGATCTAGATCTACATCCTCCATGGCCATTTCATGTTGAATTGTAGATGTATAAGACATCATTTAAAAGACATCTTTCAAGGTATCATTTTTCATGTTTCATGTTTCATTTCCTTGTTTCATTATCTCATCATTTGGTTTAATTACCTAAAACCAAGGCAAACCCCTATTCACTAATAATCAACAAGTTTTTCTTCTCTTTACATGTATGATTGCAAATATAGGTATCTTGGAGCATGAAGGATCATTGAATATTAAGTGACAAGCTTGAAGAAAGTTGTTGGAGTTGTACCCTCATTTACAAGGTTGCTATCTTCATAAAAAGTCACATACAACCTCAAAAATCAGGGTTTCAGGTATGGAAACAAAGTGGAACAGACAAAGAAGAAATTGAAAGCTAGATTTAGACTTTGAAGTAGAAAACCCTAATTGGACTCATATGTTGTTCTAGCGTATGAGTCGTAGTCTAGGTCATTTTTTAGATTTTTACAATTTTGGATACCCTTCTTCTAGAAACTTGTTTTAGACCAGAAACCCTGACCAAGGATTGATACACCTAGACTAGCGTATGAGTCATAGTAGGCCTAAAATTTAGGTTATTCAACATTTCAAGCTTCCATTCAAGCTCTTTCAGGTTTTTAGGTGCTCCTTTGTACTTTTCCAATTTGTTATTCTGATTTATTTGCATTTATAGTTTATTTGGTGAAGTTTTATGTATCATTGAGTTCAATTATTATATCTTGTATTTCATACATTTTTCCAAGCCCTAGCTTTATGGTGAACCCCTCCTTAGTCTATAATCAGACCCTAGGATAGCCCTATAACAAGATATTCTTCTTTCATTCCATCTTGCGAGTGAGATCTCTAGGGTTTCCTTAAATGAAACTTGAGGGAAATAGGTCTAGGTCCCTAAACACCTATTTCTGTATTTTCACCAGCGGAAATACCTAAGGAAGGAATCATATTACTACTTGGTTGTATTATTTTTGTGACTTGAGGATTGGTATAGGTAGGAATAGAGGGAATTTTTGTAAGAGGAGGAATTTGATTTCCTCCTTGGCTTGTGACATTGTTCGAGGGTAAAGGACAACTAGTGGTTGGGGTAAGGTGTTTTCCAAAGATTTGAACTATGCTACACACAAGTTCAAGTTCGTCTTCACTTTCTAACATGCAATGAATATTTTCTATAGAGGGATCATAGTAGGTGAAATGTTGTCATTTCTCACTTGATGTTGTAGGTTTTCTAAGTCTTCATGAATTTTTATTATGTTTTCTTCCAGAACACTAGCAACCATTATTTCAATATGTGTTACACTACTTCAAGGCAAGGAATTTTTAAGGGTATGGTCCATACCTAAGTGAATTGGTGTCAATACTAGGACAGAAAGAGCAAGACAACCCATGATCCACAATGATTGTTTTATCATGGGATGACATCAGTCTTGAACTTCATCTCACTATAGTATTAGTAATAGGATACCAAGTAGAAATTATCATGCAAGGGATACTAAATTCAAGTTGAATGCAAATGCAATTTAAGCTAAATACAATGAAATGAATAGAACAAAAGTTCTGTAAACTAAAATAGGAAGTTATCAACAACAAACAAGAGCATATAAATAGAGTTTTAAATTCTGAAAAATGCAATTCAGAATGTGCATTCAGACTAAATCGCCCTGAGGGGTGAATGAGTCCCAGTGAGGGTTTTTTTTTTTAAATTAGAAAATTTCAAGTGACTTTTATGCTTTTCAGTTTGTATTATCTGTAACCTAAATGTAAATGTAGATTTTATATAATTTTCAATGATATGAGATGTAAACACGCAACCTAAATTTACTTTAACTAATGCAAAATTAAAAAACCCTAGAATACCAATTAACTAATGCAAACCCTAGTACAATATTAATTCAAGCAAGATCTAGGATGATGATGCACTCCAAATCAAAATTATGATGTTCTAAATGCACATTCACCAAAATGAGATAATGGAAAATGGGATTGATTTCTTATGGTGTAGGATATAGAGAAAACACACATTCTCCAATTATTTCATTGAAGGAAAACCCTAGAGATCTCAATTTGAAGTATGCAAAGGAGAGAGAGAGAGAAATTTCAATCGAGATATCATAGGGTTTGATTATAAACTAAAGAGGGGTTCACCACTAAGCTAGGACTTGGAAAGACTAATGAAATGCATGATGTAATGCTAAAACCTAATGCAATGCAATCTTTCACTAAATGACCTAAAGTTGCATGTGAAATATAACAGAAAGCCACAAGATGAAATGTGTGCACCTCAAAATCTGAAGATGAATGGATGAAGCTCTGAAATGCTAAAAATTCTAATTTTAAAGCGTGTTGGGACTCATATGCCACTCTAGGAAATTTAGTCCCAGATCTAGGTTTTTGGATAGAAACTAGTTTATGGAAAAAGTGTATCTCGAACTACAAGAATCTAGAAAATGACCTAAACTAGGACTCATACGCCATAAATGGAGTATCAATACAATTAGATTTTTCTAGAAATTCAAATTTTGGATCTACTCCTCAATATCTCCTCTATCCTTTCCAATTGATTTCCAAATGCGAAACCCTGATTTTTGACCTGTAGAATTCTTTCAAGTATCTCCAATGCAAGGTGACAACTTTGAAAACTTTCTCCAAACTTTATCTTCAATGTAGCTTCAACCTATACCTACAAATCACACACTAAATAGAGGGGAAAATGTTGTTTTGTTAGTGGATAGGAGGTTTCCTTGGTCAAACCCCATTTTGGTAATGAAACCTTAAAATGAAATGAAATAGAGATGGAGACTGATGAATGAACAAAATAGGATGTTGCAGCTCACCAAACTCTAGCAATGAAGTTTTGTAAACATGTATGAAGTGTGTCCAATGGATGTAGATCTTGACTCTTGGTTGAATAGAATAGCTCTTGACTTGAATGCTAGCTTGAACCATGAAACCCTGCATCATAATTACTAACTCAAAAATAAACATGATGCATGATGACTTTAACATGATGCTTGATACTTGAATAATGATCTAAAACACATGATAATTTTCCCTTGAATGCTCTTGAATTCTCTTATCAACACTTGAATACTCTTATGAACTCAAACTCACTATAAGGCTAAATACTTGAATGCTTGGGGTGTTAGGATGAAATTGAGTGAAATAACCTTGTATTTATACTTGTTTATGCCTAATTTCTCAAAATTACTACAAGCCGACATCAAATCTAGGAGGATAAAATCTTGATAAGAATTTGAATTAAATTTGATTTTGGGTCACACGGGACAGATATGGCCAAGGTGGTGTATGAGTCCCATTAGGCATATATTATGGGACCATTTTAAAAAAAGGCCTAGAAAGGAGTGAAATCTAGATCAATACCCAAAACCCTGGGTGGGACTCATATGCCCAAGGTGGTGTATGAGTCCTAGACCACCAAATCTAGCCCACACAAGCTAAAAACATCTGAATTATGATTGGATGTTGATTTATGTTAATATCATCCTTGAAAAGATGCATTAAATAAGGGTTGTGAATACAAAATAAGGCCAATTAAAGCATAAAGAAGCCTAATTATTTAATAAAACCCTAGAAAAGTGTGAAAGTGTGTTACAACACTCCAAATAAGGCACCAATAAGCTCATTTAGTTCACAAGGGCCCAAGACCTAATGTGAATATGTTGACATATTACAACACTAAATAAAGGCCATGTTAGGGAGTACTTTTTTTGTCATTAGATATAGCCCCCACTTTAGTGAGAAGAGGAAATCGGTTCCAACTCACACTAAACTAGACCAATGCACATTAAGAAGGGTCCAAATGTACCAATTCTAGTAAGCTAGGATGACCATGATCAAGAGGGTTTCGCTTGCCCCCAAGACCAAGGTCATATGAAAAACCAACATAGGAACAAAATAACACACATGAAAATGATATAAAGAGAAATAACAAGGCACAACCATGCACTGCTAAAGACAAAAAGAAAAGAAAAATAAAAAAAAGAGGGGTGGATCAGATCTAGGTTGTTTGTCCAAAAAATGCATTCTCTCTGAGGCAATATAACTCTAGGCTTTCCACTAGGTGATTAATCCAACAAGGTGAGACACATACACACATGGATGGTATTCCCTTACACACACATGAGTGGCTATGGGAAATTCATGCCTGTGTCGGGCTTCCCATCAAACCATATCGAAGGTATACCTCCTGATAACTTTGATAAGGCATCACACAACAATGATCTTCGAGCTTCATGAGGCAAGAAAAGCTTTGTATGCTTGGGACTCATGAACAAACAAGATGGCTCCATAGGCATGCAAAGTGTATTATACAAGGTGGCCATTAAACTGAAATTGCAAATGAAAAAATAAGGAACATTTAAAGGAGTCTTGCTTAATTCACACAAGGTCTTAGCCTAGGGAACATTGTGCCTAATGTCTCCAAGAGAGGACCAATTTCAAAGAATAGAAGATTTTCAACTTAGGGGATGCAGTGTGTCACATCAAGCCACTAAGAGGAATATAATATGCTAAGAGAGATCATTCTCTTTAGGGACATCGCACCTAATGCAAACAACAAATAAAAAGATGCATCACATGAAGCAAGAAGACTACACCATGAAACATGCAAAAAAAGAATAATGACAATATATGCCCCCACTTTAAAGAAATTGCTAAAAGCCATGCTATGAGAAATTACTTTAAAGTAGCAAAAGATGAATTCTAACAATAAAGAAGACACAAGAGCTATTTTGGAGAGCCCTATACCAAGTCATATGTTTCCAAATAAAGCTACATCATGCAAGAAAAGAAGGGGTTTCCCCCAAAATGAAATTAAAAACACATATAAGGGATCTATGGATTTGGGGTCAATATATTCTTGCTAAAATATTTTTAGAGAGCTTAGAACTATCATCATTCCCCAAATACTCATAGATCTAGAAAAATTACACAAAGAGAGAAGAAACAAAGAAAAACCTTTTGGGTCAACATGGAAGAGACATGAATTTTTTGACTTGTGTCATCCCCAAAAGGAAAACACAAGACAAATGAAAAAGATAAAGAAAAGATTTTGGATCAACATGGAAGAAAGATGAATGTCTTGACGCCTTGTGTCATCCCCAAAAGGAAAACACAAGACAAATAAAAATATAAAGGGAAAAGATAAAAGAGTGATGACATAGAGAAGAATGTAGGTACAAATAGAGGAATGTCACAAAGAGAGAGAACATCAAACAAAAAATTACAGTGGATCACTTTATGCACATGCAATCACACAAAATAAAATGAAAAATAGATAATGCAAAATATAAGGCACATGCAAGTCAACCTAGATCAGGTCGTCTACATTCCAATCATGTTCATTGTATACCGAAGGTGGAAAAATAACCAAAGGTACAATAGCAAGTGCCGAACTAGGGTCATTACCAAGTTCAACACTCTTCCTAGGAGAATTGTCATTTAAGCTCATGGAAGAGGAAAACAATTTTTTTAATTCATTATGCACCTCCTCGTCAATTTTAGCAATCTCCTCCTCATCATCTAAATTAATCACAATAGGAGGTTGAATGATAATGTCTGGAGGAAGAAGGCTTTAGCTCATGTTGCAGTTATGCTATCTTTTTGTTTTGGTGAAGGGGGAGACTCATCATTAATTTCTTCAGTCACGTTTGGGTCTTGATTTTATTTGTTTATTTCCTCATTTAACCTATAAGAAAGGGAACAACATCTATGCCTATGCTCTCTATCACGTCTATTTCTTTTAGTTTAGTTTTCAAGTTGTGTCTGTGTAGGAGTAGGTTGATCAACCATAGGTTTTTTTTCTTCTGTAAGGGGAGGAATAGAAGGAACCACGGGAGGTTGTTCAACCACTTTCTCTTTGACTTTGTAAACTTGTTTTATTATAGGAGGCATGGTGGGGTTGTTTTCATTATCTCTTGGTCTGTTGTAGGAAGTAGGTGAAGGTTTTGTCTTAGGTGGGTCTTCGTGATTTGGATTTTCTTTAGGTTCTATGAATAATTGGTCTAGACCCATTCAAACATCATCAAATAATATAATTTTAGTCATTAAATGAATCTAAAACAATCATTCCCCACACAATTCATCTAAATACCAAGAACAAGAAATGAAGTGAAGTAAAACCAAATAAATCTATTAAATCTTTCTCAAGAACACTAAAACCAGCATCCCATGGGGGAATTGGTGCTTCTTTGATGTGGAAAGAAGCCCTTTCCCAATTCCTTGCTAAGCTTTTGATGAATATTGTTGATGATTGTGCTCCTTTGATGAAAATTTGACCATAACCTAGCTAATATTGATAAAATGCTATGAAAACTTGGATGAAAATGGATGAACTTGTATAAATGCCTTTGCCTAAAGTTGTGCATCAAAATGTCTAAGATTGTGGATCCAAATTCAATAGAGAAGAACTCTATTTATAATGAAGAATGGGGTGAATGTGGGATAAAATAAAAGACTAATGGCAATGTGTCACTTGTCAACATTCCATTGAAGAGTGGTTGTGCAAATTTTGGTCAATGTACAAATAAATGCCATTAGCTGGAAATTTGAAAGATTGCTTGTGGAAGAGGATGTGGAAGAGGAGTTAATGCCACTTGGCTCAAGAAAAAGGACTTGTAAGAGGAGTTAATGCCATGTTGGAGGACAAATCCTTTTTGGGGGAGATTCCAAATTGGGGGAATATTCCAACAAGATGACCTTTTGAATGAAAATAGGAGATTTTATAAATCAATTAAATTGATTTACCTATGCAAGTTGAAAAATCTAGAGGATTTGATTTATTAGAGTTAGAGTTAATTTAGGATTTAATTAACTTAGATAGGTATTAGTTTGATTTGACATTTTGACTTAGATTTTTGGATTTATTTAGATCAAAATGAGAGGAATTTGAGAGATTTAATTAAATAAAGTTTGATTTATTTAATTAAACAGGGTGATGATAGATTTAATAAAATAAGGGCTCATTTATTTAGTTAAAATAGGGAATATGATTTAACCAAATAAAATGAATTATTTAATTAAAAGAGGAACATTAGGATTAAATAAAATTGATTTTTTTAATCAAAAAGGAATTTAGGGTTAATTAAATAAACTGAATTACTTAATTAAAAGAGGATAATGATTTAATCAAATAAAATGATTTATTTAATTAAAAGAGGAATTATGATGGATTAATTAAATAACAATTATGTAATTAACTAGTTAGTAAAGAAGTGATTCAAAAGGAAATGGTGTTAGTGGATCAAGATCGAGTGCATGATATAAAATCAAGATAATTCAAATGTATACAGGTTCAATCATTGTTTCATCAATGATGGTAGGCTCAATTGTAGGTTAAGTCATGTTTTAGAGGGAAAATTCTTCTATTTTCTATGCTTTGAACTTTTGGTAGGATTTGAAAAAGAAGTCTTCTCATGGTTTGATAGGTTCTATAGGTTCAAGCCAAAAGAAATCTAATGAAAAGTTTCCATGGGAAGACAAAGGGTTAAAGACACTATGATGAACAATAAAGATACCATTGTTAGTACGAAGCTTTAAGCATTTTTGCACAACTAACGAGACTGCTTCGATGGAGCATAGCCATCGATAGCCTATCTTCACACAAAATTGGTTAGACTGCGGGATTATGGAGAATGAGATATCTAATATTTTTTATCCTATTTGTACAGGAAGATTGATTGATCCCATCATAGGGAAAGTGAAACCATTATGCGTCTTGATCCATGCTTTCTATTTTTTTTATATTTCTTGATAAAGCTCATGTAGAAGTAAGAATTCCTTGGTGATCACATTCTCTCCACAGATAGGATCTATTAATATCCCATTAGTGGGCTTATCATTGATTTGATCGGCTATGTAAAGAGGACCATCAGGTGCATGTTTAAGTATATCTTATGAAGAGGAAAAATTATCAAGAGGCTTTTTAGTTCAATCCTTATGAGGTATAAGTCTATCACTCCTATCATATCATCCATAGGCTCAATATCTATAGGATCATGTTGAGCAGTATCATTGTTATCATCATCCATGTCAACATTCATCACACCATTATTTTTAGTTTCACTAGCTTTGACAAATGAAATATTATGATTATGCATAGGGTTGGTAAAGATTTGTAAGTTTTGGTTAGGAGGGGCAATAGACTTATTTCCTTGATCACTAACACCTCCAACAGAAAGATGATCAGAATCAATGAGGTCTTGCACAAGATGTTTAAGATGCTTACAGTGTTCTGTATCATGTCCATTTTGTTAGTGATAATGGCAGTAAGAATTTGGTCTATAGTTTACGGGTAATGGTTTATTAGGATCATGAGTTTTAACATGAGGCAAGGTAATCATCTTATAATCTAAGAGTCGTGACATTGTGTTGTGAAGGGTATTGGGTAAGGGAGTAAATTTCCCTTTCGGGGTCCCCATAGCTAAATAGTTATTAAAATTTTGAGTTTTTTGTTGAGGTGGATTGAATTTAAGGAATCCTTTATTCTATTTTCAAAATGGTTGATAATTTATTTGATTTGTAGACTTGGATTTCTCTGCTTGGCTAGAGATGGATTTTGCATCACAACTACTAGCCAAATTTTGATAATCATGAAGGGTAGTACATAAGTGCATGAAGGAGGGGAATTTCATCATGGCAAGCTTATCTAGTATCTTGATTTACAAATTTTCTATGAACATCTTTTGAAGGTGAGGGCTAGGAACATTGACATTGATTTGGGAATAAAGTGATTGATAGCATGACAAAATCGGTAATCTTTTCTTCTTATTTTTTCCTACATCTCATCAAATCGGCCAAGGTCATCTTAGGAGTCATATGCTCTTGGATATGGTTGATAAATGCCTCAAAATTTTCATTGAAAGAATTATTTGAGTTGTTCGATAATGAAGAAAACTATAACGCTAGAGAAAAATAACAAATACAAGATTAAGCAATTCTAATGCAATAAACTTAAATCTAGCCTATGAGGGACAAAAAAATAAAAATGGAATTAGAAACATAAATAAAAGAAAGATCTCACTGAACATCTGTATAATTCCATGAATAACCTCGATTGCACTTCTTCATTTTGACATTGTAATATAATTGCCCTCAGATTTTAACAAGTATGCAAGTATGGCCTATGTGATAATGATTTAGAAAAATATCAAAGATTATTGAATTCGCTTCCTAAAAGTATATAGATTTTGGGAGGAGGAATAATGACAAAGGTCAGGTCAATTTATATAAAATTCATTTTTGAATGATCAACTCAGATTCAAAAGATAGATTGACGATTGAGACTAACGAATTCCATGCAATAGGGATTTAGTGTTAGTAATAAAGTGAGTTAGAAAGTGGAGATTAAATTACATAATAATTTAATCTTTAGTGGAAACTGTTCAAAACTTGGAAGAATAAAGTTTGCATGTGAAGGATAAAAATTGAAATAGAAGAAACTTTGTGTTTTTAATGCACGAATGAATTATTTAATTAAATAAATTTATTTAATTAATAATAATTTGTATGCAAAATAATAAGACTGACTGATCAAACTAGAAAGTTTGTTTGTTAGAAATGATCATATATTAAATTAGGACATAACTGACTGATTGAATTAAATTTTGACTCAAGTGGTGATGACTAATTAGATAACTAAGTGATTATCTAATCACAAAGGAATATACGAAGAATAATTATCTTTATGAATTAAATGATTATTTAATTCAACATTCAAAATTTGGGGATTAAATTAAATAAATAAAGATTTATTTAATTATAGTTGAACATGTGATATGGGTAAATTAAATAAAAATTTATTTAAATTGGAAAGAGGATTCATTAATTAGTGATTTAATTAAATAAATAACATTTATTTAATTAATCAATATTTAATTAATAGAAGATAGCTGACTTTATAAAATAATTAAATAATTAACATTATTAATCATGCCCATGAACATTAGAAATATGTCGAAAATGGTGTCGCAAGCCTAGAGCAATTTTTCGGTGTCTACAATTTGCCCCTCTTTGATACATTGTCATTTCAGCTTTGTGTCAAAGAAAATTAGTAAAATCATTCCCCAGTCATGCCTCGATGTGAAATAGGTTAGGGTATGCCCCCTCGAAAAAAATGACAATTTTTGAAAAAAAATTGAATTTTTTTGGAAGTTGTCCTGATTGGATAATTTGATAGTCAGAAGTTTGATGGTAGTGAAAGAAATTTATTTTGAAGTGGTTTGGACTGCGAAATGGATGTTAGAATTTGGCCAATAGTGCATCTAGCACAGAAGGTTGGAGAAAAACCCTCCAAAACCCTAGGTATAAATATGATTTTGGGTGGAAAAACAAATCATTTGCACCCCTAGACTTTGAGAAAACCTTGATCTTTCCCCAGATCTCATAGTGAAGATGTTGCCTATTCCATACATAGAGCATCATGGTTACTATATTTAGACCTTCAGACACCCGACTGACGCAAGACCCCCAGTATGTACCCTTGAACCAGCTTTTGAAATTTTAATTTTCATGCTTTTTAGGCACTTAAATTTTAATTTGCATATGCGTCACTTTAGAATCAACGCATATGCATTTGTATGCAACACATGTGCTCACGAAATGGTGCATATGTGCAAACACACCTAGGTCCATTTAGGTCAATTAGGTTAATCAACGCATTTGAATATTTTTGCACCACATACGTCTATATGCATTGCATTTATGAATTATAGTGTCGCATGTAAGTTTGTGCATCGCATGTTCTTTAAGCACCGTATTTGCATGATAGGTATGCCAATAATAATGCACCACATTTGTAAAAAATATGATGCATATGTATGATAGGTAGGCGTGATTGGATGTGTGATGCATTTGTGCTAAAACAATGCATCTGCATATTTAAATGGCGTACTTGAGTTTGTACACGCATGTGCAAATTAGAATGACACATGTGAAAAATTGCACCACATTTGATATTATAACAATGCATTTTCTTGTCAATTTTTTTTTTGAAATTTTTGTGATGTAAAAATGAATGTTCTATATTTTTGACACAAAGTATTTTGATGCATTTATAGACTGTATTAGATCCCATATACACCCGAGAGTCGAGGGAGACCACTTATGAGCTACAAGACCAGTTGGTGAGTGTTGAGACACATTTGATTTGGATTCTAGGGTTACATCATGTTTGCACTATGCCGACTATTCGGGCTAATAGAGGTATGTTGACTGCTCTCTGTGAGTGATGGCATTCAGAGATCTCCTCTTTTCACCTGCCTACTGGAGAGGCTACAGTTACTTTAGAGGATGTTTATAGGATTTTGAGATTGCCTATTAGGGGTGAGAGAGTGATGTATGATACCTAGAGAGGTTATAGTGAGGTCACTCGGTTTCACGTATATGATGATATTGGACAACCTGGTATTGAGCACTATGAGATTAGATGTTGTATGTTGTGTACATTGATTATCAGGATTGTCCTTCCTGATTGTTGAGGTCATGGTTTTCCTTTTGGGTGGGGGGAGATGCTTGTTGGGATGTTAGAGTGACAGGTAGTATATGCATGGGGCTCATGTTTTTCTAGCCATGTTGTATTTTCATTTACATGACATAGCATATAGAGATGCATAGTCGATGAGTTGTGGTACTACCTTATTGATGATCTAGGTGAGGGAACACATTGTTGTGTTTTGTCTGCCAGTGACATCAAATCTAGATGCTAGATCCCCATATATTTTTTGTTATGTGGGGACCATTACCCAGAGCCATGTTGGTGACACAGATTATTGGAGACATGCCATAGATACACTTGTTCAGTTTATTTGGAGACCATATATGGATTGTGCTTAGTGGAAAGATGAGGATAGGAATTTACAATTTTGCAGACAGGCACAATATCTAATTGGGAGGATTGTATCTAATGTTCATATCATTAAGAGACACCTACCAAATTGAGTATTGAGACAATTTGGGGAGGTTCAAGATGAGCCTCAGGGGTGAGCTGAGTTTGCTCAGTCTTCTATAGATGTTACATTGTAGGGGAATTTGATTCATGTGGTGACACTGGAGGTAGACATTCATGCTTTACAACCTATACAATGGGGTTGGAGGGGTGGTGTAGCAGATCCAAGCACCACTGCAACATATGATGCTTGGTGGCCAGAGCACAAGCCCATCTCATATATAGATCCAGATCAACCGGCTCTAGTAGAGAGATGGGGTACAAGACCTAGAGGTCGGCATGGTGGTAGAGATGGTGATAGAGGTGGAAGAGGTGGTAGAGGTGGAGGTGATGATGGTAGAGGTGGATGTGGGAGAGGCGTTCGATGTGGTCGACAGGGGAGGAGAGGTGGGAGAGGACATAGGTTGTCACCCATCTGTGAAGAGGAGGGTGAGGGAGAGGATGTCCCTATTTTGGACTTTGGTGGAGGAGGGGAGGTGGAGATAGAGGTTGAGCATGCAGCCGAGGAGGCCGTAGGGGAGGAGAATGCAGGCGAGAAGGAGGCTATAGGAGAGGAGATGGAGATAGATGCCCTGGATATGTTGGTAGGCTATTTGGATAAGGAGGAGGAGAAGGAGGTGATGGGGGAGCAAGAGAGGGAGCTCCAAGATAGGATAGTGGAGGATTGGGATACAGAGGTGGGAGAGAGACCACGGCGAGAGGAGGAGGGTCTGAGTGATCAGAGATTAGTAGAGTTACAAGCCCGAGTAGAGGCCTTGGAGGAGAGGGTGATGGCACTGACTACAGAGTGAGATGTGATGCAGATGGAGAGAGAAAATACCTATCTTGATAGAGATCGGGCAATGGCCAGGAGGTAGAAGATAGAGTAGTGGTTTGTAGAGTTGATGGCTTTATGTACTAGACCGGCTGCAACATTTGCTCAGGAGTTGGTCAGAGCTGGTGATAGGGAGAGGTATTATAGAGATTTATATGAGGTAGAGGTACCACCTAAGGGATGGGCTAATAGCTACACATAGGCATACAGTGGCAATTCCCAGAGTAGGTCACATAGCTGCTCACAAAGCAAAGATGATGTGGTGGGACCATCCAAGATAGGAACATATGACAGGCCTCCTTCTACACAACAAGTACCTCATTATCATCCTCCCACTCAGACTCTACATGGGAGTAGTGGTAGCACTTCTCAGTGACATGTTTGTTTTTTTCGACAATGTATTATGATCAAAAGCCTATGAGCTCGCTTTGGATTGATACATTCTGACATTGTACTATGACACATATTTTATTGTTTTTGAGATATATATATATATATATATATAATTTTTGGTGGTGATTATATGATTTATAGTTGTTCTATATGATTATGCAGTGTTGTATGTATACATGCACATGTTCTGGATTATGATGTTTACATTATGATGTTTTATTTCCTATGATGATGACATTATTCTATGTGATGATGAATGCACAGTATTTCTAAATTTCATGTTTGCACTCTATATTTATGATAATGAGATGCAATGTGATTTTATTATGTATAATGCCATGTGGATGTATTTATAATATGTACAATTGTTAATGGTAAATGCATGTATGCCATTGTTACCTAGATGCAATGGATATGTATATTTTTGTTTTGCTTTTGGAATGCACCATAGATGTCTGATTTACTATGATGGTTGTAAAATGAATGCATACGCGGATTACTTAATTTTTTATTTTTATTTTTGTATTTTTATGATTAAGACAAGGCTCTCAGAAGCTATGCATAGAACCTCTTCAGATGAAGTTTGTTGATAGGTGATGATAGTGGTTCTCCTTTAGGGGTAGAGAGTTGGTATGCTCCTGATCCAAAGGATTTTGTAACAATGTAAGGCCCTAACTAGATTGGTTCAAACTTGGTTTTTCTCTTTCAGCTTGATTCTTTGGATTTTCCATTAAGACCAGGTCACCAATGTCAACATGTCGATTCGGAACTTTCCTGTTATAGCTACAATGGAGATGATTTTGATATTTTTGAAGATGATGTAATGCCTTTTGTCTTCGTTCATCTAGGAATTCTAACTCATGCAGTCTTGATACATGATACTCTTCATCGTCAATGTTCCCTTTCAAAGATACCCTTAGGGAAGGAATTTCAACCTCTATAGGTAAGATAGGTTCAAAACCGAATACCAAGGAGTATGGAGTGGCACTGGTGGGAGTGAAGATGCTTGTGCAGTAAGCCCATAAGGTAAGATTAAGCTATAAATGCCAATCACAACCAGCGTCATTGACAGTCCTTTTGAGGATTCTAATGATTGTTTTATTAGATGCCTCATCTTGGTCATTACCTTATGGATAATATGTAGTAGAAAAGTGATGTTGGATATGGAATTCTTCACAGAGATGGCATAATTTTTGGTTCTTAAATGGGTGGCCATTATTCGTGATGATGGATTGAGGAACACCATACTGAAAAATGATGTAATTAACGATAAACTTGGAAATTTGTGTGTCGGTAATATAGGTCATAGGTATAGCCTTGATCCACTTGGTGAAGTATTTGATTGCCGTTATGATGAACTTATGGCCATTGGAGGATGTAGGATGTATCTTACTTATGAGATCAAGTCCCCATTAGGAAAAGGGACATGGTGAAGTTATCAGATGGAGCTCATGTGTTGGCACGTGTATCAAGTCTCCATGTACCTAGCACTGTCGACATTTTTTGACAAAGACATATGAGTCCTTTTCCATGGTAGGCCAATAATATCTGAGTCTCATAATCTTCTTGGCTAAGGTAGGACCGCTAGAATGGGATCCAAATATACTTTTGTGTACCACAAGAAAGTTTACGTGTGCTTCTTTAGCATCGAGACATCTCAACAAGGTATTGTCTAAGGCACGTCTATAAAGGGTATCTCTGATGATGGTATATTTGGAAGACTTACGGATAAATTTCCTATGTTGGCTGTTTGTCAAGTCTAAGGGTAGGATTTGGGCATGGAGGTAGTCATATATGTCCTTGTACCATGGGGAAGTAGGACCAAAAATCTCACACACCATCACAATTTTTGGGATGTCAAAGGCTAGGACAAAAATTTGTTCTACCAAAAACTTGAATTTAGGCATGTTGCTAGGTATATCCAATAATGAACCAACAGTTTCCATAGCATCTGCTTCCCTATTTTGAATACGAGGTATTTGATGAAAGTTGATGTTATCAAAATATTGCTTAAAACTATCTTCCATTCACTTTTATGGGGAAAGTTTCTCATCCTTAGTTTCATATTCATCATTGACTTGTCAGACTACTAGCTGAGAGTCTCTATAGACTTGTAAATGCTTAATCCTCCACTTAATTGCCATTCGTAATCTGGTCACAAGGGCCTCATATTATACTATGTTGTTTTTGCATGGAAAAGAAATTTTGAATGACTTAGGAATTGTGTCCCCTTGTGGTGTGACAAACAGTATACTTGCTCTTGAACCATGATTTGTGTGGAACCTGTCAAAGTATAACTTCCATGTGGTGCTTTTTTCAATAGTAAAGATGAACTCATTAGGAAAATCTGAAACTAATGGATGCTCTACCTTGATTGGTGCAACTGCTAGCTGATCAACAATAACTTTCCCTTTTATAGATTTTATTTCTACATACTGGATGTCATATTCACTAAGTATCATTACCCATTTAGCCAATCGTCCTGTTAGTGTTTCGTTACTTAGGAGATATTTCAAAGGATCTATCTTGGTGACCAACATGGTTTGGTGGTTTAACATGTAGTGCTTATGTTTTTGAGTAGCCAAAATGACCGCAAGATAAGCACACTCTATGTGACTATAGTTTAGCTCATATCCCACCAAAGTACAACTGATATAGTACACTGCTCTTTCATGACCTTCATCATCATTTTCTGCAAGTAAGGCTTCTAATGCTGATTGGGTTGCTGAAATGTAAAGTATGAGAGGTTGTGTATCTGAAGGTGGCATTAACACTGGCAACAACATCTATGTCTTCTAGCAAAATCTGTCCATGTGTGTCCCTAGTGAAAAACTTTTTGAGCAAGGCTTTATGAGGCCTTGTTGTCCCTGATGGTATGTTTGAAAGGGGATTAATGAAGTCCTGTTGATCAGAAATTTCTCTTTGTTTCTTTCTAGACCTTGTTTTGACCATAAAAAATGTTTCTCAAAGTGAGGTGATGCAAAACTATGTCTAGAAATGATATGTTCTAGTCTATGTTTTTGGGATTTTTTGTATATAATGAATGAATGTTGCTATTTTTTTAGTATTTTCTAGAAAATAAGGAATGTCCAAAATGACGTTATGCTAGGATGACAATGTCTAAGTATGCAAAAATTCTAAGAAAACTTCTAAGGTAATGAATTTTGGATGATTCTAAAAGGAGGTTACTTACCACCTATAGTTTAACCAATGCTACTATTTGACTTTTTCAAGGAACTTGTGTAGGACTAGGACCGAAAGATAAGGTGAACTCCCAAACTAGATTGATGAGCTAGAAGGAATCATGCATAGAACAAAAGATATGTGACAAGTGACTAGGCTCAATGACAATGTTTGTTGAAGAAAGGTTTTTCCCAAAACATGGAAATTTATCCTATTCTAAGATATGCATGGTAAATTTCCTAATATGAAAATAAGTTTTGTAACTAATATGCCTATCACTAAAAATAAATGACACCTAAACGATGCAATTATGCAAAGTATGAGAAAAAAATCTGGTTTCTATCCAAGGATAACTATGAAAAACAAAGATTGGTATGACTGTTTGGTTTCAAACTGCAATAGTGAATTTTGGTTTTTTGGTTCTCAGTCAAATGCAGTTCATTATTACAAATGCATCACAAAATTTAAAAAAAGTGGTTCTTGGTGTCAAATGTGGTTTTCGGTAAACTATGTCTTAGTTTTATGACAGACAAATGCGACCCGATCTCACAGATGCGGTTAACAGTTAAATAGATGTGACTCACTATTATAGATTCGACTTACTATGAAAAATATGACTCATTGTTAAACATATGCGACTCAATTTTTTTTGTAAATGACAGTGGATGTAGTTTCAATAGTTGCGAGTTTCTGGTTCATAGATGTGACTTAGGTTGACAATTGCAGTTTTCTAAGTAACATATGTGACTTTCTTTGACATATGTAGTTTTTTGATGAACTAGGGTTTCGACTCACTTTGTTTTGTGATCAAATTTTGGCAAATGTAGAAAATATGAAAAAATAAAGTGTTTTGGTTTGATAATCATGAACGTGTGTATATTTCCAGAAAGCATGCACAATCCTAAGGCTAGCAATGACAATACTTGTTGAATTCTCACTTGGGTTTCCCCAGCTATGCTTATTCAAAGTAGATGACTAGAAGCTTGACCACATTGGCTCCCCCTTACATGACACACACTTCTTGGGTTAGTCAAGCTTTAGTTCCCATGGAAAAATTTTCATCTCTACTGAGAACCATATGAATGTGAGATGACTTCAGAGGTCCGACCTCTTGCACCAAAAAATAGGGGTTTTTGGTTAATCTATAAACAATTTGGCTAATTAGTATGGGCACCCATTCAGAAGGCCACGTGAGAGGCAATATGATACCAATCTTTATAGGTTATGCTCTATAGGTTTTGACATGCCACTAGGGTACTGAGGGAATCAATTGCTGGTCTGCATGAGCTCTTGTAATGCTGATTTTTTCTCAACATTAGAATTTGTATACCGGTTGGGAGTAGCTTGGCATTAGCTCATCACTGGTTATGAGTCACTCTAGGGTGAGTACTTTTTCCCACCAAAGCAGGCCCAAATTTTAGAGTCAATAATAGTTTCCATTACACCTGGGATCACATGAATGCGCAAGGGGAGAGGATACTTTTGTTATCGAAATGGGTTTTAATCTAACAATTTGTGCAAATGCACCAAACAAAGAATAAAATGATTCTTTTTAGACACAAATGGCGAATATCTATTCTACTCAAGAAATTCATTTGTTTTTTAAAATTTTATCTTCAACTTTGGTCCAGCAAATGAATCGTTAGTAGTTTTCACAAATTTCTTCGACAAATGTCTGCAAGACAAGTGATTAGTAGTTTGATTTCTTTCTTTTTCTTCATCAATCATCCTACAAAATATTGTGTATGATTTTCTTTTACGAATCATCCTAAAAACACTATGTTAACTCCCCCTAAAACACATGATGCAAACTCGAAATAGTTGTAAAAAATGCTAAAAAATGAAAATGAAAGCACGAAATTTCAGAAAACTTATTACCAATTAAATGCATTGCATAAAAGCGTAGCTGCATCGCAAAATAGTAGATGCATCATGAAATTTAATATGTGGTTCATAATAATAGTTGCGTCATTTTGTACTGCAAATGTGGCTCATTGTACCTGCACCTGCAAACTTTAAACTTTCTACGGATTTTGAAGATGGTGTCTTCACGTCGGGTTCACCAATGTAATGCTAGGGAAAAAAAACAAATACAAGATTAAGCAATTCTAATGCAATAAACATAAATCTAACCTATGCTAACAACAAAGAACAATGGAATTAGAAACATAAATACAAGAAAGATCTCACCGAACATCTATATAATTCCATGAATAACCTCGATTGCCCTTCTCCATTTTGTCATTGTAATATAATTGCCCTCAGATTTTAACAAGTATGCAAGTATGGTCTATGTGATAATGATTTAGAAAAATATCAAAGATTATTAAATTTTCTTCCTAAAAGTATATAGATTTCGGGAGGAGGAATAATGGCGAAGTTTAGGTCAATTTATAGAAAATTGGTTTTTGAATGGTCGACTCAAATTCAAAAGATAGATCAATGACTGAGATTAATGAATGCCATGCGATAGAGATTTAGTGTCAATAATAACGTGAGTTAGAAAGTGGAGATTAAATTAAACAATAATTTAATCTTTAGTGGAAACTATTCGAAACTTGGAAGAATAAAGTTTGCATGTAAAGGATAAAGATTGAAATGGAAGAAACTTTGTGTTCGAATGAATGAATGAATTATTTAATTAAATAAAGTTATTTAATTAATAATAATTCACACGCAAAAGAATAAGACTGATTGATCAAACCAGAAAGTCTATTTGCTAGAAATGATCGGATATTAAATCAGGAGATAACTAACTGATTTAATTAAATCTCGACTCAAGTGGTGATGACTAATTAGATAACTAAGCGATTATCTAATCACAAAGGAATATACGAAGAGTGATTATATTTATGAATTAGATGATTATTTAATTCAACATTCAAAATTTGGGGATTAAATTAAATAAATAAATATTTATTTAATTGACTGTCGAAAAGGTTAAAGAATAATTAAATAATTTTAGGTGATTATTTAATTATAGTTGAACATGTGATATGGGTAAATTAAATAGCAATTTATTTAATTTGGAAAGAGGATTAATTAATTAGTGACATAATTAAATAAATAACATTTATTTAATTAATACAAGATAAGTAACTTTAGAAAATAATTAAATAATTAACATTATTTAATCATGACCATGAACATTAGAAATATCTCAAAATGGTGTCGCAGGCATAGACCAATTTTTGGTGTCTAAAAAAACCATTCCAAAGCAATATCTTTCAAGGACCTAGGAAAAATCTTAGTCAAGAGTTTATCATCAAGAATAAAGTCACTATATAAGGCAGTATAAGTAGAAACATGGTTAGAAGGATCTCCTTTCTGCCCATATTTCTCAAATCTAGGTACCTCTACACCTTGTGGCATGGATGTTCACAATATCTCCAAGGAAAAGGGACTAATTTTGACATAATATATAGGTGGGCCATTTTGATTTTGATTGATGGTGAAAAATTGCTTTTGAAGGGATGAAACAGTTTGTAAAAGTTGGTTTATAAGAGGGTCATTTCTTGTATTATGAGATGGAGGTGAAAAAGGTGAAGGGGTTTGTGTGTTTGAGGGACAAGTGAATGGAATGCTTATAGGTGGTAAGGTGGTAGGAGATATGACATGTGATACTATAAAGGTACTAGGGATTCTAGTTGTGGCAACAAAAAAAGTACACCTTTTCCTTGCTTAATTTGGGAGTAATTAATGATAAATTGGACTTAATATTGCCTTGATCTAGTGTTGTGAAGTGTTTTACACATCCACATTAGGTCTAGGGACCATTTAAGCTAAATAAACCTAAATTTTCCCTAATTTAATATTGTAAAGTATATCTATTTACACTTTCACATTGGATTTTTGGATCCCTTGCATTTATGACCTTAATATAAGCCCCTAAGACCCTATGTTGTGCATCCTAAGGCATATTTTAACCAAAAACCTAACAAGATCAACAAATAAGCTTAATTTACACAATCCTTGACACTCTAGCAATAAAAATAGGCCCTGTGGAACCCATATGCCACCCCGGGCCTATTTTTAAAGTTTTGAGTGAGAAAACTGGGTTTTATGTTCAAATTTCATGTATGTCAACCTATGGGGTCTAACACATGGGATAGTAGATGGATTGCCTATATAAATAAGGCCCAAAATCATTATTTCATTAAGCATTCATGATATCAAGTCAAACACTCAAGAGTTAAGCATTCCAAGACTTTACAAGATCATCAACAGAGCATTCAAGATCATTTCTAAGGCATTCAAGAGAAGATTTCTTCAGTAATTGTTGCAAAAATCCAAGATCCATCATCATGTCAAGGATATCAAGAATCAAGCATGTTATTGAGCTAGTGTTGTGATGTTGCATCCAAGATCCAAGGTCAAGCATTGTTCTAGAATTATCTCAAGATCTAGATCTATATCCTCCATGGCCATTTCATGTTGAATTACAAATGTACAAGACATCATTCAAGGTATCATTTTTCATGTTTCATGTTTCATTATCTCATCATTTGGTTTAATTACCTAAAAGGGGTTTGACTAAGGCAAACCCCTATTCACTAACAATCAACAAGTTTTTCTTCTCTTTACATGTATGATTCTAGATATAGGAATCCTAGAGCATGAAGGATCATTGAAGATTAGGTTACAATCTTGGAGAAAGTTGTTGGAGTTGTCCCCTCATTTGCAAGGTTGCTATCCTCACAAAAAGTCAGCTACAACCCCAAAAATTAGGGTTTCAGATCCAAAAACAAAGTGGAATACACATAGAAGACAAAATTTATAATTTAGAGTTCTAGAAAACTCCAACTGGACTAATATGCCAATTCTAGCGTATTAGTCCCAGTCTAGGTCATTTTTTAGAATTTTGCAGTTTCGAATACCCTTTTTCTAGAAACTTGTTTCAGACCAAAAACCTTGATCTAGGACTGATACACCTAGACTGGCGTATGATTCCCATTAGGCATAAATTTTAGGTTATTCAACATTTCATGCTTCCATTCAAGCTCTTTCAGGTTTCTAGGTGCTCCTCTGTACTTTTCTAGTTTGTTATTCTAATTGATTTGCATTTATAGTTCATTTAGTGAAGTTTTATGCATCATTGAGTTCAATCATTAGATCTTGCATTTCATACATTTTTCCAAGCCCTAGCTTTATGGTGAACCCCTCATTAGTCTCTAATAAGACCCTAGGACATCCCTACAAAAATATCTCCTTTCGTTCCATTTTGGGAGTGAGATCACTAGGGTTTCCTTGAATGAAGCTTGAGGGAAATAGGTCTAGGTCCCTAAACACCTTGTTTGTGTTCCACCTCCTAAGAGGTGGAACACCTATTTATGTTGTTTCACTAGCGGTAATACCCAAGGAAGGAATCACAATACTATTTAGTTGCATTGTTCTTGTGACTTGAGGGTTGGTATTGGTAGGAATAGAGGCAATTTTTGTAAGAGGAGGAATTTGAATTCCTCCTTGTCTTGTGACATTGTTTGAGGATAAAGGACAACTAGTGGTTGGGGTAAGGTGTTTTCCAAAGATTTGAACTATGTTATGCACAAGGTCAAGTTATTCTTCACTTTTCAACATGTGATGAATGTTGTCTATAGTAGGGATAAAAGTAGTTGAAATGTGTTAATTGCTCACTTGATCTTGTAGGTTTGCTAAGTCTTCATGAATTTGTATTATGTTTTCTTGTGAAAGACTAGCAACCATTGTTTCAACATGTGTTACACTACTTGAAGGCACAAAATTTGTAAGGGTATGGTCCATACCTAGTGAACTAGTGTCAATACTAGGAGTGAAAGACCAAGAAAACCCAAGATCCATGATGATTGTGCTATCACAGGATGACATGAGTCTCGAATTTTGTCTCATTATAGTATTAGTAATAGGATACCAAGTAGAAATGCTCATGCAAGGGATACTAAATGCAAGTTGAATGAAAATGCAATTTAAGCTAAATACATTGAAATGAGTATAACAAAAATTTACCAACAACAAACAAGAGCATAGAAATAGAGTTTTAAATTTTGGAAAATGCAGTTCAGAATGTGCATTGGGAATAAATCTCCTAGAGGGGCGTATGAGTCCCAGTGAGGGTTTTTTTCAAAAAAATCTAAAAATTTCAAGTGATTTATGTGTTTTTTAGTTTGTATGATTTGTAACCTAAAGGAAAATGCAGATTTTCAATGATTTGTGATGTAAACATGTAACCTAAATGCACTTTCACTAATGCAAAATTAAAAAACCCTAGAATTCAAATTAACTAATGTAAACCCTAAAGCAATGTTAATGCAAGCAAGATCTAGGATGATGATGCACTCCAAATCAGAATTATGATGTTCTAAATGCAGTTTAACCAAAATGAAATAATGGAAAATTGGATTGCTTTCTTATGGTTTAGGACATAGAGCAAACACACATTCTCTAATTATTTCATTGAAGGAAAACCCTAGAGATCTTAATCTAAAGTATGCAAAGGAGAGAGAGATAACTTGCAATAGGGCTATCCTAGTGTCTTATTATAAACTAAAGAGGGGTTCACCACTAGGCTAGGTCTTGGAAAAGTAATGAAATGCAAGATGTAATGCTAAAATGTAATGCAATGCAATCTTTCACTAAATCGCCTAAAATTGCATGTGAAACAAAACAAAAAGCTGCAAGATGAAATGTGTGCACTTGGAAATATGAAGATGACTAGATAAAGCTCTGAAATGTTGAAAATGTTGATTTTAAATCCTGTTGGGACTCATACACTAGTCTGGGTGATTTAGTCCCAGATCTGGGTTTTTGGACAGAAATTGGTTTCTAGAAAAAGGGTATCTAGAACTTCAAAAATATAGAAAATGACCTAAATTGGGACTCATATGCACCCATAACTGGTGTATCAATACAATTAGGGTTTTATAGAAATTTGTAGTCTGGATCTACTCCTCAATATCTGCTTTGTCCTTTCCAATTGATTTATGAATCCTAACCCCTGATTTTTTACCTATAGAAGTCTTCCAAGTATCTCCAATGCAAGGTGACAACTTTGACAACTTTGAACACTTTGACAAATTTCTCCAAACTTTCTCTTTGAAATGTATCTTCAACCTAGACCTACAAATCACACACTAAAGAGGGTAAAATTTTGTTTTGTTAGTGGATAGGGGTTTTCCTTGGGCAAACCCTATTTTGGTAATCAAACCTTGGAATGAAATGAAATAGGGATGGAGAATGATGAATGAACAAAATAAGATGTTGCAACTCACCAAACTCTAGAAATAAAGTGTTGTAAACATGTATGAAGTGGCTCCAATGGATTTGGATCTTGACTCTTGCTTGAATAGAATAGATCTTGACTTGAATGCTAGCTTGAATCATGAAACCCTACATTGCAATGGTTAGCTCAAAAATGTAAGGAAGTTAAGGTAGCGGAACGACTTCCTACACTAATCTTGAGAGGAGAAAAATGAAAAACTTTACATATCTTTAACAGTTACAAAAACTTAAATAGAAATAAACACAAATTTCATGCATACCACAACACAATGATTTATGTGGGGAAAACCCTTTCAAGAGAAAAAACAAACACTACAAAAGCCACCCAATATATTATTTAGAAATAAAAAGATTACAATATATTTGCAGAGCAAGCTTCTCACAAGAGTATCACCACCAGAGATCAAGAGATAACCCAACCACTATAAAACTCTTAGAAATACACACTATCTACATAAATCCCACCCACTTATAACAAGATTTTTGGAGCCTTCTATTATTAGGGTTTACAAGGTCATTTTTCATTTGACGTGTTAATAGAAAATCTTTGACAAGTTAGTGGGAGAAAACCTTGATGTGTCAGCAGGAAAAAACCTTGACATATTAGTAGGAAAAAACCTTGACGTATCAATCACTACCTATCAACAATAAATTGTATATAATTGCAAGGTTGAGACACATTTTCCCAACAAAAAACAAACATGATGCATGATGCATGATAACTTTGACATGATGATTGATACTTGAATAATTATTTAAAACGCTTGATAATCTTCCCTTGAATTCTCTTGAATGCTCTTGTAAACACTCGAATACTCCTGTGAACTCAAATTCGCTATAAGGATGAATACTTGAATGCTTGGGGTGTTAGAATGAAAATGAGTGAAATAACCATGTATTTATACTTGTTTATGCCAAATTTTCCAAAATTACTACAAGTCGACATCAAATCTAGGAGGATAAAATCACATCAAGAATTTGAATTAAATTTGATTTTGGGCCACATGGGACGCATATGCCTAAGGTGGCGTATGAGTCCCATTAGGCATAAATTATGGGACCATTTTCAAAAATGCCTAGAAAGGTGTGAAATCTAGATTGGGACCCAAAATCCTAGGGGGGACTCATATGCCAATCCCATTAGGCATTAATTATGGGACCATTTTCAAAAATTCCTAGAAAGGTGTGAAATCCAGATCAGGACCCAAAACCTTAGGTGGGATTCATACACCCAAGGTGGTGTATGAGTCCCAAACCACCAAATCTAGGCCGCAAGTTACCTAAAAACACCTAAATTATGATTGGATGTTGATTTATGTCGGGATCATCCTCGAAAAGATGCATTAAATGAGGCTTGTGGATACAAAATAAGGCCAATTAAAGCATAAAGAGGCCTAATTATTTAATAAAACCCTTGAAAATTGTGAAAGTATGTTACAACACTTTATAACACTCCAAATAAGGTGTTGATAAGCTCATTTAGTTCACAAGGGCCCAAGACCTAATGTGAATATGATAGACATATTACAACACTATATCAAGGCCATGTTAGGGAGTAATTTTTTTGTAATTACAAGAAGGTTCCTTTAAACAAGAATTAACCATATCATTATTTTATTCCATGTATTAGGTATATGAAAAAAATAGAATTTCTTTCATATTCAAGTGCGTTACTCATATCAAAGTACACAATGTGTGAACAAAATCCAAGGAAATTAATATTCATTCTCTATAAGGTTTTCACAAACACACTATACCAAGTGGATACACAAGCACACTTGAGACCCTACAAGGGTCACTCAATATTGACACACAACAAAAATTTAAGACATTAAGAATGAAATTCACACAAGAAGGAAACTTCTTGACAAAAAAATGGTTCAACAAATCCCACAAATAATGCATTCATTAACATACACATGTAAGGAAACATATTGGAAAGAATAAATGCTACTTGTAGCACAAAAAAAACATAGTACTTAGGCTCTACACTTTCTTGAATATAACAAGTAGAACATACACCTAAAAGCTCCTAATGCTCAAACATGACCATTGATAACAAGTGTAATTCCCCAATCCTCACATCCAAGAAATTAACCCAAGTGAGCATTTTTTAAAGAATAACCCAAGAATGAATGCACAAGACATGACAAGGGTGTTGTGGTGATGTTCCACTTTACACAAAACATAATACATCAACAACAAATTTCTCCATGTGGAAGACTTACATATCATGTGACAAAGTCACCATGATGATCCTATAGACGGTGGAACTTCACTATGAAAACAATAATGTCCTAACCCACAATCCAATTATCTAATGAACACAACACACTAAAAAAATTCAATGACTCTCATGACACCAAAGAAAATCTATGTAAGAGGTGGGTAAACTAGGGGATATCATACCTTGACAGGTAAAAATGACTACTCATTTCTTACATGCATGGAATATTTACCAATATAAAAGTAGAAGTATCTCCCTATTAGGGATACAAAATATAAGATATAAAACATCACAAGAGGTTAGTCAACTAGAAGATACAATCCCTCCACCGATTGAAACAAAAACTACTAATTTTATACAAAATATCCCAATATATGAGATCAAATAAATTCCATATTATTACTTATTGATGAAGTGGTGACATGGGAAGAATCACAAGACCGGGATGAACAAATTTGTATGTAAATTATCCTTAGAAAATGACTCGAAGTGCTCATTGTCTAAGGATCTAGAGGACTATGGTACACCAAAGGATCACAGTTCTCATGAAGGACACTAGCACCTAGATAAGACACTAGCACTCATGAAGGATAGTAGCACTCAAGAAGGACATTTTATTTTTAATCTACTTCCCCACCCACTCTCATAGCATATTTTTGGTTATGTTTAGCCTAAACTGTGGTCTTCTTATACCTTGCATACACACCCCATTATTTTACTTAAAACATTTGGGGACCCCCCTTTATTTTTCTCATTTTCCATTTTTGTATTTTCTTCATAGTTTAACTGTTGGTACAAGTCTTGTTGTCTCTTCATCTTTAGTGATTTTTTGCTCATTTGAAAGAGGTCCTAGAGTTCCAAGGAACCCCAAAACCTCTATAATTTCTACAACTTTTAAATTCATGAAAACATCCTTTCCTCCCATCTTGTGTTTGTTGAAATGTTCCTTTGGAGACCATTGACTCTGAAATGAAATTGGAACCTAAGTTCCAAGTTCTAGTTGCACCTTGATTGTCTAATCCTTGCCCCATACTATGTGTTTATGATTGGTTCGTGCTTGGGGTTTAGGAATTTTAATTCATTTTTCTCTCTATTTTAACCTCACCTTTTGCATCTAAATCTTTTCTTTGCTCTCTACTTCCCAACATTGTTACATTCTCAAACTCAATGAGCTTGGAGAGGTTAGGGTTTAGTAGATTTATTGCAATGGAGAATATTTTTTCAACATTCTCATTTATTAGCTAATCATTTCCATTTTCCTAACATAAATTTTAAAATAGGGGTGACAATTCTTGTGATTTAGTTTAGGAGACATGATTGCAAGTCTGATACAATCTAAAACTAGGTTAAGTAAGTTATAAACTAAAGGATATGGTATGATAAAATGATAGTTTCAAGTCTTAGCTAATAAATATACCATAAATAAATTTAAAGATATTATGTCCTCAATGTTCACATAAAATTATGTATAATTAAAGAGATAAGATATACATTTTTATCTTCTATTATTATTGAAAGATTAAAATTTATATTTCCTATTTTTCTATGACAAAATTGTATTTAGGAATAAGGATGGGGAATAACATCAAATTGACAACTACCAATTTTATAAATGATGGACCAAGGCCATCTAGTTGTGCATATGTGAATTACTACTTTGGGGACTTCATAACTTACCTTATATTTGATGGTCATGACTATAGATGGAAAAGGCTCTTCTTGTTTATATATTATAAATATTCAATTCAATCTTTTATTTAAAAAAAATACAATTTCTATAAAATATTTTATCAAAACTTTAGTAGAAATAATGACTACTTCATATTAAACAAGGATTTTAAACATGCTTGTACCATATTTTTATAGTGTTGCACTATCAATCATTTATTGGCCTTCTCTAACAAATGCCAATGCTGGCTCCCTCTTTAAATTTGCATGCTATGACACCACTCTCGAATATATCAATATATGTGCGAAAGATTTATCATAGCCAAAACAAAAGCATTTGTGACACCTTTAATACACCTTTAAATTTGCATGCTATGACAACACTCTCGAATATATCAATATCATGTGTGCAAGATTTGTGACACTCTTGAATATACCAATAACATGCGTGAAAGACGTATTATAAAAGACATTCGTGCCATTACTAGAAGTCTCATTTGCATGATCTATGACAGTATTCTTAATATATGAATAACATGTACGATAAAATTATCATAGCCAACACAGAAATCATAAAGCACTTTGCCAATCGGTTCACCAGCTCTGTCATGACTACCACGATCACAGGACATTAAAAAATGGATTTGAACTACACCAGTTTAAGATGCTCAGCCGCCAGTCCGCCCATCAAATTCTATCTATTGTACTCTTGAGTTGGGTTTGGTCCCCATCGAAGCTTGTACGTCCAGCTCTTGAATGAGGTAGTTCCACGATCAAGGCCAAGCAGACCAGGTGCCAATAATTCAGGTACCTTATCCACCTTTCCATATCTCTCGCATGCATGCCTGTTTTTTCACAACTCCCATCTTGACATACACATGGAGGCTATTGGCAAAGGTTTAGGCATTTCTTGGCATTCTTCGAGTTCACATTCGTTTGAGGATTTCTGTCAAACAGGTCGCATCCTATGTTTCTCATTCCAAATTTTCATCAGGGCATTTTGACCTTTTATTTTTATAAGAATCCACCTTGAAACCATATTCCTTTTGAGGTATTTGGTCAATTAAGTCACTATTTAAAAGCCGTAGCAACACAAATAAATCAGGAGTCTTTCACATCTTTTTTTCACCTTGTCCTATTCTTATCAGACAATCAAAATATCTAAATAAAATTTCAAAGACATTTTTGTCCATCAGTTTGTTCTCACTATCATGATGAAGAGGTGCGGGTGCTCCAAATTCACATAAAAAATTATTAAATCTGTACAAACATTCAAAGTTATGATTTTGTAGTAATTGATTAAGTCGTTTCAGCTACAAATAGATAAGTATCATTTATTTTATCACTTAATTTAGTTTTAGTCATTTATTGTACTTAACATTTTACAGCTTTATGTGTGTATACCCTAACCATATATATTAGGCGTTTGTGGATATAATTTTTAGTAACCATTTCAATGCATACATATTTGTGATCGATTTGATAACTAATAAAAAAATTCACACACAAATACTAACATACACATGCCCAAACATGTATAACAATGGATAGATCTGATTTATGGTAATTGACATAATGTTGTGCTTAGATGTATACATTCATAGATGTTATGATTTAAAAGGTTTGTCTCAAGGCCCTTCAACCAACTATGTTGAAATTGATGAAATAACTACTCTCAAGGACTCCATGTTATAATCTTCATCTAAGTACATTTGTTGTGAATTCTTCAGATGTTCTACAAACTTTGTAGTTCTTGAGATATCTTATGGATGACATGAAAAAATAGTTAACTCTTAACTACACCAAAGCCTGCGTGTTTTTTTCAATTTAGGTATAGTTATAGATGTAGAAGAATTATATTTATCAAATTATAGATTGAAAATAACTATAGAGAAATCTATACTTATTCCCATCTCATCCTTGCACAAACCTACTAACTTCTACTATTTATAAAGCTCTCTCATTTATTCTTGTGTTGAGTAGTGAAACTTTACAATAAATAATTTAAGGAACTTTAATGTGGAATCCAAGAATAAATCAAACTCACAAGCCAAGGTAAACCATGATGTTCACTCACACTAGGAACAATTAACATTAAACCATGTAAGAAGCCACCAATCACATGGGCCTTGCACTTAACACAACATGCATATCTATTTAATACTACAACAAAACAACATTGGCATGCTTCCAATGGAATGGTTAAATAGTTGGGGACTCTAACCACACCAACACAATGCTTCTACAATGCATGATTCCTTTTACAATTAAATATGCATGCCTTGTAGGAGGAGGAAAACATAGTTTTAAGTTCAATAGATGGATGATTTGTAGATACATTCATTATCTCCACAAAGAATTCATCACATTTACCATGCATATGACCTAGTCACACCTCTTTTCTCTACCATTTCAATCAGAAAAAGGTAATAACATGCCTAGGTTCCTAAAAGAATCATAGGAAAAAACATAATTTTGGGACCTTAGTCACTTACCCAAATGATATTCTATACAATTTAGCATTTATTTCATGTACTTGCATAGCCAATTCACAAAAAATGAATGCATGCAGATGATGACCAATGCAAGATGCACTTCAAACAAGAATTTCAAGTCTCCTCACAAAGAGATGAAAACAACATTTTAATAATTATGACAAGGTGCATAAGACAAGTATTATAATCTTGCAACATGACATACACACATCAATGATACACAATGGAAGGTTCCTTTAGAAAAGCATTACCATATCATTATTCTCTTTCATGTATTAGGCATATGAACAAAATACATTTTTTTTCATAATCAAATGTATTAATCACATGGGAGTACACAATTCTTGATCAAAATCCAAGGACATTAATATTTATTTTCTAAAAGGAGGTTTGCACAATCAAGACTATATAAAGTGGGTACACAAGCACACTTGATACCCTATAAGGGTCACTTGGCATTAACACACATTTAAAGAATTCAATACATCAAGAAGGAAACTCCACAAGAAGGAAACTTATTGACAACAAAAGGGTTCAAAAAACCTCACAAATAATGCATTCATAAATGCTACTTGTAGCACAAAAAACACATTAAGTCCCTACACTTTTTTGAATATAATAATTAGAACATACACCTCAAATATCCTAATGTTCCAACATGGCCTTTAATAACAAGTGTAGTTCCCCAATCCTCATAACTAAGGCATTAACCAAAGTGAACATTTTTCATAGAATAGCCAAAGAATTATTGCACAAGACATGACAAGGGTGTTTTAGTGATGTTCCACATCACATAAAACATAATACATTGACACCATTTATCCAATTGGAATAATTAAAAATCATGTGACATAGTCACCATGATGATCCTACAAGGGTGGAACTTCACTATGACAAAAATCATGCCCTAATACACAATCACATTCTCTAATGAACACATCAACTAAAACACACTCAATGACTCACAAAACGAAATAAAACCTATGTAAGAGGTGGGAAAACTAGGGGATATCATACCTTGACTAGTAAAAATGACCACTTGTTTCATACATGGATGACATATTTACCAATATAAAAGTGAAAATGTCTCCCTATTAGGGACACAAGACATAAGAGAAAAAAACCTCATAAGAGGTTACTCAACTAGGAGGTACAATCCCTCCACCAGTTGGAACTACTAATTTTCATGAAAAATACCCCAATATAAGAGATAGAATAAATTCCATAGTGTAACAATTATTGATGAAGTGGTGATAGGGGAAGACTCATATGACCAAGGAGAACAACTTTTGTATGCAAAATTTCCTCAAAAAAAGATTGAAAGTGTTGATTGTCTAAGGATTTGGAGGACTATAGTGCCCCAAAGGACTATAATGCTCATGAAGGAAACTAGCACCTAGATAGGACACTAGCACTCAAGAAGGACACTAGCAGCCAATTCCTCCAATGTCTACTTTTGGTAGTAGTGTCTATTTGTAGCACTAGAGTTTAATTCTAGTTCTAAAATCCCTTTTAGTGTTGCAATCATTTTATAGTGCTTTAGTTGTGAATAGATACTTTAAAATGACTTATTCTAAATCTTATACTTAGGGATAACACCTTAGAAACACACAAATGAGTTAATTCATATAAGAATTCTGAACACACCTTTAACCCTCCTAAGATCTCAATAAGAGATTTCACCTTCTAATCAAGGAAAAATAAAATAGAAGAGATGCTTCCCAAGGAAATGAGGTTTACAAGGGATACAAACACATCCAATGAGAGTCAAGACTCACATTAGATACAAAATGTAGGACACAAATATTATAGGTAAGAAAATGAGTGTCATTTATAGTAGATTAAATGTATGGCTATGCAAGTTTAATTATGCATCCTAGTTGCAAGGGGAGGGTACCCAATCAACATCCAATAACTCATTAAGTGTGGTATTTCATTTAAACCCATACCAATTCTCTATAAGGACTCTAATTATGTTATAGATTTATCATCTTGGTTTATTTTATTTACCCAATGAAGTTTAATTATTACTTAATTAGTAACTCCCCCATGTTTATTCATTAGATCACTTTGGATCTTAACAAATATTTGAGATCTACCCCTTTCCTATACTCTATACTTCAAATCCTAGGTCCATCTTGTCAAACAACTATTTGAGTGGCACAAAAAATAAATGTTCAACACAGATAGAATGCCATTTTTTGACATATTCTCAAAATATTCTAAATGGAAAAATATTAAGAAATCATTCTATCTTCCATTCCAATTCATTCATATGCATTCAAAATTTAAAATTTTATATCTATTTTCTAATAGGAAAACTATGACATTCCCAATTTTACCATTGATGAACCTTGATTTTTTTATAAATTTTTAATTTAGAAAAAAATCCAAAAACAAAAAGTACTCTTTGATTCCAATATAAACATCATTTTTTTCAAATTAAATTCATATTTTCTAAATCCATAAAAAAAAATTCCACAATCATGATTTAAAAATAAAATTGTCCAAAATTTAAACAATCCATTTAATCACAATATAAATGCAATAATTGAAACTTACAATTGAAATCTGTATACATCCATTAGAATGTGCATGAAAATTCATAAGAAAAAAACTTTAAAAAATCCAAACAAAATAGAAGAATTACCCTCAATTTTAGAGTCCAAAATAATTCCAAAGTCAAGAACTTAAAGGTTTTGAAGAGATATATTCACCTTCAACCTAATACACACCAATAATAATAATCCATTCCAATATAATTTCTAATTCAAAACTTCTCTCCACAACTTCTCCCCTATATTCCTTTCTATGAGAGAGATCTTTTTAAAAATAAATGAATGAAATGTTTATTCTTTTATCTCCCTTTTTAAATTTCTATTTACATTTTATTTTTTATTTTTCTTTTTTATTTTTCAAAATAATTTTTAGAAATTAACTTAAAGTTCTTAATCCTTTTCTCATTTTCAAGGATAAAGAATACTTTTGAACTAATTTATTATGAGAATGCATTTCTTGTCTCTTAAATTAAATAATTAAATATGAAATAAAAATATAAAAAATTAACATAACTCCTCATTAATTGAGGAGTGTATAATAAATATTTTTTAAATGAAGTATCAAAGTCATCATACCCATATAAACTTCTATTCTTATCGATAATGAAGAATAAAATGATAATCTATATCACCTTATAAAGGAAGATTAATAAAAATAATGTAAAGTTCATGCACATCACCTCTAATAATGAGGTGTACTTAAACCAATGTTTTTCCTTCTACTAAATTCTGCATCCTAAGGCTAACTTATAGAGTGTGTGAAATATTGTTGATAAAAACAAACATAATCTCAATAGGGGTGATGAAATATACAATGTGGACCTTTCTTTCTGAAATGAGATTCATATGAACAAGACTATGTAAAAGTGTTTTAAAAGAGATCGATTGATGCCCTATTTAGAAAGAATTTAGGGGTATGATATAGCTATGTCCAAAGACTTTGTTAAAGAATGGAAGGATAGGAAAATATCATTTCAAGGATTATAATATCTCATACTATAATACATTATTGCACATGTTATTGAGCTATTTATGGAGGGGGATTTTTTTAAAAATAGGAGTGTAGGGGATGGTTCCTTGACAGCTTCCCTAGGGCCTAGAGAAAATCTAGTCAAACAACATTCTATGCATGTGAGCAATTCACTCAAGCTAGTTTGGGGAGAAGTTATACATTATATAACAAGGTATGCGACTCTTGAAGGAAGTTCTAAATATTTTTTATGGATATTATTTTGTGTTATTAAATCACTTTATGTAATGGTGAAAATTGTTGGAGTTGAGAAGATACAACACCACAGAAGTCCAAAAGATCTTTGCAAGCAAATAACCTATTACAAGGAGAAACAAAGAGAAGCAACAAAAGAAATGCTCAAGAATGTGGAGCAATGTATTCACCTGAAAATGTAAAATGAATAATGATACAAAAGATAGTTTTCAACTACATATAGATGAAAACCCTAGGCTTGCACAATAATAATTAATAAAGTAATTAATTATTATGTACCTAATGTTAGCTTAAATGAAAAAGAGTTAAAAGGAAACTTTACGTAATTAAACAAATATTGTTTAATTAATGAAGTAAATGTCCAATTACTCTAACACCCCCCCTTAAGATAGACATAGGGAGAAGCTACTGAAAGCAAAAGCAATGGGTCCCAGCAACAAGGCCAGATCAGGTACCCAAGTACAATGAAATCTCTATGAAATGGAGAAAAGAAGAAAACCCAGTGGGAAAAATGCCTCTCCAAAAAGAGATAGAACAACATGCTGAAAGAAACATGAAGGAAGGAAGGCCTCATAAAGACCCCCCAAGGACAACTTCCTTCACCCCAAGCATAGAGCACAATTGAAGATAGTGCAGAGATGCAAAAGGTTTCGTGAAGATGTCTGCAACCTGCTCGGTAGTGGGAACATACTCCAAGATGAGAGAACCATCTTGAATCAACTGTCTGATGAAATGCATATGAAGCTCAATGTGCTTCATCCGCTGATACTCCACCAGGCTGCACGAAACATGTATAGCACTCTGATTGTCACACCAAAGAATAGTGGGACTATCAGGAGGAAAACCAAACTCAGTCATCAACTGACGAAGCCATAAAATCTCCTGACTAGCGAGCACAGCAGCTCGGTACTCAGCCTCTATAGATGATAATACATGAGTAGTCTGCTTCTTGCATGACCATGTGATAGGACCAAAGCCAAGACAAAAAATAAAGCCAGAAGTAGAATTCCAATCATTGACATCACCATCCCAATCTGAGTCAATGTAGCCAACAGTGTGAGGATCCCCTAATGTGTAGTGAATGCCATATGAGGTGGTGCTCTGAATGTACCTCAAAATACACTTGGTAGCTTGCTAATGACTCGCATGAGGATCATGTGAGAATCGAGAGACAAGACCAACCGCAAAGGAAAGATCAGGACGAGTGTGAGTCAGGTACAACAAATTGCCAACCAACTGCCTATAAAGTGTAGCATCTACGGAAGGAGTGGGGCAAGTAGTAGTCAAAACAACCCCTGACTGAAAAGGTGTGGGGGTAGGCTTGCAATCAAGCATGCCAAAGCGCTGAAGCATATCAAAATAATACTTCTGCTGGTAAATGGAGATCCCCTCTAAAGACTGAATCACCTGAAGACCAAGGAAATAATGCAGAAGGCCAAGATCTGTCATCTCAAACTGCTCCATCAAGGCTAGCTAAGAATGCTAAATCATGGAGGATGAGCTACCTGTGATGAGAAGATCATCAACATATAGCACAAGAATCAGGATCTCACCCTCAAGATGTTGAATATAGACTGTGTGATCAAAATGACAATGAGTGAAACTAGTGGAGAGCAAAAAAGAGTCCATCTTCTCATTCCAAGCCCGAGGGGCTTGTTTGAGACCATATAATGAACGTTGAAGTCTGCAAACCAAAGAAGAATCATGAAAAAATCCCTGAGGCTGCTCCATATAGATCTCCTCCTGTAGGTCACCATGTAAGACTGCACACTTCACATCCATCTAAAAAATGAGCCATTCTCCAAAAGCTGCAAGTGATAATACAAAGCGAATAGAATTCATCTTGGCGACAGGGGAAAATGTCTCGGAGTAATCAATACCCTCAACTTGTGAGAAACCCTTCGCAACAAGACGTGCTTTGTACTTATCAATAGAACCATCAACAGCATACTTGGTGTGATACAACCATCGACACCGAACCATCTTTCTGCCCTTAGGAAGAGGACAAAGATCCCATGTATTATTCCTCATCAAAGAAGAATACACCTCCTCCATGGCACTATCCCACTCAGGGTGACCTGTCGCCTCTGAAAATCTCTGAGGATCCTCTGAAAGAGCACGAGTCAAAAGACTAGAACCTGTAGTATGAGAATGAGTGTGATGAGTGTCTGAAGGATCACCGGCCATAGATCCTGCTGCCTCAATAGTAAAGCGAGTCCATTTGGGCCTCTGAGGTGGAGCAAGTGGAGGTGGAGATGGGGGATCATCAATATCCTCATCAGAATCCTCAAAATAATCCTGAAGAGCTGTAGTGGGTGGAGTAGGTAGTGAAGTGAACACTGGAGACAGGGTATCAACTAGAGGAAGGAGCTCATCAAATTGAACATCCCGTCGAAACAGGACCTCTCTGGAATCAGGATCAAACAACTTGTACGCCTTAACATCCTCACAGTAGCTAACAAAAATGAGGGGTCAACTCTTCCGCTCCATAGCTCTCCTCTGAGCATCAGGAATAAAAGCCCATGCCTCACTACCAAATACTCGAAATGATGAAATATCAGGCTTATCATGAGACCAAGCCTCCTCAGGATTCATATGTTGAATTGCCTTATGAGGCATTCAATTTTGAATATAGTTGGCACAATTGACTGCCTCAGCCCATAAAGACGAATCCATGGACCTGGACTGAATCATACAATTAGCCATCTCCTGTAAAGTTTTGTTCTTTCGCTCAGTGATACCATTCTACTGAGGGGTGTAGGGAATAGAAAATTGATGTTGTAAACCATGCTCAGTATAAAAATCTCTAAAAGCCTGATTCACATACTCCTCCCCATTATCTGTACGTATCTGCCAGATAGAAAGACCAGACTACTTCTCTACAAATGTCTTGAAGACACGAAAGGTATCAAAGACATCAGACTTGTACTTAAGAAAGTACAACCATGTGCGTTTGGAGAAGTCATCAATGAATGTGAGTACATACTTGGCCCCTGAAAAAGAAGGAGTGGGAAATGACATGAGGTCACTATGAATTAACTCCAAGGGTGCCAAAGCATGAGTGGTACTTCCCTTTGGAAAGGGATCCCTGTGATGCTTGCCAAGCACACAACCATGACAAACACCGTCAGTGCAGGAAATCCATGGAAGACCAAGAACAAGTGACTGTATACTCATCTGCTAAAGATATCTATAGTTGACATGGCCCAAATGCTCATGCCAAAGCTGACTCACTAAATCTGCATGTGCTATAAGAGATGAACCTGTATCCTCAAAAGGCGCAAATCCATCAAATCGGTAAAGATGAGATGCAGTATCAACACTACCAGTAGCCACAACCAAATCAGAATCATGGAGGTCCCGAATAACCACATCATGTGGTGAGAACTCAACTGTCTTACTAGAGCCAGTGTGGCAAATCTAATAAATGGACAAGAGGTTTGTCAAAATGTTAGGAACAACCAAAACATCCTATAGAGTGCCCCCATCTAAAGAGATAGAACCTAAACCCAAGACAGAAAGCTGTGAAGAGTCACCCACTGCAATCTGTGAAGTACCACAAGAGGCAAGAGAAGTGACCAACTGTTGAGTGTGATTCATATGGTGAGAAGCACCAGAGTCTAAAATCCAAGTGGACCCAGTGGTCAATGCTCGTGCAGTGAGAGCATGACCCTTCCCTATGGTGGAAGAAGAAGAAGAATGAGGTGAGGAGATGTGTTGCTATTGCATGGCCTCCTCTAAAGCCTCTAATCATTTCCAACACCTAAAAACTGGATGACCTTGCTTGCCACAGAAACTACAAGTGTCTCTTGATTTCTCCTTAGTCTTGGAGGAAGACTCACCAGACTTCGAAGATTTCCCATGTTTTGGATTAAATGGTGGTTTAGAATTAGACTTAGGAGGCAGTTTGGAGGAATGCTCACTACCTGCAAAATCTTTCTTGGGCCTCAGTTTCTACTTCTGTTTCCCCTTCGATGACTGAGCAACCAATGCTTTGCTCTTTGAACCTGAGAGCATATCCATCTAAGAAAGGTGAGACTGTTCCCGAGACAATCGCTCACAAAATAAATCAAAGGAAGGCATGGTAAAACTGGCACCCAAACCATCCATGGTGGAGTAGAAGGAGGAAGCAAATATCTGAAATGGACCATGAAGCTTCGAAAGAATCAAGGAAATGCACTCTGTGTCTGTCTTGTTCTTCCCACAACCCTGTAAAATAGTACGGATAGTTTTGAACTGGTTCAAAAAATCCTCAATAGTGGGAAATGAATCAGGTAACAATGAAGTCAGCTCTCCTCAATCTGTAATGCGCGAAACTCATTAACGGCCCCAAAAAGTGTCTCAAACTTCAGCCACATGGCTCGAGGAGTGAGCAAAGCATCAAGGTGAAACAAAAGACTGTCTGAAACATGCATGCATAACAAACCCATAGCCTCATCCATCTTGTTCCTGTGCTGCATAATCTCAAAAGGACGCTGCAACTGAGGTTGAACCTCATCTAAACAAGACCATAACCCTCGTGACCTGAGTAGCCTCATCATACGAGACTTCCAAGTGTGATAGTTATGTGATGTGAGTAGCTCAACTGAAGAGTCTGCCATGAAACCCTGCACCTGTACCTGCTTGTGTTTTTTATTATTATGTGATCTTTCAGAATAGACAGAAGATGCAGAAGGGTTTGTATTTTTGAGAGTTTTGGTGTTCTGGTTTTCTGATATAAATGACAGAAAGCAAGAGAAAAAACACCCCCCACAAAAGATAAACCCAAACCCTAGTACAAACTGAGAAGAAGGAAGCAATGCATAAGCAAAAAATACTTCAAGACAAATTCTCATGTACCTGGTGAAAATTCTGATAAAATAGATCACATCACTGAATAGAGCATGTTGAGAGCTTTCCAACGCCTATTCAAGTTTGAAAAACGGAGTCCGTTTGCATCTTCTATGACCCCGGAAGTGAAGAAAGAAGACCTCACTTTGACTGGTAAAAAATATCTAGACTGGTAAAAAAATTAAAAATATTTCTATACCATCAGATTGGTGCCATTCTCAGCTTTCCAATGCATCTTCCTGTTCGAAAAACGGAGCTAGGATGCCCAAGTTATGCCCATTTGACCAAAAATGACATAATAGGGGGTTGGAGAGAAAAAATTAGCCCTCAAGGGCTTAAAATTCGGCGGCCCCAGGGCACATGGCAGACCGGGGGCAGGCGCGCAGGAGGTGGCAGCGCGGCGGCCGGTGGCGCAAGGCGGCGCTCGGGTGGAGCAGACTGGGTGGCGGGCCGGCAGGGGGCGGTGGCCGCTTGGCCGCGGCGGTGGTAGCCACCGGTGGCGTGGCGGGCGGTGGCCACCGGGCGGAGCTTTGGCGGCATGGCGGTTTAATACTGGCCTGCAAAAAAACCATTTTAATTTTTTTTTTGATTTTTGTGCATTTTTTGCTTCGTACGGCCCTAGGGCAAAAAAATTTTGCCTTCCAAATTGACTGTAACCAAAATCGACAATTTGACAGTCGATTTAGGGGTTTTTGGGCACTACAAATCCAATGGCACTGTCCATTTGAGCCCAAAGTGAACCCAAAAAATGGAGTATGCTGAATCCACCCAAAAAAAACTTTAGAACCCTAGATTTGCTTCCAATGCAAAATCTCAAAACAAGAACAAGCAGCTGCAAATCTGAAGCTCTGATACCATGTTGGAGTTGAGAAGATACAACACCACAGAAGTCCAAAAGATCTTTGCAAGCAAATAACCTATTACAAGGAGAAACAAAGAGAAGCAACAAAAGAAATGCTCAAGAATGTGGAGCAATGTATTCACCTAAAAATGTAAAATGAATAATGATACAAAAGATAGTTTTCAACTACATATAGATGAAAACCCCAAAAAAGGAAAACCCTAGGCTTGCACAATAATAATTAATAAAGTAATTAATTATTATGTACCTAATGTTAGCTTAAGTGAAAAAGAGTTAAAAGGAAACTTTACGTAATTAAATAAATATTGTTTAATTAATAAAGTAAATGTCCAATTACTCTAACAAAAATTGTACTCCCTTTAGGTGAAAGTACAATTTCACACTCTATTTGAAACTTTATTTAGTGACCCTTTCCATTAATAATTTAAAACATTACCTAGCCCTAAATTTTCTTATCAACCTAGGAGAATGTGTCTATACTACCTTAAGTAGCATTTTATCAAATAAACATCATCAAAATAACTTAGACAAGTACCGTCACCTTGGAGAAGTTTTGATCTTAGCAAACTCTAAACACCAAATTAAGTTTTATTATGTGTGAAAGAACTAGACTAGTGAGCCCCACACCCTAAACCAACTATTTTTCCTAACAAATTTATGTTTCATTTTTTTTCGGACTGTATCTTTGAAGATGTGATTTCAAATTTGAGACTTGGCGGTAAAGTAATATCAAAAATTTAAAATTAAATTAGTCAGCCTACACTTTAATTTATTCTAAGTTCCACTATATAAACATTAATTATTACTTCAAAATAAAAAAAGGTAAGCATTATACTTACAACAAGACTGCTAAAATACATTATTATTACAAGTTTTTCAAGGAGAATTTTAGATTTATTCAAGTTGCCACAATGATTAAATTTTGATGCCAATGGAAGAACATGATGGAGTATAAGTTTTGGGAGATAGTTTTGGCTTCTTTCAAGCACCTAATGATTTGTTTTTAGAGTTTTATCATCTTCAAACTTTTATCTACTTGCTACCCTAACCAAGGTATTACTGCATTTTAGATTTTCTTAAGGGTATTTGACTTTCTCTTGGGTTGATCTCATTTATGCTATTTTTGGATCCTTCTCTCACACATTTGAGTAGGGTTTTTAGCATTTGATCTCATTACAACCTTAGATTCACTTAAGGTTAAGAGCACACACACTTTATCATTCAATCAATTAACTATTTATGGAGGTAGAAATACCAAAAAAGGGAGTTTGAACTAGGAAAAATCCTATACAACCACCACATTTTCTCTATTTGTTGTGATTTTTGTAGGTTCAAATATGAAGATAGAGATTGTAGAGAAAAAATGTAGAAGGAAGACAAGGAGTTATAGGCTTGAAGAATCATATCCTCAAAAGGATCCCAATCTATGGAACACCATGCCCTAGACTAGTTACTTTAGCCCCAAATTCCACTCACAGGTGCATAGCATTTTTCCCTTCTCAAATTTTCTTTATATTTCTAGAAATTTTATTTCACTAGTGTGAAAAAGTTGTATTTTCAATTCAAGTTACATAGTAAAATTAATATAATAAATCAACATTAAAATAAATAAATTTCCAAGTCAATAACATAACCAAATATAAGGAAGATTGGCTCTCCTTTTAGGTTGCTAGTTAATCTCCTACCCTTGTTGATTTGGATTCTAATGTTATTTTGGAAAAAGATTGATCTTAGTAATCTATACCATAAACTTAGGATCCATTTTTCAATTAAACACTTTAATAAAAAATAAGGGTGTCATTTCCCTTCTATCTTCTAACATATTTGGAGACCTCTATGATGGATTATAAACAAGCTCTTGGTTTAACCCCTCCCTACCAAGGGCTAATTTTCTTACTAGTCAAGATTACATGATAGAAGTCTAGTGATTTGTATCAAGGATTACATGATAGAAGTCTAGTGATTTGTATCAAGGATTGGGAGGTGAAATTTAATGGAGTTTTAAATTACTTTGATGCATCTTCTAATGATTTGGAACATTTATTGAAAAATACGATAAAGAGGATAAGAAGAATATACCCACCAGGTTGGACTCTAACGAATCACACTTGAGGGAGAATATTCTAGAGTATCAAATGGAGGAAGAGAGTGAAGATTTTAAGGAATCTAAAATTCTCAAAATTAGTAAAATAAAGAGATGGGATGATAAGTTCAACACCAAGCCACAGGCTGGGGGATATTGAATAATAAAAGAAAAATGTAATGATAATAAAGACCTTGTATATTAGATAAACAACTAATTAGGATGTGATGAAAGGAAATTAGGTGAATTATTATATGGATGAACTAATGGATCAGATGAAAGGGAAATATAAATGTATCCTTAAGGTTTTGGTCAATATTCCTCTCCTTAGAATTTTGGACTTGTCACCCAACATTCCTAGAGATTTATTTGTTCTATTTGAATATTCTTCTTCTTAGTAGGATTTTTTTGAGGTTGTGAGAACTATTTCGAATGCAATAAAGATTCAACATTTTCTTACAAAATATTTCTATGTATAAATTAGTACATTAAATATTAGGTGTACTATCTTCAAGAAAAATATTGGAGGATAGACCGAAATATATAGGGAGGAAGATAAGAGGATATTTAATAATTGAGAGGTGGTGCCTAAAGTGAGGAATTTGGACTAAGATCTATCTGATCTATTAGGTTAATTTTATGCTAAACCTTAGTCTTCATATATTGCATACACACCCCATCATTTTACTTGGAAAATTCAAGGACCCCATTTTATTTTTTCTCTTTTGTCAATTTTGTATTTTCTTCATGTAGTCCCCAATTGTTGATCTAATTCTTGTTATATCTTTGTATTTAGTGATTTTTGTCTCTTTTGAAAGAGGTCTTGAATTTCTAAGGAAGCCAAATACCTCTTTAAGTTCTAGGAATTTTAAAGTTTCAAAAACCTAGGTTCCAAGTTCCAATTGCACCTCGAGGTCTGACCCCTGCCCCATAATAAGAATTTGTGATTGGCTCATGCTTGGAGTTTCTAAAGGTTTAATTCACTTTTCTCTCCATTTCAACCTAACCTTTTGCATTTGAAGATTTTTTTTCCCTCACCTTCCTAGCATTATTACATTCTCTATTTCATTGAGATTGGAGAGATTAATGTTTGGAATATTTCTTGTAGTGGAGAATATGTTTTTGATATTCTTGTTCACTAGCTAATCATTCTTTTTTCTAACATAGATTTTTAAAATAAGGAATAATGGATATTGTGATTTAGTTTAGGGTACACAATTACAAGTACAATACAATCTAAAACTAGGTTAAGTATGTTATAAACTAAAGGATATGGTATGATAAAATGATAATTTCAAGTTTCATGTAATAAATATACCAAAAATAAATTAAAAACAAATTTTATACTCAATGTTCACATAAAATGATACATAATTAAAGATAAGATATACACTTTTATCCTCTATTATTATTTAAAGACTAAAAATTATATTTCCTATTTTTTCTATGATGATTATATTTAGGAATAAGGGTGGAGGATCTAATATCAAATTGACAACCATCAATTTTATAGAATATGGACCAAGGCCACCCAATTGTGCATGTGTGAGTTATAACTTTGACGACTTGAAAACTCATCTTATATTCGATGATCATAACTATAATTGAAAAAAAATCTTCCTCCTTATATATTAGGGTAAAAGCACAAAGTTGTGTTACATTTTCAGCCAACATATCAACACAACTGAATTTAAGTATTTCTAACTAAAAATCAATTTTGTTCAAACATATGACCTAGTAAGATTCATTCTAGCTAAGTTAGATACTTCCAAAATTTATTCAACTAAAATTGTTGGCTAAAAATATATGGAGCACCACTTTGAGTCCAATTTACCAAAAAAAAAAAAATTATTTGAAAAACTTGAAGTTTTAATAACTCCTCATGTAAATAATGTTTTTTTTTAAATGTAAAAATACCCTTTTGTAGATCCATAAGTGTAGTTTTCAAAAATATATCTATTTTAATAGTTTAATTATTATTATTTATACTAAAAGTAGGTTATCAGCAAAAAATATTAGGTTGATTACCATGCCAAGGAAAAATACTAAAAATTATTAAAGAAAATATAAAAAAATATGGTGCACTAGATAAAAGAATCTATTTCAAGATGGTATAATTTTTTTTCTATTTTAGATAAATATTTAATATGAATGTTAACGTCTGATGGAAACAGTTGTTTTTTATTCACACACATTTTAATACTTATATACAAATATGTATTTATCAAAATTGGAAAAAAAATATATCCATGCACTAAATTTTCAAGTTATAAATACACACAAAAAATTTGAAAGAAAAAAAAAAATTACTATGAAAAGTTTGACATCCCGTGCAACTTCATTTTTCAGTATTTCATCAGCAACTAAATTATAGTGTTAATTTATGAAAAACTAGTTTAAAATAATTTTTTAATTTCTTATAAAAAATACAAACATAAAATATACTAAAAAATACATATTTTACTAGTTTACATCATTTAAAAATTCAAAACATATATGCTACTTTTTAGTGATTCAAGTTTAAAAGTTGGATCAGCATTGGCCATTTCCTTTATAAAGTGTGACACAACTTTGTGCTTTTACCCATTATAAATATTTGACTCCATCTCTTAATTTTTAAATTCAATTTCTATAAAATGTTTTAAACAACTTCATTAGACATACTATCAACTTCATATTAAACAAGGATTTGAAACATTCTTGTGTCATATCTTTTATATTGTTGCACTAGATCTATCTTTTATTGGCCTTCTCTTATACATTCCTTGTAGAAATTCATGCCATTCTTGGCTCCCTCTTTAAATTTGCATGGTAGTTATCTACATTCTATGACACCACTCCCGAACATATCAATATCATGTGTGAAATATTTATCATAGCCAACACACAAATCATAAAACACTTTGCAATTGGTTTGCAAGCTCTGTCATGATTATAGGACATTTAAAAACTAGATTTCAACTAGAAAATGGGTACATGAAAATTTTAACAAATTGTATGGACCTGCCAGTCCACCCATCATGCTCAGTTCAAGGCCAAGCAGATCAAGTGCCAATATTTCACGTACCCATATCTCAAAACTCCCATCTTGACAATCCTCTTGGTCACATTAGTTTCAAGATTTCTATCAAATAGGTAGCATCCTATTTTTATCAAACAACCAAAATATCTAAATATAATTTCAAAATACCTTTGCCCATGAAATTGTTCATAGTATCATGATGAAGTGGTGCATGTGCTTCAAATTCACATAAAAAACTATCAAATCTGTATAAACATTCAAGGTTATAATTTTTTCGTAATTGATTATGTTATTTCAATCACAAATAGAAAGAAGTATCATTTATTTTATCTAACATTTTATATCTTTATGTGTGTGTATATGTATATGTATATATATATGTATATGTATATGTATATATATATATGTATACATACACACATACATATACATACACATACACATACACATATATGTTTATGGATATAATTTTGAGTAATTATTTTGATACATACGTGTGATCCCACAATACTGGTTTACAATTTTTGGTCAAACTGGACACTAAACTGATTTTTTGTAACTAAATCTTCACTTTCAGACACCTATAATGGCTAAACCGTGAGGAATTTGAAGATGATGCAAACTAGTGATTTGTGACATTTTGTCTATAGATTCTAAATATATTTTTTTCAAAAAAATTGGAATCAGATTGCACTTATTTTTCCATCTCCTTCAAAAACTAGTTTTTTTTAGTAAACACCATTTTTAAGAAGTGACAGTCACCGTATAATGCATAATTTTTTTTCCATGAAAGATAAAATTCTTTTTTTTTTGAATTTAGATTTGTAATTATGATATATAGTGCTTCCAATTGGTTTCATAGTGTTTTATATAATATTTTTTCCTTAATCAAGTTTCGAAGTCAAACTAATTACAATTCAGACATAGGTAGACCATATAACACATAATTTTTTTTGTATGTATCATTTTTTTTTGTTGGATTAAGGACTTCAATATCTAGTGCACTCATATTTTTCAAAACAAAAAAATAGTCTTCTATTTTTCCACATGTGTGTAGAACAGAGAGCTAAATTTTCGGTGAAAAACCTATGTTTAATAAAACTAAAAAAATAAATACATAATAAAACCAAAACATATTAAAATTATATTCATTGGATAGATTGTTTCGAGCACTACCATCATCTAGTTGGGTCTCTAAATTCTCCTCCATTTTCATCCTCAACTCAAGCTTCAAAGGGAAAAATTCTAGAGAGTTTTGGTGTTAGAGGGTGAGAAAGTGGGAAAAGGGTGTTGGAAACAAGGCACACTAAGAAGGGGGGATGAATCAGTGTTATGCAATAACTAACTTTTAACAATGTTTAACTTCACAACATTAATAACTTTCAATAGTAATGCATAAACAAAGAAGTAAACACAACACCATAACACCAAGATTTTTATGTGGAAACCCTGTTAGGGGAAAAACCACGGTGAATGGCCAATCCACAAATATAGTTATGAGTATACTCAAAAAGAATATTACAAAAGGGGAATGCACTTGAATTCAATTGAACTACCTAGAGCTCACTACTCAAAGAAAAGATTTCAGATTAATGTTGGGAAATTTATGTCTCAACTTCCAGTCATGTGCCTCTATTAGAAAAGACTTGGAAAAAAATGCATCATTTATGCCCTTACCGCTTTACCGCGACGTTCTATTCATGCTTTGGCAGTACCACGGTGAGAAGGACTAGAGGTCACTACCTTACTACGCACAGTGTTTTCCCTCACCATGGTGGTTGTGGTAGGTAGCTTGCTGTCAGTCACGCCAGCTACCGCCGCACCGTGGGCGGTGATCTAGGTCACCCCGGTGGCCATGGTGTGACCGTTGGCGGTCTGCCAGGGTGGTCACCGCCCTACCATGAGGTGGCCTGGTGGCCTCCATGGTAGCACGATTGATCGCTAGCGGCTTCCTAGGGTGGTCACCGCCCTACTACGGGGTGGCCTACCAACCTCCGTAGTAGCACGGTTGACCGTTAGCAGTCTGGGCAAGCGGTCATTACCTTGCTATAGAAGTCTGGCTATCAGGGTTCGGTAGCGTGATATGATAGCCTACAGTCTTCCTAGCCATCACTGTCACACCACAAGGAGTCTTAAAGAGCTCGAAAGTAGCATGAGAAAGGCCAAGAGTGAGTCGAGTGGGCTCACTGCCCTACCACGACAGGGTAGTACGAGCTCAGCGGTGGCACGACGGAAGTAAGAATGAGCTTGGAGCTCAATCAACTAAGCTTGACTGAGCTGGACCAAAAAGTCAGAGTGGTAGGAAAATGAAAGGCTGACATGTGGCTTAGTGTCAACAATCCGATTGGCCAAAAACCAAAATTGTAAAATGCAGTTATTGTAGGCCAATTTCTAGCTAGAAACAAAACCCGATTAAGGCATGAATTTATTACCTGGGTGGCTCAATGCAATCTATGCAGATCAATTACTTGTCTAAATGGACATTGTAGCATGGAGCAAGTCATGGGATTGGTTGGAAAGTGTAAATGTGATGTAAGACTTGTACAGTCGAATATATTATGTATGTACATCAATCATAGGTTGACGGATGAGATAGTGGTTGAAAGCTAAGTCAAGGTTGATGGTAATTCATTGTATGTGATGAGAATTGTAACTATGAGTGAACTTTGTGTGTTGTTGTAAGCTGATTATCAGAGAGTGAAGACTGAAATTTGTATGTAATTTGTTTATTACTATAATACAAATTGTCTTTGCTTGGTGTGGTGGGTTTTTTACCTGAAAAGGTTTTCCCACGTAAATACTTTTGTCAATCTGTGAATGCTATTTTTTTTTTGTTATCTCTTTTATGTTGTATGTATTCATCTCACAAGTATTTAAGAAGCTTTAGAACCTATTTTTTCTCCTCTCCTCTGTTGTATTAGTGTTAGGGAGGTATTCCGCACTATCCCATTTTCTCCCTTCAAGTGGTATCAGAGCCTAGCCAGTTGTGTTATCCTTGTTTGAAAGGTCATTTTTTGTGCTAATACTATTTCACTGGGAGTCTTGCATTGTTAAAACTTTTTTTTTTTTGAGATGGAAAGTACATCAGGTAGAGTAGAGATTGAAAAATTCAATGGCAACAACTTTGAGTTATGGAGACTCAAAATGGAAGACTTTCTTGTGGATAGAGACCTTTGGGTAGCAGTGTCTGGAAATATACCACAAAGTATGAAGCAAGAGGATTGGGACCTTGCTGATAGAAAAGAAAGAGGTCTGATTAGACTGAGTCTGGCCAATTTTGTACTCCTGAACGTTCATGAGGAGAAGTTTGTAGCTTCATTATTGAAGAAGCTTGGTGATATTTATCAGGGAAAGTCTCTGGTAAATAATATTTTCCTAAGGAAGAAGTTGTACTCACTAAAGATGGAAGAAGGTGCATCTATTGCAAATCATCTAAACTTGTTCAACATGAGTGTTACTCAGCTAGCATCTATAGGTGTAAAGACTATGGAGGAGGATCATTGCATGCTCCTATTGTGCTCATTACCTAATAGTTGGGATCATATGGTGATGGATATTAGAAGCACGACAACTGCATTCAAGATGGATGACATGGTTTCTTCACTTCTATTTGAAGAAATGCATAGGAAGTCTTCTGAGATGGCCAAAGAGGCTCTTGATGTTCGAGGTAGACCAAAGGAGAAAGGCAAGAAGAAAGACAAGAAGTCAAAATCCAAATCTGTAGGGAGATCAAAGTCTCCTAGTAAAAAGTCCAAGGTAAAATGTTGGAATTGTGGGCAACCTGGTCATATCCAAAAGGATTGTAAGGAGAAGAAGAAGAAGAATGCTTCAGAAAATGATTCTTCTCAGAGTGATGCAAACACCTTCATTGCATCCATGGCAACTCGAGCATCAGATGATGTCTGGCTAGTTGACTTAGGTGCATCTTTTCACATGACATCTCATAGAGAATGGTTCTCCAGGTACGAGAAGTATGATGGTGGAAAGGTGTACCTGGCAAGTGATTCAACGCTGGAGATCATTGGCAGAGGTAGGGTTAAAATTTCGTCTCTTGATGGGAAAGTCAAAGGCATTGGTGGCATACTGCATATACCAGGTTTGGCTCGTAATCTTCTTTTTTTCAGTAAGTTAAATGATGTTGGTGTAGAAGTTTGTTTCTCAAGTAAAGGATGTAAAATGGCTAGAGGTACAATGGTGTTGATTAAGGGTGTTCGTACTGGAACTCTGTATAAGTTGGATGCACGTCCTATTCAATGTAACGGTGCCTCTATAGAGTCATGTAAACTAGTCCCTGTAGAGAAAGGTGAAGACACTTCTCTAGCTACAAATGCTTTGGAGATAAAAATCCCAATAGAGAAAACTATGTTGTGGCATCATAGACTTGGTCACATAGGTGAGAAAGGTTTAAAAACCTTGAAGAATAAAAATTTTGTAGAAGGGATTGATGACTGTAACCTTGAGTTTTATTTTTGCGAACACTGTATTTATGGAAAACAACACCGTGTTTCATTTTACTTGAGTCCTCATAAATCTTCTAGCATTCTCGATTATGTTCATTTTGATGTGTTTGGTCCAGTTAATGTTCTGTCATTATCGAAGTCTAGATATTATGTTTCTTTTATTGATGATTGTTCGAGAAGGGAATTTGTATACTTTCTTAAAATTAAATTAGAAGTTTTCAGTCAGTTTACAGAATTTAAAACTTTGGTTGAGAATTAGACTAGAAGGAAAATTAAATGCTTGAGGACAGACAATGGTGGTGAGTTTTTTTCTACATATTTTGAAAAGTATTGCACAGATCATGGAATTAAAAGGCATAAAATAATGTCGTATACTCCACAACAAAATGGAGTTGTTGAAAGGTTGAATAGGACACTAATGGAAAAGGCAAGGAGTATGCTGAGTGGTGCTGGTCTGGAGCAGAAGTTCTGGGCTAAGGCTATGACTACAACATGTTATCTGGTAAATCATTCTCCTTGCTCTGCTCTTGTTGATAAGACACCTTTGGAAGCATGGTTTGGTAAGAAGCCCTCTCTGAGACATATTTGGATTTTTGGCTGTGAAGCATATGCATATGTGCCAAATGAGAAAAGATCAAAGCTAGATAACAAGGCTATTAAATGTATCCTCATCATCTATGGCGTTGGTTTGAAGAGATACAAGCTTTGGAACCCTATTACTGAGAAGTTTTTGTACAACATAAATGTGATTTTTTGTGAGCTGAAACCTCTAGTAAGTGATCAATAGCTCGAGATAGATCAAAAAGAACAAAAGAATGATGCGGTTGAGATTCCTCAAACTCTAGAAAAGGAAGAGATGTATGGTGTACCTAAAACTAAGGAGAGATCAAGCAGCTCTAAGAGTTCTGATGATGAAGAACCACAACCTCAGCCAGTAAGAAGATCTATACGAGAAAAGAAACAACCTGAAAGGTATGGTTTCTCAATGTTAGATTCAAACTATGCCTATGCCTTGATTACTAGCACTAATGAGCCTAGGACTGTAAAAGAAGCAATCAACATGTCTGATTCGAATTCTTGGCTAGAAGCCATGAATGAAGAAATGGTTTCATTGAAGAAGAATGAAACCTGGATTTTGGTACCTTTGCCTAAAGGGAGAAAGCTTGTTGGTTGTAAGTGGGTATTCAAAAAGAAGATTGGTCTTGATGGTAGTGTTGAGAAGTATAAGGCAAGATTGGTTGCAAAGGGATTTTCTTAGATTGAGGGAATTGATTATGGAGAGATTTTTTCCCTTGGAGCAAAGCTGACATCTATCATATTTTTGTTGTCATTGGCAGTTGCGCATGATTTAGAACTTGAGCAAATGGATGTGAAGACAAAATTTCTCCATGGTGAGCTGGAAGAAGAAATTTATATGTTCCAGCCTGAGCATTTTGTTGAAAAAGGTAAAAAAAATTTGGTTTGTAAGTTAAAGAAATCTCTATATGGTTTGAAGCAGTCCCCTAGAATGTGGTACCAGAAATTTGACACATTTGTGTTGTCTATGGGATTTGTTAGATCAAAATATGGTCATTGTGTTTATTATAAATCTGAAAATGATCATGTGCTTGTTATTACACTATACGTGGATGGTATGTTGTTCATAGGAAATAGCAAGTCTATGATTTTTGATCTTAAACCTCAGTTGTCTGCAAAGTTCAAAATGAAAGATCTAGGCGCAACAAGGAATATTTTGGGAATTGAGATAACTAGGGAAAGAATGAGTAGAAAGCTCAAGGTAAGTTAGAGTAAGTATGTCAATTCGGTTCTAGAGAGATTTAGTATGGATAACTGCAAGCAGCTAGTTGTTCCTGTTACTCAGGGAACAAAACTATCTATTGAAGATTTTCCAAATTATGCTACTAAGATGGAGGACATGACCAAGGTGTCATATGCAAGTGTTGTTGGAAGTTTAATGTATGTGATGGTCTATACAAGACCATACATTGCCCAAGCAGTGGGAGTTCTTAGTCGATTTATGGAAAATTCGGGAAGAGCACATTGGGATTCTGTGAAGAGAGTGTTCAGATATTTGAAGGGGATTTCAAAGTATGCTTTGTGTTACCATGGTAGTTTGGTTGCATCATAGAGAACACTCAACATTTGTGGATATGTTGATTCTGATTGGGCAAGGGACATTGACAACAGAAGATCCACCAGTGGATACACGTTCATGTTAAATGGTGGAGTAGTCAGTTAGATGAGCAAGCGACAACCTGTAGTTGCTTTATCCACTACTAAGGTTGAGTAAATGGTAGCCACTCATGCCTGCAAGGAAGCAGTTTGATTGAGTCATTTGTGTTCGGATATTGGTTTTAATGCAGGGTAGATTACTATTTGCTGTGATAGTTAGAGTGTCATCTGTTTGGCAAAGAACCTGACCTTCCATGCTAGGACAAAGCACATTGATGTGCAATATCACTTCATGAGGGACATGGTTGAAGATGGAAAGGTCTGTCTTGAAAAGGTCAACACTTTGAAGAATGTTGTAGATGCATTAACGAAGCCAGTAAGAATAGACAAGTTCAGATGGTGCACAAAATTGATGGGCCTTGGGGCCTATGACCATCGGTAATTTTTGAAGTCTAGATGAATCTGGAAGTCTTCACCAAGAGGGAGTTTGTTGGGAAATTTATGTCTCAACTTCCAATCTTGTGCCTCTATCAGAAAAGACTTGGCAAAAAATACATCATTTATGCCCTTACCGCTTTACCGTAGTGATCTGTTCATGCTTTGGCGATATTGTGGTGAGAAGGACTGGCGGTCACCACCTTACTGTGCACAGTGTTTTCCCTCACCGTGGTGGCCGCAGTAGGTGGTTTGCTATCTATCATGCCGGCTATCGCTACACCATGGGCAGTAATCTGGGTCACCGCAGTGGCCGCAGTGTGACCCTTGGTGGTCTACCAGGGCGATCACTGCCCTACCACAGGGTGGCCTAATGGCCTCCACAATAGCATAGTTAACCGATGGCAGCTTGCGAGGGTAGTCATCACCCTACTGCGGGGTGGCCTATCGACCTCCACGATAGCACGGTTGACCATTAGCGGTCTGGGCAAGCAGTCACCGCCTTACTGTCGAAGTTTGGTAGTCAAGGTCCGGTAGCACAGTATGACTGCCTATAGTTTGCCTAGCCGTCACTGCCACACCACGAGGAGTCTTGGAGAGCTCGGCGGTAGCATGGGAAAGGCCGAGAGTGAGTCGATTGGGCTCACCAACCTACCGCGATATGGTAGAACAAGCTCGGCGGTGGCACGACGGAAGTAAGAATGAGCTCGGAGCTCGGTCAATTGAGATTGACTGAGTTGGACCAAAAAGTCAGAGTAGTAGGCAAATGAAAGGCTGACATGTGGCTCAGGGTCAACAATCTGATTGGCCAAAATCCAAAATTGTAAAATATAGTTATTACAGGCCGATTTCTAGCTTGAAACAAAACCCGATTAAGGCATGAATTTATTACTTGGGTGGCTCGATGCAATCTGTGCAGATCAGTTACTTGTCTAGATGGAAATTGCAGCATGGAGCAAGTCATGGGATTGGTTGGAAAGTATAAATGTGATGTAAGACTTGTACAGTCAAATATATTATGTATGTAAATCAATCATAGGTTGACGAATGAGATAGTGGTTGAAAGCTAAGTCAAGGTTGATGGTAATTCATTGTATGCAATGAGAATTGTAACTATGAGAAAACTTTGTGTGTTGTTGTGAGCTAATTATCAGAGAGTGAAGACTGAACTTTGTATGTAATTTTTTTATTACTGTAATAAAAATTATCTTTGCTTGGTGTGGTGGGTTTTTTACGTAAAAAGGTTTTCCCATGTAAATACTTTTGTCAATCTTTGAATGCTATTTTTTTTCTATTATCTATTTTATGCTGTATGTATTCATCTCAAAAGTCTTTAAGAAGCTTTAGAACCTGTTTTTGCTCCTCTCCTCTATTGTATTAGTGTTAGGGAGGTATTCTACACTACCCCTTTTCTCCCTTCAATTAAGACCATTTGAATATTTGAACTGAGATGATAGCATCTAAAATGCCTGACTATAGTTCCAGATTAAGTACAAAAATTAATCTATTGTCTTACAGACTGATTCTGTAATACTGTTCTGCTCTACTTATACACACCACACACATATTTTATGCGCAAGTGAAACTGCTCTTATTTGTACCTCTGTTATGCTCTAACTCACAATTCAGACACACACACAACTTGTGCACACACCAAAATGATACGAAAGATCAAGTATATATATCCACGAGATGAGATTAGATTGCACTTTGTTGGCTTTACCAAAATTATGACTATCGACACACACATGGAGAAATGTACAATGTGTATCCTCAATGGTCAGCCATAGCTTGGCTAAGACCCATAAAAACATATACAAGCATGTACATATTCGATTAATGAACTCACATACATCTGTGACTTAATATATTTATAAAGTTGACCTTAATATAGGAAGAACTAAGAATACATCAATCGAGTTTCCTAACTCTTGTGATAGCTGGTACGATCCACTACGTATTGAGCACAAGATAGATACTACCTCCATAATCATTGCCTGAGATGTGCATCACAAAATGGTAACCTGAAATGTATGCACAGATCAATGAATGTTGAGTTACCAGATACACTATTATGCTTTGACTAAATTTAGTCTGACTACCGGTAGGCTTGAATAAAGATATGCACACCATATCAACGCATAGGGTTGCCATCAATGACAACACCAAATGATAGTTGCAGTGTCTCTTGCCAACAATCTCCCCCTTTGGGATTGATGGAAACACTTAGTGAAAAATGGCTAAGTGTTGGACCAAGTACCAAGATAGATTGTATTGCTACCAAAAATTCAAAAATACAATTCTCCCCTTGAGATGATTGAGAATTTTTCACTTTACTTCTTCTCCCCCTTTGACATCAATGGCAAAGGTCGGGATCGAATGCCAAAAAAAAGGTTGCAAAAAAAAACTATTGTGCAAAAAATGTAACTTACATGAGCTGAAAGATGTCAGCAAAGTCTTTATTTAGCTACACTAGATTTACATCCCAAATAATTTTTAGACTTTCCAAGATTGTGATGTGACCATATATCAAATAGTATTTTATCTCCATAGTCTCTAGGTTGGTCAGATCAACAACTCCTATAGAGTCTTCTCCTTCTTTTAGGGTACTTGACAGTATGTCAAGTTTGGGACAAATTATGCTTCAGAGTTAACAACTTCTGGTAGTAATCTTGTCATTTTCATCCTGCAAACCTTTTATTCTATTGAGCAAAGACATCACTTCTCCTTCTTCTTTCCCAATGTTGGAGTCTACTGGATCAAATGCTTCAGAGATAGCATTTATCTTGTCTTTCAAGTCTTCGATATTCTTTTCATTTGCTTCTATGAATTTTGAAAAATATATACATTCTTTATAGATATTCCTTCCTTCTGATAAAGGATTTTGCATATTCTTAATGCATGTCTAGTTAAGAAGTTTTTGTCTTGGTTAATCAACATTTTTACTCCTTGAAACCTCTTAGCATTAAATTATTTTTGTACTTTTTCCATGGGTGAATTTTCTAGTGACTCAAAGTGAGTCTAAATTGAATCGATTAGCCTTTTTAGTTCATAGGAGGATGAGCTAGCTTGATATTTTTCATAAGATGGCATTATTTTCTCTAGTACACCGAATACTAGATTTAGTAGTTCACTATCCTTAATGTGTGATTGAAGTAGCTCTTCTCTAGCCTGAGCTTAAGCAATCATTGCTACTTTGATTTTCTGGATTGGGCTTAGGGTAGACAAGTGAATAGGACCTTCAATCAATTCCGGATCGAGTTCCTCCTTCTGTGCAACCAAGAATTTCTTTACAAAGTTAGTAGTGTCTCTTGTTGACATCGAGGCAGTTTTGACATTATCCTTCTTCTCCACAACTAGTATTTCCTCATCTGAAGCCTTTGAATTCTCTTCAATATTCTCTACTAATTTAACTTGTGCATTTATATTTGTATCAACTTTTTTGTTGATTTGTAGAGGAGAGATTTTAAAGTCTTCGGTGGCATTAGGGTTTTCTACTTCTGCATCTTGAATTGGGCTAGATGAGATATTATCTGCATGAGCCTCCTTAGATACAATTTTTATTTTGTCTTTTAATAACAACTCGTTCAGAATTTGTTGTGTTTCTCAAGTGACCTCATCTGTTAGACCAATCATCATTTTATTTACCCTTGATTTGCTTCTGAACTGCTTCTTAGACTTGTTCAGGAATGCTTTCATTTCTTCCATAGACATTTCCGAACATAATTATGCAAGAACTCTTTCTCTCATTATTTCTTCTTCAGTTAGGGAACTTAATCTCCTTGGTTCCAAAATGTCATATAGACCTTTTGGGAGGCTAGACATAATTTCAACCAAATTTTTTTTGAAAGTATTCATGTACTTTATTTTAACTTCTTATAAAATTATTTTATCAGATTCAGAGAAAGATTCATACCATTGAGAGAGTAGTTTAATATTTCCATCTGAAATCATTTCTTTTTCGACTTGGTCAATAGACATACTAGGTGCATTAATTTTGGTCTTCTTCTTTGCCTGAGTATCTACATCGGAGGGTTTTTGTATTGAAGTTCTTTTAGTACCTTGTTGCTTGATCTCCTTGACATTTTCATCGAATTCTGCTTCCTCATCAGAAACAATCATCTAGACTCTTTTTCTTTTTCTCTTCTTTCCTTAGGCTTCCTTTTCGGATCTTTTTCCTTCACTTTCAATAGTAGTGGATTTCACTATAGGAGATGAGTGAGATGTTGAGCTTTTGGTTGTTCTAATTTGGATAGGCTGTGTTGTTGGGCCAAATGATTGAGCTTTTTTTCCTTTTCAGTAGTAAGCCCTACTGTTGCTTCTCTCTCCCTTTTCTCCCTGAATTCACATAGTTGCTCCATGGATACACCCAAAAATTCTACAATAACTTTGACTTCTTTTCTTATTCTTTTGGTTGTAGTTGGTCTCTTGAGCTCATTAGGGATTTGGGTATGCTTTTCTGCATAAGTTCCAAATATCTCTTCACACGGATCACGAGGTTTTCTTAACAGATGTTGAGCATACATTTCCAAAATATTTTCCTCGACTTCATAGCCCATCAGCATGATCCAAAAATTTCTTGGATCTGCTACTTCCATTAGACACTAATCAATTTTCGCCATGAATAAAATTGAGTCTTTGTATTTCTCCACAATGGTGGTGAGAATTCATTCCCTTGCTTGCATTCTTTCTTGAAAGGTTTTGAAATAACCCCAGATTTCTAAATTTTTGGTTTTCATATCTATGAAATTGAACAATAGGTTATGGATCTGTTCAACTACCAGAATGTTCTTCTACCATTGAACTTTACCAACACTCGGAACTTCCTCCATGAAATAGAAAAATAGACATAAGAGTAGACTGCAATATATTTAAATGAGTTTTTCTTGTCCTCTTTTATCTTCACAAGGTTTTCCATCAACTGGCTTCTTAATAATTCACAGAGGTCATAGTCCATGTTTTCTTTGACTATTTGGTAGGCGATGTAAATATTATAGCCTATTACCATAGATGAAAATATGACATTTATATCAACAATATTATCAACAATCATTGCTCTCCTATCATATGTTGAGCCTATGGCATCGGTGACAATTTGATTTTTTACTAACTTTAGGATAGGTAGACCACCGAAAGAATTCAAACCTGTTACTGCACTAATGGCTTTCTTAGTGATTTTGAAGGGAATAGTAAGCCACATGAATTCATCATGCACCTAACTCAAGACATAGCAGACCCACTCCAACTCCATGAACATGGGAAATTTTACCATCGAAATAAATTTCTTCGATTCTAGGATTTGATGTTCCAGTTTATATTGAAATCCTCATCAACTATATGATTATTGTACAAATTCACAAGTTGATTTCTTCCTAGATTCTCAATGTTTGCATGAATATAAACCCTAATATCCTCTGTATGTATCACTCCATGCAGAACTGACAAAAATTCCACTAGTGGGTCTATCTCTAAAGACTTGTGGGGATGAAATTTAAATTGGGGACGAGGTTTGTCTTGAACTTCGACCACTAAAGGAGTATCCATCTTGTAAATCAAAAAACCTGAGAAGTTCTTGATAAATACCTTTTTCCACCGGATGTGAAATTAATCATTGAATCTCCTTCACACTTGATTTTTTCCTCAATTCTCCTTAGGGTCGCTTGGAGTTCTCCAACATCTTTCACTCGAGGTAGAAAAGTGACAAATGAGGAGTAAAAGTGGCCTTTTATCACTTGTATACCTAAGCCTTTTGATGCAATAAATGTGCTTTCCCTAATACATTTGGTTACACTGTATATGTACACTGTGACAAATAAGTCATCTGTGAACCTCCAATTTGACATACCACTTGCAATAATAAGTTCAGTAGCATTAGTTGATCATTTGTGCATCTACTGAGTACATCCACATCCAGTATCACTTTTCAGTTAGGGGTCCATCTAATTTTCTTTAATACTCCCCCTAGGCCAAGGGCCTGAGACTAATTCCCAGAGGAATTCCCAGAAGCAGGTTTCGGAGTTGGCACACTTTCTTCAATAGAGGTTTCTTTCTTTATCCATTTCTTTTGAATTTGTTGCCTGATTTCATCTATAGTGATTTTACCTTTTCCTTTCACATCCTTCTGCACATTTTTCTTTTGATTTAATGGACCTTTTCTATTCTGGCAATGTGTTGCAATATGACCGAGCTTGTTGTAGTTGTAGCATACAATGTTTATCTTTCCAAAAAAAATGTTCCATTGGTTTCTTCTTGATCTGCATTGGTTAGTAGCATGTCCAATTCTATTGCATGTGTAACATCTGATACTCCTATGAAATTCATTCATCATACTTCTACATTCATTTGACATATGACCAATCTTGTGACAATTGAAACATTGACCTGAGAAGTGTGGACCACTTTGATTCATCCTTCTTCTACATTGAGAAGCCATGTGTCCAAACTTTTTGCAATTAAAACAATATCCATTAAACTTCTGAGCATTAGGTTGTCTTACCCAATACCTTCTAGGTCAGTTCATTTGATTTTCTTGCTTGAATTGTTTTTTTTCTGAATTCTTCTTACTATGATTCCTTTGTCCATTTTTTGAGCTTTATCCTTCTACACATCCAAGACCTCTTTTTTCATCATGAGTCCTCTGATTATCAATCAGTTCATCAAGCATGGCAGAACTAGCTTTGAACTTTTCTTTGTACTCATTTGCAATAGCAAGTTCATTTTTGAGATCATCTAGCTGTCTTTCAAGTGCTTCTTCATTGTTTCTTGACACTTCCAATTCATCATCCAATCGACTACATACCCCATATTTTTCTTTCAAGGATTGAGTTAGATTTTCTTCATTTTTCTTTCTATCTTCAATCTCTTTGGTCATTCTCATCATGATGGATTCCATCTCAATCTTCAAGACTGTATTCTCTTGGGTAATTTTTTCGCATTCTTCATTTTTTTCTTTCAAGGTTTTGCTTGATTGTTCATCTTCAGTGCTCTTATTCTCTTTCTATTGAATTTGATCACAAAGTTCCTTTATCTTGTCTCTTGATTTGTTGACCTTGTCTTTTAGAGACTCAATGACTTTTTTTGCTTTCTTAAGATTCAATTGAAGTTTGTGGACTTCATTTTTTGACTAGTCAAGATCATCTAGAGCTAGCATAAGTTGTTCAATACTGTCTGAATCCATTGAAATTATTTCAAAGATCTCCCCAAGCTATTAGACTTCTTCTGAGAATCTAGCTCTGATACCAATTGTTGGAAACAAGGCACACTGAGAGGGAGGGGGTGAATCAATGTTGTGAAATAACTAACTTTTAACAATCTTTAACTTCACAACATTAATAACTTTAGACAGTAATGCATAAACAAAGAAGTAAACACAACACCATAACATCAAGACTTTTACGTGGAAACCTTGCTAGGGGAAAAACCATGGTGGATGGCCAATCCACAAGTATAGTTTAGAGTATACTCAAAAATGAAGATTACAAAAGGGGAATGCACTTGCATTCAGGTGCACTACCTAGAGCTCACTGCTCAATGAAAAGAGTTTAGATTAAGACCATCTGAATATTTGAACTGAGATGATAGCATCTAAAATGCCTGATTACAGTTCCAGATTAGGTACAAAAATTGATCTGTTGTCTTACATACTGATTCTATAATACTATTTTGCTTTGCTTATACACACCACACAGATATTTTATGCGCAAGTGAAACTACGCTTATTCGTACCTCTGTTCTACTCTAACTCTCAATTTAGACACACACACAACTTGTGCACACACCAAAATGATAAGTAATATCAAGTATATATATCCGTGACATGAGATTTGATTGCACTTTATCGACTTTACCAAAATTACGAATGTCATCCTCAATGGTCGGCCACAACTTTGCTAAGACCCATAAATTTATATACAAGCATGTAGATATTCAATTAATCAACTCACATACATCCGCAACTTAATATATTTATAAAGTTGGACTTAATACAAGAATAACTGAGAATACGTCAACTGGGTTTCCTAACTCTTGTGATAGTTGGTACGAGCCACTGCATATTGAGCACAAGATAGATGATACCTCCATAATCATTGCCTGAGATGTGCAACATAAAATGGTAACCTGAACTATATGCAAGGATCAATGAATGTTGAGTTACTGGATACACTGTTATGCTTTGAATGAATTCAATCTTGTTGTCGGTAGGCTTGAATAAAGATATGCACACCATATCAATGCATAGGGTTTCCATCAATGACAACACCAGATGACAGTTGCAGTGTCTCTTGCCAACAAAGGGAGGTTCGAGCGAACCCCCTTTCCACAAAGGCTTTTTTTTTTTTCTGGGAATGGTGGGACCCTACATTTAATGGGTTCACTTGAACCAGGGTTCTAGCGAACCTACTTTGGGTTCACTCGAACAAAAAGTTTGTTCGAACCCCCAAAAACCTTTTTTTTGTATGGGGTCATTTTTGCAACTTTTCCTTCCTCACTCAAATTGTAAACCACTTTTGTGGGTTTACCCATACATATTTGTGATCAATTTGATAACTAACAAAAAAAACACACACAAATATTAACACAAACACATGCAAATATGTATAAGAATTGATAGATCTGATTTATTGTTATTTGGATTATGTCATGTTTACATCTATACTTTCATAGATGTCATGATTTAAAGGCTTTTCTTGAGGTCATTCAACCAACAAAGTTGAAATTGATGAAACAACTACTCTCAAGGAATCCATGTTAGACTCTCCATTAGGTAAATTTGTTGTGAATTCTTGAGATGTTTAATGGACTTTGTAATTCTTGAGATATCTTATGGATGACATGAAGAAGTAGTTAAATCTTAAGTACATTGTGTTGAACAAATATTGTCATTGATGTCAAAGAAGATATGGCTAGAGGTGACATTATCTTTTCAAGAGTTGTACTATCATACCTATTTATGTTGGTAATTGCACTGTCATATCTTTTTGAGTTGCAGAAGTATATATTGCTAGCTATATTGATAAAAGAAGTTGATGAGTTTCTATCTTCCAAGAAGTATGCTATGTAGAATTTGTAAGATCAAATATCAGAAATAAATGCATAAATCATCAAATGGAAGCCACAAAAACCATAAGATTTAAACAAATGATTCAAAATTACCAATGGATTATAAAAAAACAATGCAAGAAGTATGAAACTTAAGAAAATATTATACCTTCTCACATCAATGATGTTTTACCTCCATTGCTCTTCTCAATTTTGCTTTATTGCTCTCAGATATCTAGTGTGCATACTTGCAATAAGCTCAAGATGGATAAATGACAATAAAATCTTGAAGAATGTGGTTAGCCTTTGAATGAGCAAGAATATTTTATTTATAGAAGATTTGGATATAAAAGTGATGATCAAGATTGAAAGGAAGAATCAATGGATCAGATTATGACAAAGAATGGTAAAATTACCATTTTAACTAAAGAAGAGATAATAATGAATTAGAAAAGATTTAGATTCGAAAATTGAAAAAGATGAAAGCACAAAAATATGTAAAGATTGAAAAAAGAAGGTAACTTTAATAAATAAATAAAATTTATTTATTTGCATTCACATGAATAATTAAACAAATAAAAATATTTATTTAATTATGGAATAATTTAAGAATTTAGTTAATTAAATAAATAAACATATTTATTTAATTTAAATGTTTTCAAAATGGAGAAAAGTTAACTTGTGAGATAAAAGCAGAGTTAAGTGGAGATGAATGAGGAAGATGAAAGGTAGGTGGAATTTAAAATAAACTAACTTATCTATCTTAATATATTAAGATATATATATTATACGATGAGAGATATCATTAGCTCAACATATTTTTTTTTCTTTTTTGAATTTTAAAAATATGCCTCGATAATGATATCTCTCTGCATATAATATATATATATATCTTAATATATTAAGATAGATTAGATATTAGTAGTCACGGTGTGCGTAACACATTGAATAAATTAATATATTTAGGGTTAGGGTTTATATCATTGTTAGGGTGCGGATTAGGGTTAGGGTTTAGACTTATGATTATGGTGAGGGTTAGGCTTTAGAAATATTTTCTAAAATTATTTAAGGGGGCTATCAAATTTTTGGTCGATTCTTCTATAACAGACGATTCAAATTGCAATTGAATTAATCTACATGCTAGATGTCTACAAATGTGTCAATCCTTTTAGGACTAAAAAAATCTTGTTGGCCTAGAAGAGGGAAATGTAATCTGATAAAATAGAAATTGTAAAGCCTGATTATAGTTTATAAAGTGAATAAATTCATTTATAATATTAGTTTATTTGTTTTAATCCAAACCCTTATCCTATTTCTAACCCTAATTCTAATTTTAACCATAACTATAATTCTAACTCTATTTATAATTCTATTTCTAACAATAAACCTAATTCTAATGAAACCCCTAATTATAATTGTACTACTAATTAAGCCCTAACCCTAGTTGAACCCTTACTGTAACCTAACATTAACCCTAACCCTAATCCTAATTGAACCATAACCCTATCCTAGTTGATTCCTAACCCTAACCCCAACTGTAAACCTAACCTTTACCTCAAACTTTATACTATAATCCTAACTTTAACCCTAACCCTAATTGAACCCTATCCTAAGCCTAACCCTTACTCCAACCCTAACCCTAATATTAATTTGTAACTGCTAACCCTAACCTTGAGCCTAATAGAAATCTAATCTGATTAAATGTAAACCCTAAATCAAAGATTTATCTTAGAACCCTAAACCTAACCCTAACTCTAACCTTATTAAAATTCAAGTGTAATCAAACCTATTCCTTAACTCTAACCCTAACCTATTGAAGTTAAACCATAGTTTAGCCTAAAATCTAACCCTAATTGAACCAGAACCATAATACATACCCTAATTGAACCTTATCTCTAATACTGACCCTAAGCTTTATTTTAGAACCCTAACCCCAACCTTCACCCTAATTCTAACTACAAAATTTATCCTAGAGCTATAGTTGAACCCTAAACCTAATTGAATCCTAATATTAATTGAATTCTAAGCTTAACCTTAAACATAATCCTAACTCTAACCCTAATTGAATTCTAATTATTCAAGCAATGTTGTTCAGTTAGGGCTAGAGTTCAATTAGAGTTTGGGTTATGTCATAATTAGGGTTAGGGTTCAAATAGACTTAAGATAGTTTAATTAGGGTTGTGTTTATTATGGATCCAACATTAGATTAATTAAATTTAGGGTTAGGATTTGGGTTAGGGTTAGGGCTAGCGATATAATAAGGATTACGATTGGGTTGACATTAGGATTAGTGTTAGGATTATGGTTAGAGATAGGGTCAAGATTAGGGTTAGGATTAGGGTTAGGTATATAATTAGGATTAGGGTTGGGGTTTGAGTAAGGGTTAGGGTTAGGGTTAGGGTTAGGGTTAGGATTGGGGTTCAGGTTAGGGTTAGCACTCCTAACCCTAACCTTAATTAATTTAATATTAGCTCCATCATAACCCTAACCCTAATTATTCCATAACCCTAACTCTAATTGAACTCTAGCCCTAAGTTTTAAATAAATTTCTCCCCTCACTAAACCCTCAATCCTAATCCTAATTATATTCTAATCCTAACCCTAACCCTAATCTTGAACCTATCTCTAATCTAACCCCAACCAATCCTAACCCCAACCCTAATTTTATCTCTAATTGTAACCTAACCCTAGTCTTCACTCTATCTCTAACCAAAACCCTAACCCTAAACCTAATCATAACAAAAACCTCAACCCTAAACCTAATTCTATCTCTAACCCTAACACTTATCCTAACCTTTACCCTATCTCTAACCATCACCCTAATCATAACCCTTTTTTAATGCTAATCGCAACCCTAATCCTAATTTTATCTTTATTCCTAACACTAACCCTAATATTAGCACTAACTCGCACCTTAATCCCAATTCTATTTCTAACCTTGATCCTAATTCTATCTCTAACCCTAACCCTAACCCTAATCCTAATCCTATCTATAACCCTAACCCTAAGACTAATCATAATCATAATCCTAACATAAACACCGACCCCAATCCTAGTCCTTATTCTATCTCTAACCCTAACCCTAACACCAACCCTAACACTAATTGCAACATTAATCCTAATTCTATTTCTAACCCTAATTGTAACCCTAACCCTAACCCTAACCCTAATCCTTACATTATCACTAAGCCTAAGCCTAAACCTAACCCCAATCTGAACACAAACCACAACCCTAATCCTAATTCTATTTCTATCACTAACTTGAACTCGAACCCTAATCCTGACCCTATTTCTAACCCTAACCCTAACCTTAATACTAACCCTAATCCTAATTCTATCTCTAACCCTAACCCTAATCCAAATCCTAAACCTAATCCTAATTAATTTAATGTTGACTCCATCATAGCCCTATCTCTAACCTCAACCCTAATTAAACCATCTTAAGTCTATTTAAACCCTAACCCTAATTGTGCCATAACCCTAACTCTAATTGAACTCTAGCCCTAACTTTGAAAGACATTGATCCCCTCATAGAAACCTCAATCCTAATCCTAATTCTATCTCTAACCCTAACCCTAACCCTAATTTTGGTCATATCTCTAACCTAACCCCAACTAATCCAAACCCTAACCCTAATTCTATCTCTAATTGTAACCTAACCCTAATCTTAACTCTATCTCTAGCCAAAACCCTAACCCTAAACCTAATCATAAAAAAAACCTCATCCCTAAACCTAATTCTATCTCTAACCCTAACCTTTACCATAATCTTTACCCTATCTCTAACCATCACCCTAATCATAACCCTATTTGTAATGCTAACCCCAACCCTAATCCTAATTTTATCTTTATGCCTAACCCTAACCTTAATATTATCACTAACCCGAACCCTAATTCTAATTCTATTTCTAACAAGTTGATCCTAATTCTATCTCTAACCCTAACACTAACCCTAATCCTAACCCTATCTCTAACCCTAACCCTAATCATAATCATAATCCTAACATAAACCCCAACCCTAATCCTAATCCTAATTCTATCTCTAACCCTAACCCTAATCCTAACACTAATTGCAACACTAATCCTAATTCTATTTCTAACCCTAATTGTAACCCTAATTCCAATTCTATCTTTAACCCTAACCCTAACCCTAATCCTTACACTATCTCTAATCCTAGTGCTAACCCTAGCCCTAACCCTAATTTGAAAACAAACCACAACCCTAATCCTAATTCTATTTCTATCGCTAACCCGAACCTGAACCCCAATCCTAACCCTATTTCTAACCCTATTTCTAACCCTAACCCTAACCCTAACCCTAACCCTAATACTAACCCTAATCCTAATTCTATCTCTAACCCTAACCCTAACCCTAACCCTAATCTTAACCCTATCTCTAACCATAATCCTAAGACTAATCTAAATGTTAACCCAATCGTAATCCTTATTATATCGTTAGCCATAACCCTAACCCAAATCCTAACCCTAACTCTAATTAATCCAATGTTGGCTCCATCATAATCCCAACCCTAATCTTAACCCTAATTAAACTATCTTAAGTCTATTTGAACCCTAACCCTAATTGCGCAATAACTAATTGAACTCTAGCCCTAACTCTAAACAACATTGCTTGCCTCACCCTAGGTGAGAGGAGATTGCTTTCTATCCATTTCTTTTCTATTCAAATTTTCTTATTTTATTTATCATTGTTATTTTTATTCTCTTATTACATATCCTTCACTTGAATTGAAGTGGAAGTTACTTTATTGTGAACCAAATTTGATGTTTATGGTGTCATTTTGAATGATGCTATTAGAATTTTTGATTGGAGTAGAGGCTATAGGATATGGTTGAATTGATAACCACTTGCCTATGGCCCTAGTGGTCTACCCAAAAAAATCAATAAAATTTAGAGCCTTTTATGAATGATTAATTTGGTAAAGATAAAATTTTAGCTACAAATCTTCAAAAAAATTGTAATATTAAAGAAATTTTTCCTTTAAAATTTATTAGCGGTAATCTCAAAAGTTTAAATAATTAAGTGGGAAAAAAATTTAGCCGCACCTTACATTCAGCCAACGTAGAAAAATTAGGGTTCCTAGGTATTTCTTAAGATAAAGATTCTATTTGATACTATAACAAATTTTCATTACATTTTGGAGTGTGTGTTTAGGAATTATTGCATGCAAAACTTTTAATTATAATATTAATTTTTTTTTTCAATTATTCTGAAACGTCAATATATAAAATTCACTGATTTTCTTCAAATTTTCTTGCTAATCATTACAGTGTTGAATGATTTCATTATAGAAAGACCACTTATAAACCATAAAAGAAAACTTTGTTTTTAGTTTATTTTATTTTAGAACTACTCCTTTCTACAAAATCTAAACTTGAATGCTCCTTTATTAAAATTAATCTTTGTAAAATTTGTGGTCTTTATATTTATAGCTTTTTTAGTTTAAATTTTCAAATATAATCAAAATTTTGAAAAATAGATCACTGATTATATGATCCAAATCCAGCCGATTCACATAAAATGAAATGTCCAGAATTCCTGAAACACATTTCATCTGGATCTAGCTTCATTTCATGATATTCCACACATTCTTTCGAATATGATGGCTCCTCCAAATCTAAGTATGACACCAAAGCCTGTAATTCATTTCTAAACTCCACAACTACGAATTCCTCCTTCATAGGTCATTTTAGCTTTGAAACATCCACCTCTTTTGATTCCTCATAGCCTCTGTGTAGGCCAGGCATGCCTCTCTATAACAATTACCCATAAAACAAAAATAAACTATATTACTAACAAAGATGAAAAAGAGAACTATATTACTAATAATACTGAAAAGAATTAACTAAATAAAGCAATAGAAAACAAAGGGAAACTTGAAATCTGGATAGCCATCCAACCAATGGTTTGTGAAGGTGTCTATACAGAGGTTACTAGAATCAACAGATGAGGGCAATTGAATTTCCTCTCGCAGCACAAAGTCAAACACCTCTTTCCAATCTCTCACATTTTTTGTAAGCTTTGTATTAAATTAGCCCAATTAGTTTTGAGCATCCCTCGATATTCATCTCTTTTGTTCTAGAGGCAATGAGAAGAAATCAGCTACTACAGATTTGAGGTGACAAAAAGGATGATCTAGGAAGCTGTGGTTGATGAGGACAAAGAAACCCTACTCTCTGCACGCCTTGTCCACCTCCTTTGTGAAGCTCTTTTCCAAGTCTATCACAGTGTGCAAGAGCATGAAAATCCATGCCTTCATTAAATCAGTGTCATAAGAAGCGACAATGACATAAATTCATTTTCTTGTGACCGCTACACTGCCACCACCATTGATTTGAAATGGCTAGCAACAACAATGATTTGAAACAATTGCTTGCACCAATTCGCATGAAGGTGATGGAATGGTTTAGTGTCACCAATGTCAATTACTTTCATGCCTCCTCATCTTCGATTACTACTAGAATACAAACGATTTCTTTTTTCTTACACCATTACTTTTGTTGGCCTCTTATAGAGGTCGTTCTGCCATTGTAGGATTATGCCTCTCAACGTAATAAAATTTATTTATTTCCACACATGAATAATTAAATAAATAGAAGTATTTAACTAAAAAAGAATTTACAAATTAGATAATTAAATAAATAACAATATTTATTTAATTTAAAAAAGAGTAGAAATTAAATAATTAAAGATAACTATTTAATAAAAAGCAGTCAATTAAATTAAACAATTAAAATTGTTCAATTAGCCTTGGAGGAAAAGTTAGAATAATTAAATAAATAAAATTATTTAATTATATGAATAAAAAGAATTTGTTTTTAGACTACAGGAATTGGGTAGCACGACCCCCTATAAATTGCGGTGTGCCTGGTAAACTTTTTAACATGACCAACGACGCTGGTGCGTCACACCCTCTGGTACCACGAGAGTGGGGGAGACTAGACCTCCTGACCAACCTCCTGCAATAGGAAAGGTTTAGCCAACCGAGCTAGGGGCCCCGCCTAATAGAAATAAATATTAACTTAGAGGAAAGTGGTTAATTTAATTAAATATTAAGATTATTTGGGTAATTTTTAGTGTCTACATTTTGGTGAACTTGACGTGAAGAATATTTATGTTTTTCTTAATCTTCTTGTGTGAAAGTTTCTAGTGTTTATGTCTTGAAGGTTATGGATACTTTCAAGAGACTATTAAAATCAGAATTTTTAGAGATTGTTTGAGGATAAAAAAACATCACCATTGCGTTTGAAAGGACTATTCCATAAATTTTCATATATTATATTCCATATATTGGTAAAAAAACACATTTAAACTTTAAAAAAGATGATTTGTAGGCACTTTCTTTGCTAATCTGTACATTGTATGGATTTTGCACTTTTTTATTACAAGTTTACTGCTGCACAATCTTAAATTCTTATGGTAATGAATCCTATTTCATTTTCTGATTAGAAAATCAGTTTATAGAAGTTGAATCATTTGTCGAGAGTGTTTATTCCTATATTTCATAATTTCTTAAAATACTAACGTGCAGTAAAACAAGTGTAGCTTTCAAACCACTCATTGGATTTTCAAGTTTTTGTAGGCATTAGAAATCTGCTTATAATTTGCATGATGTGAATTAGATATTTTCCTCAAATCAGAAATCAAAAATTAGGTATGATCAGTTAAAATGAATGTTTCAATTTCAAATCTTGATTTTTGACAATTTTTTAAAATTTATAAAAAATTTCACAAGTTTTTTTAATGGTGTTTTTAGTTTTCTGATTTGAATTATTTAGGTGTTTTTACTAATCATTTTTGCAACACCTTTCTGAGATCCAAAGACCAAAAAACTAAAACTTCTATCAAAATTGGTTTTGTAGGACGTTGACAAAGGCACTACTTAGACTGCTAATTAATTTGCTGCAAGTTTAATTGTCAAGGAATCAAGCTCAAAAAATGTGTGTTCTCTTTTTAGATTAGATAACATTTATCTTAGTTGGGTTGAAAATAAATTTGTTTTTCATGTCTTGTGTGCTTGCACATTGTGTGTTTACCTGATCTAGTGTGCATGGATCCTCTCCCCTTATGTACTTGTGTGATCTTGGGTGATGAGAAATATAAATTAGTCTCTTTTATTTTTATTCGAAGGAATACCTATAGATTTCATTACCCCAGGGTTCAACCTCAAGCATGTTTCTCGGTGGCCTATATCAAAGGGGGGAGAATTAAAGTTGTACCCCAAGGAGTGGCTAACGTCATTCAAAGCCAAGTTGTGAGACCCTCGATCCACTGAGACTTGCTCATGATGAGAGTGGTAATGGGCCTCCCAGTTCTCAAGCTATTAAAGACAAGCTCTTTGTTCATGATAGTCCCCCACTAGACACCTTTGTTTTTAGATGCTTAGGAACCTTTCAACCATTGCTTGGTATAGTGTAGGGTATAGTATCATGCCCGAAGATACTCACCAGTGACTCCCTTTAGTGGAGATAGAAATATTTGGGTTGGAATTCTTAGCCTCCCAAGGAGAGAGAAGGTGTGATCATGCCATAAAGATTGTGTCACCGGATCTCTAGCTATTTTCTCTCAAAAGAGAGGTGTTTCACACTGATCTTGGGGTATTTGGGTGGGCTATACCAAGTATAGAAACCTTTTTAAATAATTAGGTTGTTCTTGTGTTCATATTTTCTTCTCTTATGTGATACTAGTGAAACCATTGGGGCTTTGGCCCTATGCCTTTTTACCCAAGAGTTGAAGAGTCAACCAACCAATTCTGTATTTTGAGTGTTTGTTGTGTTTTATGATAAAACATTGAAACAAATCCAAACTATAAACCACTTTGAAAATACTGATTTTAGGTCAAATAAATTGTGCAACATATCTATCAAATCCTAAGTATCTAGTTACAGTCTCAAAAGCATATAGTGACCCCACATATAGACCATAGACTTGCTTAGTTGTTTTTTTAGCACATTTACCGCTTTCCTAGCTTAGCTTGCATACTCTAGCTTAGTGTTTGTCATCTTAGGTCATACCTAGTCATCTTTGAGTCTTGAAATCAATAAAATTATCAGACCATTGATTAGATCAGATTCATACATTTTTTTGTCTAGACCTCGTAATATTTTCAGTTTCCATCATATCCACAAGTTAGGATCAGACTCATAAGTCTAATTTTGGGTTTATCTTAGTTTATCCTATCTACGAGTCAGGCCTAAGCTCACATGTCTAGTTTAGGTTTGAAATTTTAGATAATTATATTATTTTTGTTATACTAGAGGTCTTGATAATTATATTTATTACCTTGGTCTCATTATAGTTTGCCTACTTTCCCTTTTTAGAATTCAAAGGTCACTTTGCATCTTATTCCCAAAAATCATAAAAACATGCCTTAGATACATTGTCACTTTGTACCCTTATTTCCCAAAAAAATAAAAACATGGACTAGCTTTACATCATTCTTAGCTTGCACACATCTCAAAAATCTCAAAAATAGAAAAAGGAAATTGAAAATCACAAAACCCAAAAAATCACAAGTCTTACATGGTCGATATTAGGTCACAGAGAAAAAGGAAAGAAAGGAATCAAATCAACAAACATCGAATCATCAACATCACCATCAAACCATTTCATCCACTCCAAAAAACAACCTAACATTTTTAACATACATCCTTTAGACTTAGATCTTCATCCTATCACCTAGTTTGGCTTCATATTTGAAAGAAATCTCTTTTCAAGTATTTGTAAAAGCTAGAAAATCATTATGAGAAAACTTAATTTGGAGTCATAATTCTACTTCCAAAGTTTTTAAGCTCATCATCATCCTTAAACATACCTAAACAAAAGATCTAGTCTAAAAAATATCAAAAATTAAAGGTTACACTCCATCCATTCATCCATAAATGGGGTCATCATATCCTACTAGCTTTAATGACATTACAACTATGGGTATCTCTAATCAAAGCTTTGGAACATCTTGTCACATGGTAGATTTTAATCAATGTCATAACTTACAAGTCTATCAATCAAACAATCAAAGTATGAGTATTCCCCACCACTGTTGAATATCCAAGATACTGAGAGGGGGGGTGAATCAGTATCTTCTTTAACTTATTGAAAAAACACCATCCAATTACTTCAATGCATATGATAGTAAATACGAGAAAATGCAATAATAGAACATGAAACCACACAACACATAAACACCAAATTTTTATGTGGAAAACCTAATTAGGGAAAAATCATGGTGAGGATTAACTCACTATATAAAGTAGTTCAAAAACTGGATACAAAAGAGGCTCACTACCAGATACAAAATCTCACTACTTACAAGTAGGACTCACTATCCAAACAAGGAGACTCACTTCCTAAAAATAGGATTACAATGAAAAAATGGCTAATAACAAGAACATGAACTAGTAAGAGTGCACCTAACAAGTGTTGATTCAGTTCCTTTGATTCTCAATAAATAAACTTAACAAACTTCATCAATTTCACACACTTCGCTTCACATTCACACCATACTTCACATTCGAATCACACTTCACATTTTGTACCATGCCTTCTATCTCAAAATAATACAATATATATATCTGATACATCTGCAAGCATCAATTAGGTTAGCCTAATTAAAGATGTAATCTTTATTTACCAAAAATACTAATTGTCGGCTCCAAGTTAGTACAAAACTTATCCAAAAATGATTCAAAAAATGTAGTATGCTATATCATGTCAGCATGGACCAAAGATAGGTTGCTCATATATCCACAACACAAATTAATCCATTATACCACAAATTATTTATTAGGTTGGCCAAGGATAGACCTAATAACAAAATGCAACACCAGACCAATGCCAACATTCCATGCACGCATATGAGAACACAGGATTGTATACTTATAAGCTTCCAACATTCATAAACCATTTCTCGAAACCACAAAAAATGATGAACACCGGAGGGGAATCGCTAACCAACATACTAGACCAAAAATACCGAAGGATGTAAACTGGTTCTTCATATCAGTTCAAAGCACTAGATCAAATTGACAAATTAATCAACATGGTGACATCAATGACAACACAAAGTCTGATCTTCTTCATTCTTCCAACAATCTCCCCCTTTATCATTGATGGCAACATGTGCCAAAAGAACATTTGTATAACCTTTCACTTCACACTTCCCTTTCTACATGACAAATTCTCCAAATCTCTCCCCCTTTGACATCAATAGAAAAGGGTGACCAAAAAATAGGATGTAAACATATGTATATGGTGACATTGTATTCTCCAAAATTCCAAAACTTTCAAAACTCCCCTTTTGTTTAGCATTTCAATTTCTCTTATTATTTTGTTTTTTTTTTCATATTTTTTTATTTTTCTCCTCCTTTTTCGTCAAAGGAAAGAGCCAAATTTTTTAAACATTTAGAAACTCAAGTAAAAATAACACTTTTCACCTAAAACACTTTCTTGTATCTCTCTCTCACAGTTGGAATAATCCGCTTCCAAGCAAGTACTAAAAAATCCATTTTGGTACACATGTTGTCTAACAAAGCCAACAATGTAAATGAGGATGACCAATCCACATACAAAAAATGTTGTTCACAATCCTCTACATCATAGAGTATTCCAAGGAGATGATCTAATCGAACCTCAACAATTTATTTAACAAGCTAGAAAGTTCTCACCGCATCTTCCCTTTGTCTCTAAACAGTCAGCAACTTCACTTGCAATTCTCCAACTCTTATTCTTTATTTTCCCTCTTTATCTTTAAAGAAATCAAAACTCTTTCTAATACTATTCATCTCAGATTCAATAGCTTCAATTTTTCTTCTAAAATTATCAATTACTACAAGCCACTAGAGACAATACTTGTAAATGTCAAATATCTCTTTAATACATTTTCTTGTCTCACTAATGTGTTCAGATAACTTATGTTTAGCTTTGACACATCTTTTCTCAACCATAGCTTCAAACTTATGTCCTTTAGGTCCTTCCAACAACATTCTCTCTTCAACCACTTCTACTAGATTATCTGGTAATGAATCAAAAACACTTGAAATATCAATACCTTTCTTGAGAAGATACTCAACCAGAGCATCATTGATTTTAAGCCTATCCACTAGAGGGTAGGAACACCACAGTTCAACAATATTCTTCATCTCACCTTTATCTAACATTGTTTGAATATCATCTGGATATGAAGACTTAGATCTAGACAGGGACTCTTCTTCATTATCCTTTTCTTTCAAAATAGTGATGACATCTTCAGTGATAACTTTCCTCCTTTTAGATTCTGAAGGAGAATCACCAATAACAACTTCCAATTCCTTTGTACCGAAGGATGAACCCTCCTCAAACCGACTAGATACGAGGACACCAGAGTATAGATCCTTATATAAGGATAAGAAAAAGGCTTTGCAAGAACTTTCATTATCTTCCATACCTTTCAAATGCCTATAAACTTGTTTTGCAACAGGTACCCTGGGTTCCCACTTAACATTTTTTTTCCCAGTAGCAAACTTAGAAGGTAAAAACTAAACATATAAGCAAAAAACTAAATCGGAAAGGGTAACCTTCAATCAAATAATTTGTACATTCTCAATTAGGTTTTCCAAAATTAGACTACACAAATCAAACTACTTGTTTTCCTTCACCATTTTATGCGCAAGATATATAGCAATAGTTGAAGTGGAGCCTTCAATATTTCTAAAATAGATTTTGTAAGTAATACCATAATTGACATACCTTACAACAGTGTCGATAATAGTATTTATTAGTAGGGATCGGGGGTCTTTTTCGATACCAATTAGTTCCTCCACCTCTTTGTATTTCACTATTTTCTTTCTAGGGAGGTCACCAACACTGCACAACCTAGTAATAGATTCAATTGCCTCCTTCATGATCAAGTAGGGTTTTTCCAACATAATGTTGCCATCCTTGATTTGGATTAATATAAACATGATGGATTCTTTATCTTCAAACCAAGGAAATTCTCCCCATAAATCCATGCCTAGGGTTTTTATGTTCTACAAATCATTTGTCTTTAACCCTAGTTCCATTTCCTTCATTTTTTGATGATCAAATTCTTCCAATTCAACTCCTTTCAGCCTTAGTGGAATATTGTCACTTGATCCCCTATTAATAGATTCCATCATCCTGCTTAAATTCTTTCTTCCATAACAAAACTTCTTCTTTTTCCTTCCTTTTGTACATTGCGAGAGATGATTTCGAAAGCTTCCATCTTTTGTACTTAATTTTTCTAGATTACCTCATTATCACTCCAAATCACTTCAGGATTGCTTCAAGATTGTTCCAAGTTGTTCTTCAAATTCTTCAAATGAATAAATGATCAAAATGACTGATGAATTTTTCTTTAGACACAATTGTACTACCCTAATTTGCATTAAATGCAATAGGGTCCAAAAAGATGATAAAAAAATCTCTTCACTACATTGAGAAATCCTAATTTGCTCCGCAAATGAACATGCATGAACTTTTTATTTTGGTTCCTTTTGCATAATATTTTCCTATTCATTCCTTACAACATATCCTCATGCCAACATCTAACATGCCATATTTCCACGAGGTTTGAACAATTTTTGTTAGTACTCCCTCTAAGACCATGCTAGGTCTAATTCCCAGAGAAATTGTTTGCACCGAATGAGGACATAAACACATATGTCATCTCTAATTCTTCTTTCTTCTTCCATATCTTGTTCATTTCTTGATTAACCTCATCTTTGTCAATTTTCTTCATAGGTTCATTCTTCTTTACCTGAGTAGACTGCTCTCCCTTTTTAATTTTGTAAACTCTTGAAATATGTCTCAGTTTGTTGCAATTGTAGCAAACAACATTTCTCTGATTTGTTTCATTAACCCTTGATCTACATTGATTTTCTTTGTGTCCAAACTTATTATAGGTATAGTAGTAGCCAGAAAAATATTGATTCTTTCTACCTCCGTTAAACCAGTTCATCATCTGAGTTCTGCATTCACTAGCTTTTTGTCCAAATTTCTTGCGTGTATAATAGTGTCCAAAGAAGTAACTAGAAAACTAATTCATCCTACTTCTACACTCAGTTGCTTTGTGACCAAATTTATTGCATGAGAAACAAACACAATTGAAGGATGGATACCTTTGAGAATTTGGATGTTTTACATGCGGTCTTCTTGTATTTCTTTTCTACTTCCCTTTCACTTGAGTCTTTTGATTGTCCACTGTATTTGAGTTATGCACATTCTTAGAGTTTCCACTACCTTCATTTCCCAAGCCACCTTTTTCTTTAGAAGGTCTTTGTCTTGCAATCAATTCATCAAGCTTGGTGGAGCTTGTCTTGAAGTTATCTTCACATAGTTTTTATTTATCTAGATTTTCTTTTAGATTCACCACTTCTTATTCAAGCCTTGAGCATACATCAGACTTCCTTTGCACCACTGTATTTAGACACTCTTCAATTCTCTTCTTTTCTTCCACTTGCACCTTCAATCTAGTAATCTCTTCCTTTTCTTACTTGAATCGATCACTCACTTCTCTATGTCTTTCTTTGAATTTATTCAATTGATCTTTCAATCTCTGGATGCATTCATTTACCTGATCAATTTATTCTTTCAGATCTCTATTTTCATTTTCAGACTTGTCAAGATCTTCAAGAGAAGTGTGAAGCTCTTCTTTATCCATTTGTTCAATCTACAAGATATTCCTCAAGCTATTAGGCTTCTACAGAGGAACCAAATCTCTGATACCAATTATTGAATATCCAAGATACTAAGAGGGGGGTTGAATCAGTATCTTCTTCAACTTATTGAACAAACACCATCCAATTACTTCAATGCATATGACAGTAAAGATGAGAAAAAGCAAACAGAACATGAAACCACACAAAACATAAACACCATATTTTTACATGGAAAACCCAATGAGGGAAAAACTATAGTGAGGATTAACTCGCTATATAAATTAGTTCCAAAACCAAATACAAAAGATGCTCACTGCTTACAAGTACGACTCTCTGTCCAAACAAGGAGGCTCATTGCCTAAAAAAGGATTACAATGACAAAATGGATTTCAACGAAAACATGAACAGGTAAGAGTGAACCTAACAACTATTGATTCAGTTCCTTTGATGCTCAATAAATAGACTTAACACACTCCATCAATGACACACATTTCACTTCACATTCACACCATACTTCACATTCGAATCACACTTTGCATTTTGTACCATGCCTTCTATCTCAAAACAATCCAATATATATCAAATACATCTGCAAGCATCAATTAGGTTGGCCTAATTAAATGCAATCTTTATTTACCAAAAAGACTAATTGTCGGCTCCAAGTTAGTAAAAACCTTCTCCATAAATGATTCAACCATGGGTAAGTGCACCAATCTGTGACACAACTTTGGTGCCAAATTGCAAAAAAAACCCATAATAGGCCATATTGCACTCGCCAAATTTGGCGCTCTCCAAATGGCTTTACCATTTGGCATGTGCCAAATGGCTTAAATTTTGCAATGAGTGGAGAAGTGTGAGTTCTCTTTCTTTTTGCAATGAATTTTGGAATGCATTTTTCTAAACTCTTTTATTTTTGCTTTCTCTTCCAGGGAAACTATATACATGAAATAAACATTTAAGTATAAGTTGACATTTACATATGGACATTTACTTTATTATAATTTAAGTTAAATTACATGTATATAGGCAGGATGTTTGAGAGTGGTTTCAGATCTTTAGGAATTATAATGCAAATTCTAGTTTTTGGAAGATCTTAAAAATTTCATACTTAGTCAAATTTCAGTAATCAGAAATTCAAATTTTAGTAATCAGGAGGTCAAATTTTAGTAGTCAACAAGTTGTATCATCTTTCTCTCTCCTTCTCTCTACTCTCTATCTCTCCACTCCCTCTCTCTCTCCCTTCCTCTCTCTCTCCCCTCTCTCTCTCTCACACACCCCTCTATCTCCTCCCTACATCTACCTCCCTCCCTCCTCTCTCTACTTCTCTCTATCTCTTCTCTCTCTACATCTCCTTCCCTCTCTACTTATTTTTATCTCCCCTCACTCTCTCTCTACCTACCTCTCCCTCCATCACTTTGTATCTCACTTATGTCTCCCTCCCTACCTCTTTCCCTCTCTACTCTATATCTCTCCTCTCCCTCCCTCTACCTACATCTCTCTCTCTTTATCCATCTCTTCCCCTGCTTTCTCTCTAACTCTCTCCTCTCTATCTCATAATCTCTCTCTCCCCCCTCTCACTCTCTCTATCTCTCTCTCTCACACACAAACCTCTATCTCCCTCACTAACACTCCCTCCCTCCATCCTTCCCTCTCTACTTCTCTCTATCTCTCCTCTCCCTCCCTCTCTCGACCTCACCCTCCCTCCACTTCTTTTTGTCTCTCCTCCCAATCTCTCTCACTATTGTCCCTCCCTCCCTCCCCCTCTTTCTCTCTTAATTGATCTTTTTCTCTATCTCACCATTCTCTCTCACTCACACACACACACACCTCTATCTCCCTACCTCTCCCTCCCTCCCTCCCTCTCTACTCTTTATCTCTCCTCTCTCTTTCCCTCTCTATACATACCTCTCCCTCCATCACTCTCTCTCTCCATCCCTCTCTATCTCACTTATGCCTCCTTCCCTACCTCTTTCCCTCTCTACTCTCTATCTCTCCTCTCCCTTCCTCTACCTCTCTCTTTGTATCTCCATCCCTCTCTTTCTGTCTCACTCTCTCCTCTCTATCTCACCATTATCTCTATCCCTACCTATCACCCCCTCCTCAGTAAATCACCATTCCCTCTCTCCCACTTCCTTACTTCCCTCTCACTCCCTCCTCTCTATATCCCACTTTCCTTCATTCCCTTTGTATGTCTCACTTATCCCTTTCTACCTCTTCCTCCCTCCAACCTCCCTCTCTCTCTTTATCTCTATTTCTCATTCTCTCCTTACCTCTCTACTCTCTATCTCACCAATCTCTCCATCTCACTCTCCCTCCTTCCCTCTCTACCTCCTATCCATCCCTCTCCTTCCCCCTATACCTACCTCTCCCTCCACTACCTACCACTCTCTCCCTCACCCCTCTTTCTCTCTTACTCTCTCCTTCCCTATCTACTCTCTATCTCTCCCCCTTCCCTCTCTAATCTCTTTCTCTTTCCCCCTTCCTCTCACCCCTCATTTTCTCTCCTCACTCTCACTCTCCCTCTCACACACACTCACCTCTATCTCCTCCTTTCCTCTCCCACCATCTCTCCACTCTCTAATTCTCTCTATCTATCATCTCTCTACATCTCCTTCCCTCTCTATTTATCTTTATCTCTCCTCTCCCTCTCTTTACCCACTTCTCCCTCCATCACTCTATATCTCATCCATCTCTCTCTCTCTCTCTCTCTCTCTCTCTCTCTATCTCTCTCTCTCTCTCTCTCTCTCTCTCTCACACACACACACACACACACACACACACACACACATCTATCTCCTCCCTACCTATCCCTCCCTCCCCTCTCTACTTCCCTCTCTACCTACATTTATCTCCCCTATCCCTTTTTTTACCTACCTCTCCCTTCATCACTTTGTATCTCACCTATGTTTCCCTACCTACCTAGGGTTGAGGGATTAAATGTCAAGGGTTGAGAATTGAGGGTTGAGGTTTTAATGTATAAGGTAGAGGGTAGAGGGTAGAGGGTAGAGGGTAGAGGGTTTGAGGGTTGAGGGTTGAGGGTTGAGGGTTGAGGGTTGAGGGTAGAGGATAGATGGTAGAGGGTAGAGGGTAGAGGGTAGAGGGTTTAAGGGTCGAGGGATTAAGGGTTGAGAGTTGAGGGATTAGGGTAGAGAGTTTACTTGGGTTTGAGGGTTTAAGGGTTGAGGGTATAGGGTTGATGGTAGAGGGTATTGGGTATCAGGGTGAGGGTTGAGTGTTTAAGGGTTTAAGGGTTGAGGGTATAGGGTTGATGGATTAGGGTAGAGATGGATGGAAGGATGGAGGGAGAGATGGAGGGAGATATGGAGGGAGAGATGGAGGGAGAAGTGAGATAGAGAGAAAGAGAGAAGAGGAGAGAGGGATAGTGATATATGAGGGTTGAGGATCCAATGTATAGGATAGAGGGTTGAGAATTGAGGGTATAGGATTGATGGTTTAGGGTATTGGGTTGAGGGTATAGGGTAGAAGGTCAATGGTAGAGGGTTGAGGGTAGAGGTTAGAAGGTTTAAGGGTTTAGGGTTTAGGATTGAGGATTTAGGGTTGAGGGTAGAGGGTTTAGGGTATAGGTTTAAGGGTATATGGTTGAAGGATTAGGTTTGAGGGTCTAATGTATACGGTAGAGGGTATAAGGGTTGAGGGTTTAGGGTTTAAGGGTTGAGGATTAAGGGATTAAGGGTTGAGGGTTGAGGGTTGAGAATCGAGGGTTAAGGGTTTAAGGGTTGAGGGTCAAGAGTTTAAGGTTGAGGGTAGAGGGTTGAGGGTATAGGGTTGATGGATTAGGATTTAGGGTCCAACATATAGGGTACAAGGTATAGGGGTTTAGGTTTTAGGGTTAAGGGTTTAGGATTGAACGTAGAGGGTTGAGGGTTGAGGGTTTAAGGGTTAAGGTTTGAGGGATTAGGGTAGAGATTTTAATTGGGTTTATGGATTTAAGGGTTGAGGGTATTGGGTTGAAGGTAGAGGGTAGAGGGTTTAAGGGTTTAGGATTAAAGGGTTTAGGGTATAGGGTTGAGTGTTTAAGGTTTTAAGGGTTGAGGGTAGAGGGTTGAGGGATTAAGGAAGAGAAGGTGGGATGGATGGAGCGAGAGATGGAGGGAGAAGTGAGATAGAGATAAGGAGAGAAGAGGAGGGGGAAAAAAGATATATGTGGGTTGAGGATTCAATGTATAGGGTAGATGGTTGGGAATTAAGGGTATAGGGTTGATGACCTATAGGGTTGATGGTTTAGGGTATTGGGTTGAGGGTATAGGGTTTAAGGGAGATGGGAGAGAGATAGATGGATTGAGTGAGTGAGTGAGAGAGAGACCTGAGAGAGGGAGATGGGGTAGGATGGAGAGACTGAAAGAGAGAGAGAG